>MU277676.1:557529-572889 GCA_022385805.1 Pilatotrama ljubarskyi
GTCTATGCCCTCGTGCGTTGTACCGAGTAGTACCCGAGATAACGGACTCGAACACTCCTCCTCGACGAGGAGATCAACGCAGGGACGAAGGAGCGAACTATTGTAAGGAGCGTGTGCGTATGGGTAGGATGCGACAGACGTGGCATGAGCGTGAATGGAAAAGGGAGCACGAAATAGGCATGAGAGCGAAAACAGGAAGCAACGAGACAGGAAACTCCTCCTCGACGGCGAGACCACGCGAGAACTCCTCCTGGCGCGCTAGCGCAGACCGAGGCATCCGCGGAATATGCTGAACTTCGGCCCGGGAAGGGGCTTGGTGAAGATGTCGGCGACGTTGTCGTCAGTCGGGAGCCAGTGGACGTGGAGTTGGTCGGTGGAGACGTAGTCCCGAATGATGTGGTACTTAATGTCGATGTGTTTAGTCTTCGAGTGGTGGGTCAGGTCGCCCGTGAGTGAGATCGCGCTGTTGTTGTCCACTGCTAGCGGAGTGGGACGGGATTGGGCATGGCCGATGGACACCAGGACACTGCGCAGCCAGACAGCCTCCTTGGATGCTTCGGAGGCGGCGACATACTCAGCTTCGGTGGTGGAGTCGGAAGCGCCGCCCTGCTTACAGGCAGCCCAAGAAACCATGCCAGATCCGAGCGAGAAGCAGTAACCGCCGATGGAGCGGCGCGAGTCGACACAACGAGCGTGATTAGAATCCGTGTAGCCAAGCAGGAAGGCGGGTCGTGAGCCACCAAGATGGAGGGCAAGAGTCCGAGTGCCTTTCAAGTAGCGTACAACGCGCTTTGCTGCCTCCCAGTGCGCGCGGCCGTAACAGTCGAGAAACTGAGAAAGTTGTTGGACGGCGAAGGCGATGTCTGGGCGGGAGCCGACAGCGATGTAGTTGAGACTCCCGACGAGTGCGCAGTAAGGCCATGATTGGGCGGCGAGCTTCTCGTCATCGGTCTTGGGGGAATGCTCCTTGCGGGAGAGATTGACGTCTGTCTCCATCGGGGTGACGACTGGATGGGCGTCGGCGAGGCCGAACTGATGAACTCTGAACCTGGAAGGCTGTAAGCCGCACAACAAGAGGTCTTCAGTCTGTGAGAGAACGACTATGATTGCATAGTACTGTACCTGTAAGCCGCACAACAAGAGGCTACAAGTACTAGTAAGTAACATGTAAGGAAGGCATAAGTAATGAGGGACTTACTCTTCAGTCTGTGAGAGAACGACTGAAGAGCAGAGGCCTGCAGAGTCCTCCTTATATACTACAGTAGGAGGACGATGAGTAAGCATAAAGAAGAGAGCATGTGACGTCCAGAGGACGCTGACTGAGCGATGAGTAAGGGAGCATAATCGACTATGAGTCAAAGAGTCCTAGGCTGAGTAATGCTACCTGTCCAGACATGTCTAGAATAGTCTGGAGCATCGCAGAACGTACCAGAAACCATATGGAGGGATGGCAGAATGCCGAGTAAGTACAGAACAAAAGAATGTACGTATATGGTAGGTAGGAAAGTCCATGCCTGCGTATGGTAGACGCGAGGCCACTAGCACTGCCACTCCCGGTCCGGCACAGCCGTCAACACGGAAGTTCAACACGAACTGGGACACGACGCGGTCGATGAGGGCCGTCTGGGAGATGCGCGCGGTGCGGGAGTCGCGGTCGTGTTCTGTCGTGGAGGCCCGGGGACACGGGACGACAGCAGAACCGACCCGCTTACAGGGGTGGCGCTGGCCCATGCCGGGTCCGTGCAGGGACGGCGACGGGGAGGTGAGTGAGGAGGGAGAGGAGGGCTTACAGGGCAGAGGCACCCTTAGCCACCCCCAACAGAGGTCTGGGGGCGCAACAGGGGCATGCCGGGGAACTTGCCTCAAAGAGGCCAAGGAGGAGGCCGGCGCTGGAGGCCAAAGCTGTCCCCAATGACTTAAGTATATTGACTTGTGAAGCTAGTACAAGATGCGCTTACCTGTCCCCAATGACTTAAGAGGTCGAGATGGGAAACAGGTGCAAAGTCTACCCTACTTATATACTGTAGCTAGTGCGCACAGACCAGGTGCCTGTTTGTACGTGTTTGGCACCAGAGGTAAGTATGAAGCATGTTACCAATGACCATGTGACCTATAGCTAGACAAATACCTATGACGTCCTTCAGGGCTGCTATGGTAATCGTAATGACTGTAAATGACGTAGGGTCGTGACATGAGGCGTATGACGAAGGTCCGGTGATACCGGAGGGCAGGGCGCTGGTATGGGCGCTTAGAAGAGGTGGACTGGGGGTGTGATGGGGAGAGGGCGCCGTGTAGGGCGCCTAAGGAGGTGAGGGAGGCGGATGCTGAGGTGCCAGGGTGTGCCGCTGTGTCAGGGGTAGGATCTGGAGGGCGTAGGCGGAGCCTTGGAGGGGAGGCGCTGGTGCCTCCACGACACGTTCGATGGAGATCCCAATGCAGAATCGAGCTTCGCCTAGGTCCGAGATAGTCCAAGCACGGCGAAGATCAGCCTTGAAGCGGTCGCCAGCAGCGGGAGAACTCGCGATCATGAGGAAATTGTCGACATGGACGCCAGTGATCACTGTGCCCTCGGCGGTAGTCCGGTGATACAGACAGTACTCACTGGGGACGCGTTCGAAGCCGACGGAGACCAAGTGCTCGTGCATTGTGCGATTCCAGGTGCAACCGCCTTGAGGCATGCCGTACAGACCCTTGCGCAGCTCCCAGACCCAGTCCTCGCGGCCCGGAACCTCAAAGCCTCGGGGCTGCTCCATGTAGCAGATCTCGTTGGCAGGCAGAGCACCGTAGAGAAAAGCGGTTTTGACGTCAATCTGCAAGAGGAGCCAGCCCAGCGCAGCAGCTAAGTGAACGAGGACGCGGAAGGACTCGAGATGCATGGTCGGAGACATCGTAGAGTAGTAGTCCTGGCCCCAGACGGCCTCATATCCCTTACAGACCCAGCGTGCTTTGAAACGAACCGGGTTGCCGTGCTCGTCGCGTTTAAGGCGAAAGACCAGCTTTCCGTGCATGACTCAGCGAGTGCCAGGGACAGAGCTGCGTGGGATGAGGTTGTAGACGTTGAGATCCTTGATGGAAGCAAACTCCTCCTCCAGAGCCTTGCGCCAGTCAGTGGCAAAGGGGCTGGCAAGAGCGTCTTTCAGGGAGGTGGGATCGCCGTCGTAACAGCTGTTGAGTTGAAGAGTGGCCGCCAGAGCAAGGTCGAGATCCGTCCAGTTAGCCAGATCACTCTCAATGCGCTCCTCCTGGTGCTCGATGCGTGCAGCGGCAACACGGGCAGCGCTGGCGCGACAGTCGGCAATGGCGCGCTCGAGCGCGGACACCCAGGGAAGATCGTCGGCGAGAGCGCGACGTTCGGTGGGTTGCCGAGTGCGCGCGGAGGTGCGAGGGCCAGGGGCAGCAGGGGAGGGAGGGACGTCAGCCACAGACAACACGGTCACATGATCGTGCACAGGCGCGACGGGAGCGGCAGGCACCGGCGCGGGAACGAAGGACGCGACGGGACTCGCGGCGGGAAGGAGGGAAGGTGGAGGTGGCGGCGCGGTGTGTAGAACAGTAGGGGTAAAAGGGGGATCAGCAGGCCACATCAGGAATCACGTCGGGGTCCAGGGGGATCATATGGACGCACGTGGCTGGATGGAGAGATGGAGACAACCCCCCATCATATGGAGACGCCCGGCCTCCATCACGCTGTAGATGTTGCTTTCCCACGCCCTTCCCGGACGACGCACTCCTCGCGCTCTCCCCGATTTGCTTCAAAATTTTTACAAGCGGGCTTGGGCTGAGCCAAGGTGCATGTATAGGTACTTTCCGGAGCAGTACGTGAGTGGACGTCAACGAGATGGAGAACGAGTCTCCAGATGGAGGCACCCGGAGCCATGGATCCGGCGTCTCCGTCTGGAGGTTTCGGCGTTTCCTGATGCAGGGGACGACAAGGTCGTCGGAGGGCACCGAGATAGAAGAAGATGTAGAGGGGGGAGAAGGGACGGAGGTAATGGAAGGGACAGCAGGAGTAGGAGGCGCGGCGGACGACTCGTGGGATTCAATAAAAGAGACATGGAAGGAAGCGATGACACGGTGAGTGGGGGGGTGGTAACAACAATAGGTCTTAGAATTGGAACCGTAACCGATAAGAATGCATTCGAGAGAGCGAGCGCGAAGTTTCGGATTGTGGGTGTTAATATGTACGAAGGCGCGGGAACCGATTTCCCGAAGGTGACGCAGGGAGGGAGGTGTACCGAACCAAGCTTCGTAAGGGGTAATACCACGAGGGAGAGAAGAGGACAGAGTACGGTTAGAGAGGTAGCACGCGGTGACGTAGAACTCGTCCCAGCGGTTCTCCGGAACGTTGGAGGCGAGGCGCATGGCGCGGGACTTCCCAAGGTACGTGCGATGCGCGTGTTCGACTTTTCCGTTATGAGCGGAAGTGTACGGCGCAGTGAGCTCGAAGTGAATCCCAAGCTCTGCGCAGACGGCGACGATTTCGTTGGTCTTGCACTCGCCGTTGTCGGTGACAACGCGCCGGATGGGGCAGCCCTCAGCACGACGCGCAATGAGGAAGGAGCGAAGTTGCACCGAGCAGGCGTCCTTGGACGAAACCGGGAAGGACCAGCCGTACGAGGAGAAATCATCGATAATGTCCAGCGAGCAGATGTTGCCGCTGGCGGAACGAGTACACTGATCACCGGTCGCGTCTATGAAGAACACCCCTCCGCGCTCTGAGCTCCTAACCCCCTCCCTGACCTTAGGCACAGGCGAGCGAGTCTGCTTGCCCATGATGCAATGGTCACATTTTGGCGGGAGGACGGAGAGATTAACAGGCGTACCGGAGGTGCGGACCTGAGAGGCGACGGTGTGCGTCGCGCGGTAGTTCGCGTGGCCGAGGCGGCGGTGCCACGTCTCGAGAGTGGGGACCGCAGAGACGGCGAGCGCAGACGCAACAGTAGGAGGCGCACCAGAGAGCGAGTACAAGCCACGACCGACGCGGGAGCCAGTGAAGAAGGCAGCACCACTGCGGTGACGGAGGGTCACACCAGAGGCAGTGAAACCGACAGTGTACCCGTGAGGGCCGTTGCACAGTGCACGGACCGAGATGAGACGCACAGAGGCAGCGGGGACATAGAGTGCATGGTCGAGAACGAGGTGCTTGCCGCGACCCAGGGAGAGGCGAATCTTCCCGATGCCAGTGGCGTAGATCACGCTGCCGTTAACGCCGCGGATGCCGCGGGGAGGGATAGAGACGAGCTCGGCGAAGTCAGAGCGCACGGGGCTGATGTGGGTGGAGGCGCCAGAGTCGAAGAGGAAAGGGTCGACGGAGGCGGTACCAGCAGAGTAAGCGACGTCCCAGACAGCGGAGGCACAGAGAGGACCAGTCACAGCGAGATATGCCTCGTACGCAGTGTCGCCGTGAGCATCCAGCGCAGATAGCCACTCAACAGGGATGGCGTCGGAGGGGAGCGGAGCGGGAGAGTCATCAAGGACCTCGACAATAGACGCCGCAGAGTGAGCGGCCTCAGGAGCAGTGGCGGCAGCGGGAGCGACGGCGGACAAGTAGTAGGCCTTGCCCGAAGCATCGAAGAGCTTCTTGGGCGCGCCGGGGGGAGGCGCAGAGGAGCCGGGGCGACCGGCGCGACGGGCAGCGATGCGCGCCTCGACTTCGGCACGGCGGTTCTCCATGGCGCCGCCGGGCTGGAAACAATCGGCGGTGACATGACCATTGCGCTTACAGTTGCTGCAGTGCTTCGGAGTGCGTGCGCCAGGGCGATGGGGCTGGGCGGACATGGCGACATCGGTGCTGAGACCGGAGGACGTCTTGCCGTCATCGCGAAGGGCCTGCTCGAGCTCAATGCGCTTGATGATATCAGCGACAGCGTATGGGACGGTGGTGGTCGCGCGAGAGAGCGAGTCAGCAACAGTGCGTTGTAGCTCGGGAAGGGAATCGCGCATCATGTGCAGAAGAGCGACCTTGCCGAGGGATTCGTCGTCGAGGGGGCCCATAGCGATAATCTGGCGACACACGGTGACACACTGGTGAGCCTGAGGAACAAGAGCCTTCGCGCCGTCGAAGCGGAGCTTAAGCAGATCGTGTTAGGGACGTGCTGAGCTGAAGTCCGAAAACCCGAAAAACGCGGGGGTTATTCGCGAAACACCGAAAATGCGGTGGTTAACCGCCAAGCCCTGAAAACGCGGGGGTTATCGGAGCTAAACCCCGAAAATGCGGGGGTTAACTCCGGCGGTACATAGGTCCGGAGTTCGGGATTTCGGGGGTAGTTCGAGAAGCAAGACAACTCAGTGAAGGGAGGACTTTGGCGAGGCTATTGGCAACGCCCTGGGACCTGATCCGTTGTCCTCTATTTCAGAAGTCCGGGGCATAGGCCCCGGGACTTAGAGCAATGCTGGTCGGAGGTCCGGGGGCTCGGGGGTACGGAAGTTCGGGGGTTGACAAGTAGATGGATTGGGGAAGTGTAGCGAGAGTGTAACAAGGATGTAAAGGAGGATGTAACGAGATATTCGAGCTGAGTAACTACAATGGCCCAGCTCAGTATATATAGTAAGTAAGCCTATTGTGAATGAAGACAATAAGAGGCATACGGAAAGGGAGTTCCGAAGGTGAAGACAATAGAGCTATTGTATGGGAATATCAAATAGGGATGGCGCAATCTGAAACATGTGCAACAAGGAAGGATTCCGGGGGTTCGGGGGTTCGGAGGTAAGTCCCGGAAATGCGGAGGTAAGTCCCGGAAAACGCGGTGGTTGAAGTACCGGAAAACGCGGTGGTTAAGTATCAGAAAAGCGGAGGTTAAGTAGTGGAAAACGCGGTGGTTGAATACCGGAAAATGCGGTAGTTAAGTACCGGAAAATGTGGGGGTTAAGCCCCGGAAAAAGCGGTAGTTAAATACCGGAAAAAGCGGGAGTTAAGTCCCGGAAAAGCGGAGGTTAAAATACCGAAAAATGCGGAGGTAAAGTGAAGTGAAGAGATAGTCGCACGGGTCGTAACAGATCGCGAAGAAGAAGAACCTGGGCATGAGGCCTGCGATTGAGGTGGCGATCGTGAAGGAAGACCCAGAGAGCGGACACGGAAGTGATCGCAGAGATATGCTCGCGCTCGTTGTCAGAGCATTGGAGACGGATGAAGGAAAGGACGTGGTGGTTGTTCTGGGTCCACGCCCGGGCACTTTTAGTGCGAGTGGCGCGATCGGGGCAGACGGAACCGGCGTCGAGGTACTCCTCGAGATCACCGCAGACGGACAGGATGTCACGGACGCGGCGAGCCCACGGGCGATAGTTGCCCAGCGTGAGGTCGAGGAGGTCGTCGGCGGCGAACTTGCTGAGGAGGTTCGCGGGGATCTGCGACTTGGTGATCGGGTCGGGATCGAGATCGGCCACAGCGGCGCCGGCGGGAGCAGACGCCGGTGCCGTGGGGAAGGAGCCTGGGGTCCCCGTGGGGGTGGCGCCCGGCGAACGAACCGAAGAACCCATGGCGTCAGCCAGATTGTACGAGGCGTCGCCTCCAGGTGACATGTTGAAAATGTGAAGGGAGAAGAAAACGAACCGTCCGCCGACGGGGGAGAGCATCGAGAGCGACGGCAAGAGGGAGATGGGCGGGGCAACAAATGCAGGGAAACGCGGAAAGGCACAAGTCTGTGGGTGCGGGGTTCACGGCGTCTTGGCGAGCAGGGTGTTTGATCTCCGGGGATCAAACCAAAAGGCTCATAACCTGTTAGATCCTGGATGCCTGTCAGACGAAGCTCAAATGGATGTGAACCAACTGTATATATGTACCTGGATGCCTGTCAGACGAAGCTACCGAGGTACATGAGTATGGACGAGGATGAGGGGAACGCGGGGGGGAGGAGACATACCTCAGATGGATGTGAACCAACTGAGGTATGCGGAAGGAGAGAGGGGAGCTATATATATGGGTGTCTATGCCCTCGTGCGTTGTACCGAGTAGTACCCGAGATAACGGACTCGAACACTCTGTAGTACATAAACATGCAAGCCACTATTATCATACATAACAACTTGTCTGAGATCCGTAAGTCCTCGTGTCTATGCCAATCTCCACCTCCAGCGCTGCGGCCCTAGTCTTACAAAGCGACAACTACATGATAATCTCCAAGCAGTGAGAAACAATTGCAACAGAAAGATCTAACAGTCGGTCAGAACGCAATTGCGTATGTATCACAAAAGTGTGCTTACTATGATCCCGAGTTGCCGGGCTTTGACTTGGACCCTGTAATTCTTTCGCTTTGATGAAACTTTTGAGTACCTTCCCCCTCTTTATCTCTTGAAGCCTCGCTGTGCCCGCCAACTTCTCCTCGTCCTCTGCCTCTGCCTCTTTCTACCCCCGTCCCTTTCCCTTTCCCTTTATTACCGCCGCTAGGGCCCGGGGCTCCGAGTCCGCCGCTTCCCTGGCCTCGCTTTCTGCCATCATCCTCGTCCTCTGGGTAGTTAGAACTGTGTTCGGGTTCCGCCAAAGAGTTGGCCAGGTCGTTGTCACTGGTGCCAATAGTTTCTTTGACCCTGTCATGCTTGGCATCGCTGGAACCCGGGTTCTGCTTTGGCTGCTTGAGCACCGCTTGCCCCACCTCGTAGAGTTCGCGTAGTAGGTCCCGATATTCGTTCAGCGGGCTTTTCAGTCCAGTATGGGTTACATGCGCTGCATCTATGTAGCAATACTCTGGGGGTGGGTAGCCATGCTGGCCGCATACATGGTAGGCCTTCTGCATCATGCCGTATGGCTGTATCGGAGGAGCTCTGCTGAAATCCAGCAGAATGCGAAGATAGCCGTCTTCGATGCGGAAATCATACTCTATGTCCTTGCGTTTCTTGAGTCTAACGTTCGGGATAGCTTGATATGTGATTTTCTGGGGGAACCAGTGTGGTTCATCCTCGAGGAGACGCTCCCATTGTTCGGTGCATGGACCAATCGCCCTGGCTTCGCTTTTCTTGATGCAACTTCCAGAGAGCACTACGGGGAGATACTCCCACCTCTGGCTAGTATTCTACAACTGTGGTTAAGTATCATATTTCTAGAAGCCTTAAACTGACACATTCTCACCTCAGGCTTGAGTTCATGAGCTTTTCCGTTCCTCAATGCCTCGATATACTTTCTTATATCTTTCTTCTCTGGTACTATCATGATGCAGTTGTCATCATAGAGGGTATGATGGTATGTGCATACTGTCAGGATTATATGAGTAGACATAGCTGATAGGGACAAGCCTGAAACAAATGACATGGGCCGCGCACTGGCACTGACACGACCCCGGGCATTTGTCCGGTGATGAGGTCGCCTTATTGAGATATACCGCATACAAGGCGGTTAAAATGGCATGAAGAATGCAGAGGACGTACAAAGCATGAAGTTATTCACTGAAAGCTTTCCCCAAGTATTGTCAACAGCACCAGTTTGCCAGAGCCATTTCAACTGTCCAGGCTCAATAATCAGTTTTTGTAGTCATCATCGTCATTTGTGTTCATGTATACTTCATGTGTTTCTTTGATGGTTTTTGAGACAATGTGGGCGCATTGTATTGCATCTAAACCCTTCTTGCCACGCTTGTAGTGAGCCTTGCAAAGGCGACAACACCCGGAGCCACTGGCTTCAATGAGTTTCGTACGGAATCTATCTGTCGTCGTCTTTGAGGTGTCTTGATAAATAAGTACCGGCAGCTCAGATACTGCGGGTTTGATATCGGAAGTAGTAGCCATAGATTCGCTGGTCTTGATCTGTTTGATGAGACTCGAATGAAGTTGAAGTCGAATCTACAACGGGCATGGGTTAAAGGATATCGGAACGGGTTAAGAAAAGACTCGGAGGGACATACCCTGCAGGAAAGTGACACTCGAGAGGGTTGGATGTGACCGGTCAGTGATCCAGAGTAGAGGCCATATATACGGCCCCGATCTGTTCAATCCACGGCGGTGCTGTATGAACCAGTGCCAGTGCATTCTGGCTAGCTGAAACACATAACTTGAAGAGTAGTATTGGTTTTGGTCGCATCACAGTGGGCATATGCAGAACATCTCGTCTCGCTCTGAAACTGAGCCTATAATAGAGATGCCATTCATCTGTAGGATGGGAAGAATTAATGCAGTGCTCATGGAGCAGCGCGCGCGCCGGCCGTTGACAGAAATGTGGCACCCACTCCCACGTTCAAGGCACCGTGGTATGTGCACACAAGGACACTGTGTCTGAACATCTACTAGATTGAATCTTGCCCTGACTCACATTCAGATATTCAGGCAAACAAAACTGTACAGATCCGCCGAGGAGCCCGTGATCATTTCATCTGGGCGCACGCAGTAAGCACTGAGCAACTACATGAGGTCGTGTATAGCCACTGGCAGCGGTCGTTTCAACCCCAGTTCATCAACTCCACCGAGCGATCGATACACGGTGCTCACAGCTGTATGTCCGGCGAGTCCCATTTACGGTTTTGTGGCTGACATCGGTGTATGACCACCGCCACCGGACTCATGGCCAGCAGCGGCAAGACGTTTACGGCCAGATATTGACGCCTTACTTGATAGAAATAGCGGGACCGCAATCACGTAGTGATCATATCACACGCTCGCATCCTCCTCGACTCGAACCTCCGCCACCTAGCCTCAAATTATGGCCTCTTCCCATCCTCAGACGACCTTGATGTATCACGAATACTCAATGAGCATACAGCTCTCGGAATCCACCGACGACTCTATGCTTCCAGTGGCCAACAAGACCTCGGTGCAGCTTTACAAGGGCTTGTGTCCCTTTTGCCTTCCACAAGTCCGCCCGCCAGAGCCACCATCGTATGGATTCGAATCGGGAGCACTGCTCAAATATCAGATTATACATCCTTCTCCTAGGGGTCGGGCCGAGGTAGCTATCCTGACTGCTCTACATGTCAAAACCATCACCTCATTCGGGCACCATTTAGCTAGCTTGGCTTGATGCAACAAGCCTCGCTCCTTCTAGTACCTTTTCAGAGGATAGTCCGCATAACATCATTCCCGGTAAGCGTACTCACTGCCGTACTGCCGCCGTAATACTCACAATATATTGTGCAGTGTGTGATACGCACGGTGCAATGCTATCTCGGGAGGAAATCGTCCTTTGCCATCCCCTGCAGGACCTCCAAGAACTCGTCCGCTGGGAGAAGAAAGACTGGCATCAACGCCTGGAAAGTGATGTGCACCGCGCCCGAACCGTGCCTCCCGTGAATGTGAGTAACGGCAGTACATTCACGCTGAAGTAGACTCCTTGCTGACAACGTATCTTCTGGCCGCCGGACAGGCACTGAGTGGACGCCTCAGCTGCATCTATACTCACAACACCGCAACGTCGAGCGGCGAAGGGTTCCTCGGCCACTTTGTGATAGGCTGCACAGATCTCGCCTACTCTCCGCCCGACGGGATCGCGACGTTCCCGCAACAACTGCAGTACCTACCTATGTACTTCACCAAGGAGCGAAAGCGCAGAGTCGCGGTGAGATGTTCCGGATCCGTCACACTCGCGGATGTCCTTCTTGCCAAGGAGCGTGGGGAGCGCCCTCCGATCTTCGAGCTCCTGTTCAAGTTCAACTCGCGGTGTACGCAGCGCGTGAACCCGTTCGCTACGCTCGTTCGCGCGCTGACAGCGCTGGGAGACGCGTTCATGCCGCCTGCCTTGTTCTACGCGGAGGAGGTGACCGAGGGAGAGGAGAAGAAGATTGTCTCGCTGCCGGTCGAGAACCCGACTACATCCTACAGAAAGCTCTTGCGCGAGCTGCGGGACCTGTACTCGAGGACGGACACGGATTTGGAAGCGCAGCGTAGCAGGATGTTGGCAGGCAACACGGAGTTCCACCCGGCTGAGGTCTGAGAGGAACCAGATCCAAGCAAGTTTCGTGTCGTTTATCCGTGCTGCCCCTGGGATTCGTGCCCATTGACATCTCCCCTAGTCGTTTCCCAAAGTAGCATGGCGTCCGCCGCGCGTCACTGCGCAAGCTGTTATGCTTGGGTACGATGTTGTAATATATCGAGCTTTCGCTCGTACCGTGTCCAGAGTGTATCGTGTCTGATTCATGTCGTATCGTGTCCTGAATCGAGCTGCTGAATCCCCCGTCCTGACCTATGCCAGAGCAACGAGGACTGCGTGCTGCGCTGCATCCTGTCTCGGGTCCGGAAGCTCTCTTCCCGAGGCGTACAGATAGACTCGTATGAGCCCGACAAGCCGACTCCAATCCCACGAACTCACCGCAATAGCGCCGTCGGAATGTAGCGTCCGCCCATCTTCCGAGTGGCATTGGTAGTACTTACCTGAACACACCGCACCCAGAGAGCGTCCGAGAACGCTTCGCAGAAATACTCTCAGAGTACTGCGCGAAGCTATGATAACGTCTTACCACTGCCCGGCCCATCCCTGCCAACGCAACACTACAATCCCGTTATACATGCTCTCACTAGTGAGCGATGGCTTATACGAGGCTCCCCATCGATGTGCTCCAGCTGTAGGGGCACCAGGGACTGCGACCACATCGACCGCCCCCAACACGCACCCCATCCACACCACCTTCACGCTGCACAGAAGCTAGTGCGTACATGAGCGGGCGAGGGAGCTCGTCGAATGCGAGATCAACCCGCATGCTGACGGCGACCGCGCGCCACGCCAGATGCGCACAGCGGAGCGCAAGGTGGGCGAGGTCTGCGAGCGCCGCCCAAGTCGCACACGTAGGGCGCAGGTGGGCGGTACTCGTCTTTGTCCGAGAAGTATAGGTGTTGAGCATGATGATGCGGTTTTCATGAGCCCAGATGTCAGACACCCACTGCCAGTGGGTTCGTGATGCAGCTGGAGGGAAGGCAGACTGGACAGCAGCGCACAGAGTCGATAGATGGCGGTATCCTGACGAGGACGTCTAGATCTGCGCCGGAATACAGAGGATGCCGTTTGAAGACCGAGAGAATGATGGAGAGGATAGACTAGGAGCGCAGATCATAAAGTGCCCTTCCCTGTACAGTTGCTGGGGAGTTGATCTAGAGTATCCCGGACGCGGGATTGTCTTTCAGCACATCGTTCGAAATGCGCCCTGGAGACCAAGGCCGGACGTACCAAAGCCTCGATAGAAAACGAGCGGAGTGTGCACAAGGACGAAATACGATGTGAGGGCCCGTCTTGAGCCCGTGCCACACCTATAAAACTGCATGCGCAACTGTGTCGCTTGAGCCGAAAGGGAGGTTATACCAAAACCTTACGCGCCGAGCCCACACGCATACACAGCGACGTCGCAAGAACGATGTTGTGTGGCTCGGCTCGGGTAGATTGCTGTACGGAGATGACTTACGAAGATTTGCTATCATACATACCACTGGTGCGTGCTAGATCCAGGTTCGACGTCGTGTCATGCAAATCCCACTAGCTGTAGACGTATTCCCGGCGTAGAAATTCCATAGCTAGTCCCGGTGGCAGAGCGCACCACGCATCGATGAGATTTCCCGTAGCCAAGGAAGACACCGAGACCAGGAGCAAGTCTTTGATGCGCTGTAGGCGTCGGGCTGCACATGAGAGGAAGAGGAAGAGAGAATCCGGGCTCGGCTGCTCGTCGCAGCTCCTGATTGGGCTCGGCTGTGTGCAGCCAATCGCGAGCGAGCGCTTCGTGAAGCCTTCGCCCAGTCGAAGCGCCGCCCAGCCATCGAGTCTTCGACCGCGACTCCAACACCGCAGACAGGCTCCTCAATATTCTGCTATCGCCCCAGGCCTACTTCACCTTCTCGACGAGCAGTATTCAAATCAGCACGTAGATACTTCTTCTCGAGGACTATTACACTCGTTCTACGGCAAGTCGTCCATCACAGCCTCCTCCAGCTCCCAAACATTCGGCGACCAGAACGGCACAGACGTCCACCGGCATTCCACTCAGCGCGGATGTGCAGGCACTCCTCCTCGATGGCGACGAGCGTTACAGCGGGTGGCGGAGTGTACGCTGCACTAATGGTACGTAGCGCGGTCGTGAAGACAATGAAGGGGTGAGGCTCAGCACGCACTTCCCAGTTGCGAAGCACCCGCGCAGCGCCTGTGGCGAACGGTAGCATGTCTTCTAGCAGGAATATCTGTAGGTCGAATAGACGTGTTTTGGCCTGCACAGGGAGATACAAATGTGTCATATCTCGAGGTGAGCAACCTTCCAGCAGTACAGTGAATTCTCGCTGAGAGGAGACTTTCCAGAGCGAAGTCTCTTGCGGATCTGCGCATAGCGCTCTCCTTGCGTGCTACGACGGACGCGCCCTCGCACGCGCTTTCCTGGGGGTCCGGCCATAACACGGAGCACGAAGGCCCCTCTTACACGTCCAGTCAGTATCAACCTGATACGAGACCCAGTGAGGTCGAACCTGGCGCATACGGGAGGCGGGTCTGTGTCGATGAAGGACGTGCGGATATACCTAATGGCCAGGTTCTCCGGCACGGGGCCCAGAGTGCCGGGCGACGCGTGCGTACACGTTTCCGCGCGGAAGCGGGCTTCGCGGAGCCAGCGCCAGACTTCCGCATCGTAGGCGTCCGCACGACCATAACTCCGGTAGAAAGATCGAGTTCCCCGTGGGTGGACTCTGATAGGTTTGATAGGTACGTACTTGCGGGCTTAGTTGACTCCGTATGAACGGAGCGCATATGTGCTTATGGTGCTATGGGCATTCTTGAGGGTGTCGTATAGCAGACGATGTCCTGTCACCAAAGGTCTGCTGGGTTGGAAGGTCAATCGCGTAGTCAAGAATCTTGCGATGCGGAAGGTGCGCATCGCCTTGTGAGCTGCTCCCCATCGGAACACGTGCGGTGGCTGGCATGGCACGAGGCGTAGGCCCTCTGTCGACGAGCATACGGACTTATAGCTATATGACAGCCTGCCCGCTTGTACCGGTGATTCCGTCCTCGCGCCGTGACATCGCGCGCTCTTGTAATTCGGCTCTCACTCGACCATTGAAGCTTGAAGACACACGGTGACCTGAATACGTTATAGCAGGGCACGGGACACGGAGTCGGCTGTCCACCTGAGGGGCGTAAAGGATGCAAAGATTCCCCATCGTGGCCTCGACTTTGAAGCATAATTCCGCCGCATCACCTATCAGTTCACGCCGCTGCCTAGTACGCCCCTTTGGCCCCGACGTCAACTGCCAGTGCGGTTCAGGTGCAATCCAGACCTAACGAGTAAGTTTGTCAGACTCCGTCTCTCGCTGGACCATTGTATTGGCACTGACTCTGGATGCTCAGGCCGTCCTGTGCATACCGGTCTACTACATCAGTACTTTTGCAAATCTCTGAGCGTCTGGCACGTCTGAGCTTTTCTCACTCAGACCCTTCAGACCTGTCTGCCCTGCTTCTGCTGCTTCCCAGGAGCCTTTCAT
>MU277676.1:573906-585483 GCA_022385805.1 Pilatotrama ljubarskyi
ACTATGTGAATGCTGACACTGTGACTGGCATTGCCTACTAGGTGTCGCGCTTCAGGAGGACAAACAGCTCGCTTTCAAGGTATCTTCACTACTGAAGTAGCCCTAGCAGGGTATCTGGGTGCCCCTGTGTGCATGCACGCGGACAACTTCAAGTGCCACGAGTGATGGTCCCGGTGTCCAAACAAACTTCCGCAACTCTGCATGGACATAACCTCCGATGCCCTCGCAACGTCTATGGTTTACACAACCGCTGTGCGCGACAGAGCGTGCGATAGGGACTCTATTTCATCCGGCTTCCATGAAGCGGAGGCAACACACCATGTGGCCGCAAACCTCGAGGTCTACGATGCATTCATCACGCGCTTTCTTTAGTTTGCATGGTATAAAGCCAGGTGAGATCCATTTAGGCAGTCCAGTCGAGCACTACCGCATAGCAGTCTCACTACCACACCGTTCCGACATGCAGTTCACCTCCATGCTCGCTGCCCTCGCTGGCTACCTCGCCATCGTAGCATTCCCTGCCGTCGTCGCCACACCCGTCCCCGTGAGTGATATCGCCATATCAAACTTGAAGCTGCTAGTTGCCATCGAGCTGACAGTGCACCATCTTTGAAGACGACTCCTGAGGGCGAGACTTATCTCGTCAGCCATGCTGAGATGATGCACTGGCTCGCCACCACCGACGCTGCGCTCACCATCATCGGGGACCCGATCAACCCGCTCGCGCCGCGCTCGGCGCAGAACACCATGGTCACCTATTGCTCTTCGCGCACCCAGAACGTCTGCGGCGGGGCCTGCACGTTCTACAACGGCGGCGCGACGTGCCTGAACGCCCCGAACACGAACTGCCTCGCGGCGACGCACAACGTCGGGTTCTGCGACCGCGCCGGGTGCGGCCACAGCTGCAACCAGCTCTCGACCTGCGGCACGCGCCTCGACAATGGGTTCTGCTTTACCCCGGGCACGCGGTCGATCATCGTCCCGCCTGCTTGAGCTGAAGCGGTAAGTCGCTTGGTGGCGTGCGCCATGGTGCTGTATACTTACCAATTACTCTACAGGCTAGGCATGCAGAGGCGAGGGTGTGCCATTGTTGGTCCACACAATCGATCGCTGTGCGTGAAAGACGGGATTCCATTGGATTCGGTGTAGATGGAAGCGCAGAAAGAGATGATGGTGTTGACTGAGGGACGATCGAGCGGATTCCGAATTCGAAGATTGTATTGGTGATTGAAGCTTTTTGTGTGCCCTGGCAGGAGAGGGCATCGGCGGTGGGGGATGAGTACGAAAAGCGCATCCACACAGCAGTGTCCCCCGTGCAGACGCGGGCAGCGCCATCAGCTCCAAAACCTTCGCGATAGCACCTGGCGGGTGCAGCAGCACGACCAGGTTGAACGCTGACAGGCAGACCATCGACGCCATGAACCAGCCTGACAGACAGACGCAGACAGCCCGTCAGCGCCAGCGGTCAACATGTTGCGTGTGAAACAGCTTCCTCACCGTTCGTCCACATGTGCTTCCTGAACGGAGGCCCGATGCTGAAAACCGCCGCGACGAGGATGTACTGGAAACACGACACCAAGAATAGCGCCGAGTTCTCGTAGTTGTGTGCTTCCAGCTTGTCGTCCCCAGCATCCGGGTCCTTCTGCACCGGGGGCGTGTACCTATACGTGTGCGTTTCGCACATCATGTCAAGACGACGCCATGCACTGTTTCCCTCGACGGCACCGCTGACTCACCACGCTTGCGACCGGACCCAGAAGAACGCCCAGAACTGGATGGCAGAGGTGATGACGATCTGTCCGACGAGACTCGCCAGCACTTTCTTTGACACCAGGCTCGCCGTCGGGCGTTTGGGGTGTATGCGGGGGTACGGGAGCGTGCGGCCCACTGCACCGAGAACTCAGCACGCGCACGCAGTGAGAGCGTTTGCTAGACTTACTCGTCACCGCGATCGGGATGATGATGAACAGATCAATGTAAAGGAACTGTGATTTGCATTGATGGATGAGCAAGTCTTCAAATGCTCCTCCATCACCGCAGACCGCTCACCTGGAAGTCGCCCAAAGAGGACGCGAATGAGTACAGTAGCGTGATTGTCGTGAACTGTATAAGCGAGTACAGTGCCCTGTAATTTTTTCGAGGTGAGCACCTGGCATTCATCGTGTTCCCAGCACGAGCACTCACATGTACTTGAAGCAGCTGAAGCTTGTCACCAAGGCTGCCCGGCCCTCCTTGATGACCTCGAGCACGCAGCTGATGTCGGGCGTCCGACTCGTGAACGGCGCAGCCACCGACGCCTCCGCCTCTGAGAGGGACAGTCCGACGTCTGCTGCCTTGAGCGCAGCGCAGTCGTTCGCGCCATCACCGCACATGAGCACGGTATAGCCCAGGCTTTGCAGTCGCTCGACGACCTCGTTCTTCTCATCCGGAGACATGCGAGCGTAGACTTGAGTCTTTACCAGCATCTATTGGGACGGACGCAATGAGCGCGGTCGCCTCCGAGTTCAGTGGCTTCGGGTACGTACCCTCTGCATCGTCTCGAGCGGGGCATGATTCATGATCCACCTGAAGACGTCGCCAGTCACAGCGAGAGTGTAGTCATGGCTCTCCAACTCTTCCGCCTCCATAAGGCGCTGCGCCGGAGGAGGCAATGGCTTCAGGCTGTAGTCATCCAGCTTCCAGGTAGGCTCTTCCATACTCGACCACTCCAGCTTAGACAGCGGCGAGAACGCGTTTCCTGTACCAATATGTCAGCAACGTTAATGGCGCGCTAGAGGGCATCGCTCTCCGCGGATGAAGGTAGGCGCGAAGACATGGGCCGCAGGGTTGATCAGCCCGCACTCTCGCGCGACGCTGACAGCTGTGAGCGGGTTGTCGCCGGTAATCATCCGGCATGCGAAGTGCGCCGCGCGGAGTGTCTGGATGGCAGGTGTCGTGCCAGGTTTCAACTTGTTCTCGAAGATGACGAGCCCGAGGAACTGTAAGTTGGACTCGGCTTGCTCCCTGGAACGCGAATCCGGTTAGTCAGCATGTGCAGACGAAAGGGCAGATAGACGGCTAACCGCTTCATCCTCTGCGCCTTTAGCCAGGACAGGCCCTCGATGCTCTTGCCCGCCATCGCGATCACTCGGTATCCCCGCTTGGTGTAGTACGACAGCAGGTCGTCATAGTCGGATGGGACTGGCGAGAGATTATGTCTCATACGCGGCAGCGATGCTATGGAGACTCACATGTGCTCTTGTCGCAAATTTCCGCCATGACCTCTGGAGCGCCCTTGACGTAGATCTCCATGCTGTTGCTCTTCAGCCTCTTGACGATGACGCTCATCCGGCGCAGCGCAGAGACGAACTCGAACGTCCGGATGACGCCCAGCTCCAGGAAGTGCGCATGCTAACGTAGCCAGTTCAGCGGTCGCCCTTCCAACGACGAATCGCAGATCAGATACAAAAGCTCACCTTGCCCGCGCCTTTCAGCGCATCCTCGATCCTGAACTGTGCGCTCCCAGGCGGCCTCACAACCGTCTGTACCAACGCTGCCGGGCGGTCCCCGACCGCCTTGTTCTTCACGATGGGTGCGCCAGCGACATGGCCTTCCTCGAGCGTCCACTTCGTGAACTCAAACATTTTCACGTCAAGCGGGTCGCCAATGATCTCGCCATCCACCTTCTTGAGCGAATGGCACGTCGCGAGCGCATACAGGAAGTTCGCCTTCTCGCGGCCCGCCGGCGCGGGCAGATCGCGGATGTCTTCAAGCAGCTCCCCGAACTGGCCCGTGTTCCGCTCCGGAGCGCGCACCCCGAGAATGTCGAGCCCGTCCTCGGTGAGCGTGCCCGTCTTGTCGAAGCAGCACACGTTAATTTGGCCCGCGACGTTCACGCGGCTCGGCGAGATGCAGAAGATGCCGAGCTTGCGCAGACGGCCGATCGCGAAGCTCGTCCCGATCGAGAGCGTCGCAGGTAGTGCGGGCGGAACGACCACCGTGATGAGGTCGAGAGCACGCAGGAGAATGGTGTGCCAATGAACCTGGGATGGTTATCAGTCTCAATATGCCAGAGTGGGACGAGGGATAGGGAACTGACGCCTAGGCGCACGAACTGCACCGCGCTTGCACAGAAACCGAGTCCTGCAACGCCGGCCAACACCCCGATGAACCGCATCGAATCTCGATAGAACTTGAACCCCGTAGGCTTCGGGAACAGCATTGACCGCACGAGTGCACCCTTGGTCGTATAGAACCCTGCCATAGAGGTCAGAACGCCGCAGAGCGGTGAAGAGACAGTTGTACGAACCAGTTCGTACGACGAGCCCTACAGCGGGAGCTTCAGGACGTCCATCCATGTTCGACGCTCCCCGGATCCGGACAACACGCGTTCCAGCGTACAAGAAGCTCTTCGCCATGTCGCCGACGACGTCTGTGCTGTTCCTCCATTTCGCCAGGTCCTCCCCCTTGATGGGTGACTTACTGACAGGCACGCTCTCGCCCGTCAGCATACTCTCGTTTACAATGGCATCGCCCGATAGCAGGAACATGTCGGCCGGAAGTGTGGTCAGAGGTGGTTCGGTCAAGTCGACGATGTCCCCGGTGACGAGGTCGGACGAGTCGCGTTCCGACCCCGGAAGGAACATGAGTATTCCTCGTGGATGGCCAATAGAGAAAACTTACAAGCGCCATCCCGATATACCCGTACGTTGCAGACAAACTTCGACATTTCTCGCATACGGGCGATCGTCTATGATATGCGGCCTTGAACGTGCCGCACCGAATGAGAGATGCGGTATGCCTACCTGCTTAGTCTCTATCAACGTAGTGACGATACTCAGCGCGGAGATGAGGAGGATGCAAAATGCATAGTAGTAGTAGTCGTCCAAGGACCACAGGATGATGCTCGCAATTTGGAAGACATAGAAGGGGTGTATCACCTGAGCCGCGGAGCTAGACATGAGAGGTGGATTGGATGCGGTCCGAGAAGGCGCACCTCGTCGATTAGGAGAGACAGCGTTGACTTTCCTTCGATGTCGATCAGGTTGGGGCCAAAAAGCGTCACGCGCTGAGCGTGGACGTCTTTTCGGAGGCCGTTTTGCACACTTCCGAGGCCGGTCCACGAGTTGTCTCTCCACTCTCTGCATCGTCAAAGGAGCATGTAGAACTCTGCACGTCTTGAGAACGTTGTGCACTGACCTTATCATGCTGAACAGGCCTGTCCGAGGATCCAGAGCGAAGCGATTATAGCGGTAGTCTATGTAGGTCAAGGTGTCGAGGGTTTCGACTTCGCTGCGAGATCCTCGTGCAGTAGGCAATAGCTGAGACGGATCAGGAGCAGTAGAGAAGACCGTAGCGATGGGGTAAGGATATCGGATCCGGCGTATCTCAAACAGAGCGATGTCTCTGTACGCAGTCTTCATCCGACTGAGCACGCGCATACATAAAACAAATCAGGGTACGGCCTACCTCGACGACCACGAAACCATGGTCCATGTTTATGAAGGCACGCTCGCGGGTGACCCAGCGCAACCAGAGACCAGGGAACCAGCGACCGAGCAGACCCAAGACTCCACAAGTGAGTACACAGCAAGCCCGCCAGAGCCATTGTCGCCAGGGTATAGGTTCATAGCCAATCATCCGAATATGGGCGTCCTCGTCCGCAATGTAGAGTGTTTGCCTGCTGGGAGGCCCTGGAGGCGGCGGAGACAGCTCTCCGAGCTCGCCCATTTCTATACGAGCCTCTGACCCGAATACGGGGTCGCCTGCTAGGAGCGGGAGCGACGGACCAGGTGAAGGTGGTAGGGAGCCGTAGTCCATCTCGCTGCCTGAGGGCGCCAGACTCGCGATGTCCACCTCCGAGTCCTCGTCCTCTTCATTGGACGTATAACCCCACCGCTCGTCGCCCGAGTCCTCGGTGTCCACAGCGTAATCTGAGCCGGCGTCCGACCGTCTGCTACTGTGTCGCCGGAGGAGACGCGACCTCGAGGCTCGGCTGGACATGGAAGTGCGGCGACTCCTCGGCGGCGACTCTGTGGTGGGAGCACCTCTGCCGAATATGCTCGCTATGTTTTCGAAGACGTTTCGTGGCGCCGTGTGCGGAGACTGGGACTTTTTGCGACCTCGTGCAGGCCTTCCGCGCTCCTCACCTTCGTCGCCGGATACGTCGGTCTGCTCGACGTCCTGGCCGTCGCCCTCGCCCGCCAGGCTGTCGCGGCTCATTCGTCTACTCCAAGTTCGTCCGTCGCGACTCATGCTATCCTCGCTCCTCCTCCGGCTGCGTGATGTCCGTGAGTAGCCGCTACTGCGACGATGGTGATCGGCCAGCGACATGCGGGAGACGCTACTGGGATTGACGGAGTGGCCGGGCCCGTCGAACATGTTATCTCCGTTTTGGCCATATTGCGAATCCCGGCGTGTCCTGTTAGCGTTCGCGATAGCCTGTTGTATGTCGATAGCAGACGCGCCCTCGGTGTAGTCATGTGCGGCGCCAGGGGAGGATGAGGACGAGGAGTCCGCCATTTTCAGCAGAGAGTGGGGTGTACTATCAGCAGTAGCCAAGCATGACCAGACGTCGAGAGCTATGGAGGCGAAAGAGCGAGCTGGCGGTCGGAGGAAAAGCGCAGGTTTGGTGGACCATGCACTCGGACCCGCGACTGACGCCACGATCGGCCCGGCCCTACGGTATGCTAAGCGCCCTCATCCTTAGACAACCCCGAGCCCCCGGCGGTTACTTCGTGAATATCAACGTCCATCGTCATGCTTAGACGTGCTGCGTCTCGAGTATGTCATACAGAAGTACAGTAACGCCGTACGACAATTCTGAATGGGGTCCGAATCAGTGGCTTCCAATCTTGTTAAGGTGCTCGCGAAGTCGAGCCTCTAGCTTGCCAGTGGTACAACTAGCTGTGGTTCCAGTACAATTGCTGTATAACTACAAGGCCTACTTTGAAGCAAACAAGCCAAAAAGTCGGTGTTCGACGAAGATTACGGCGGACCATCCGATGACTTCAGGCTGACCCTCTGCGATCCGTGGAGAAAGGGAGGAGGACGAGTCGATAGAGACCAAATTGAGCAGTGGCCTGTCCCGAAAGATGTACGACTTAGCATCTTTGACGACGCGAACACTCTTTGACCCACAGGGTGCTCGCTTTCCTGTCTAGGCAGCAACACCAGCAGCAATCGACGATATACGATATGGTGCATACCCCGATACCCTGGAGCGTATTCATCGGACGTGTACTGATAGGCCAAGACAGACCGCACGTCTGGCGTTCCCCTACTTTGCGTCAGATGTACATCAGACAACTTGCATAGTATCCGTATAGACATACCTGCGCTATGGCGGGACCACAACCCAAAGGAGTCCCGAGTTATGCAACCTCGGGAAGCACGCCAACAGCGTATTTCTCCACTTGCACGCGCTATCGGGTGGAATGTCTGGGACGTGGATGACAATCCCTTCCAGATTGCTGAGGAGGCCCCAATTGAGGCGAGCTTCGGCGTCAGAGGGAGCATCATCCAGCGGAGGTAGGGGATCCGTGAAAAAATAGTCAATCAGGTTGAACTGAAGGTATATGGCAACAGTCCGGATCCGGGGGGACTTCATCGCCGCCATGACGGAACTGACGACGCCGGGCAGGCGTTCCAGACAGGACGATACCCAGGTCATATTGATCAATATCGTTAGTTCTTGCAAGCATTGCAAGCGACCGAGTACCGCACGGAATCTTGGGTCTATACACAGCAACTTGGTCAAGGTGGGCTGTCCCGTATGAGTGTATGCGTCCTACCATCACAGTCAAAGCCCTGAACGCGACCAATGGTTACGGTGGTGAGTGCGGTAGGATCCGCGAGCCTGCAGAGACTCGCAGTGGTGCCGTACAAATTCGAGGTAAGAGCCTACTCAAAAGTTGTTAACAGGTATGTCACGCCGGACGTCAGATCATGGCACCTACGGTCAAATGCTTCAGCTTGACGAGTGGGTCGGAACGATAAGCCGGAGCAGAGTCTTCTGCGTACATGCCTAACATTCCTACGTTGTCGACAATCAGTGTACAAAGGCCAGGTATGGCTT
Organism: Pilatotrama ljubarskyi; assembly: GCA_022385805.1. Classification (NCBI taxonomy): domain Eukaryota; kingdom Fungi; phylum Basidiomycota; class Agaricomycetes; order Polyporales; family Polyporaceae; genus Pilatotrama; species Pilatotrama ljubarskyi. The sequence goes on from MU277676.1 coordinate 581,963, forward strand.
GCGCTGCGCCGAAAATGTGAGAGAATGGTTTGAGCATGACATGGGAGAATTCGAGGTGGGAGAGCGCTGAGAACCGGGACAGGATTTGGATTATATGCGGGCTGAAGTCCACGCCGATATCCGCGGCCAGGCCATGGCGGGAGAATTGAGCCCGTCCGTACAGGACGAACCTGCACAGGCGCGGCAGTCGGCACGCTAGTATTGCGCATGCGGTGACCACCAGCATCGACTGCTTGCTCGGGGGTGTGAGAGTATGATCTGACTCGATTCTGAGCTCTCGCACGAGGCCTGCGTGGTGACGAGACACGCAGACGATCCTCAAAACCCTGGAGAGTTGGAGAGAGGAGCGTATTATAGCAGCTCAAAAAAGATGATGATGGCTTCGTCCTCGCCAATCTCGGCAGGTGGGAGCGCAGCGCTGTAGGGTTATAGCGTCCCCTTGCGCGGCGGCAGCGTCGATGATGGTCTCGCAGAGCTCGATAGGAAGAGGTAAATGAGAATGAAGCGCCATCCCGGTATCAAGCAGGGTAATCGTCCTCCTTTTCGGAAGTCGAGAGATCTGAGCGGTCGGCGGGTCGGATGACTTTCGAGCACTGCCACCACGTGGACGGTACACGTCCCTCGCCAAGTTCTTCCGACTCGTCGACCCCAGCATCACTTCTACCCATTTTACTCGAGATCTCGCACTGCACTTACTCGAGCTTTTCAACGGCTTGGTACCTCCTGGTATGTGGTGCAACCGGCCGACTCTGATAACGACGGCATTTGGGTCCAACTTGACGCCGGCCGACTCGTTGACTCCGCCTGCTCTACCAGCTGCCCCATGGAGACGCACTCATCAATTCCAGGCATGTTTCGCCGCCCATTATCCACTCTGTGATAACGCCGAACCAGAGTACAGAGGATCGTGCACCTGAGACAGACGCGCGGACGAACGGCGGCAGCGGTGCGCATTCCAAATCGTCAGCTGTATCGCACTGCCACGCAACTGCGCCTGCCAGTCCATGCCGCACGCCGGGGCATGACGCGTCGCCACGGCCAGCGTCCTAGTAGCCTAAAGTCATTTCTTCTTTCTGAAGTTCAGAATCACTTGTGGCTGAATACCGATTGTGTCCACTGCGGTCGTCGTATGCCAATAGTGCGAGTGAGTATAGTCGGGCCTGGCTGTTCGACGGTACATAACCAACCACTACTTATCAGCACGACTCGGAAGGTACTCTCGATTGGCCTCAAAGACGAATGGATTGTTCTTGGTTTGGCGTGGTTGGCCTCACTTCGCGTCGATTTCAATGAATTGCCAGGTACTCCATGGAGAAAGCGCAGCACGCTAACGCTTGCTGCTGGACACATCACCGCCTCTGGATCACCAATCTGTGGTGTTGGAACGCAAATCTGCACGGCAGGGCGTCTACGATCCCCGGTCGGCGTATACTGACAGCTACCGACTACTCTGGAACTCCGCGTTGTCCGCGCACCCGCACCTTCCTCAGGTGCACCTACGACAAACCGATGATCCCGATCATGGTCGTCGCAGCGCCGGGAGTTTCACACAGGTCCCACTCTCTCTGTCTTGCTTGGAATATATGCCGATAGGGTACGCATGTCTCCCGGGGAGCGGGCGTGCATCAGTATAAATGGACGCCTGTTCAGCTTCAAGTGCCGCTTCATACCACTCATTCCTGGGCTTCCACCCGCTATGCCATCTCACTTCTCAGCTTACGTCCTAGTTGCTTCAGCTTTCGCTATTGCATGCGGTGCAGCAGCTGCTCCCCGTCCAACCGTGACATTGGATAGTGCGACCGTCATAGGGAAGACGAACGGCTCAGTAACAAGTTTTCTCGGCATTCCCTTCGCAGAACCTCCGTATGTCCAACCTCTTCTGCGCGGCTTATACTTATATGCACCTATCACTGAACACCCGCCTGCAGCGTCGGCGACCTCAGGTTGCAACTACCAAAGCCTATCACCGGATACAATGGGACTATAAATGGGACTATCCCAGCTACACAATGTCCTCAGCTTGCTCCCCCGCTTCGCACCGACCTTCCTACCGAGATCGCGCAGGATATGCTCGCCTACTTCTCAGCAGACTTTTTGACGACCGATGCACCTCAGGGCGAGGGCTGTGCGTGTTTTTTATTTGAACCGCTTTCTAGAGATCTTACTGTGTCACAGGCTTGTCGATTAGCGTTCAAATTCCTGCTGGCACGAAGCCGGGTGCGAAGCTACCTGTGCTCGCGGTGAGTTGCGGTCTGGTGGTCTACCATGGCCATTCATGCATGATGCTCGATGGAATGCTCATATTCCCCTCAAGTTCATCTTCGGAGGCGGCTTCACTTTTGGTTCGACCGCACAGTATGTGCCTTCTTCATGCCCCGAGTACCTCGCCTGACTATTGGTAGAACTCCGGGAGATGCGTTGATACAGCGGTCCATTGAGATGGATCAGCCTATCATCTACGTGAACATGAACTATCGGTGCGTCTCTCGCTGCTTGAGTTCCTTCGTGTGATACTAACGCTCCTCCCGCAGCGTCGGCGGTGAGCCTCACCCACTATGCAAGCACATATCGAGTTACGGTCTCTTACGGACTAAGTATAGCTTTCGGATTTCTCGGAGGCAAAGAAGTGAAGGAGGCCGGCGTCGGTAACCTCGGCCTTCACGATCGTGAGTGCATGCGTCCTCGAGCAACTATGAGCGCAGTTCTCGACCTTCACTAGAGCGAGTCGCACTCAGATGGATCAACAAGTATATCTCCGCCTTTGGCGGTGACCCGCAGAAAGTAACGATGTACGCTATTGATCAACTTATCAGTGACGCTGCGGCTGACTGTTGACTATGCTACCAGCTGGGGGACGAGTGCTGGCTCCATCTCGGTCGCCCTCCAGATGATCACGAATGGCGGGAACAACGAAGGCCTGTTTCGCGGTGCTATTATGAACTCCGGCTCAGCGCCGCCTACAGGAGACATTGAACTCGTGCAGTCAGCATACGATACTGTCGTGGAAAACGCTGGGTGCGCGGGCACAGAAGACACGCTTGAGTGTCTGCGTAACGTCCCAACGGATACTCTCCTCGCGGCGTCTGCGGACGTTCCGAACCTCTTCGATTATCCAGTGAGTTGACACGAATTGTTTGTGACGACTCACCGAAACAGCCCTGACCAACCGACATCGGTTCTGTAGGGGCTTGCGACAGCATGGGCTCCACGTGCAGATGGCGTTTTCTTGGAGGCTCCCCCGCAGCGCTCGGTGCTGGCTGGCAAGGTCTCGAAGGTGCCTTTCCTCATCGGTGGGTGGATGTCTTCCGATAAACAAGCAAATCCCGCTGACGCTAGCTGTCCAGGCGGCTGTCTAGACGAGGGAACGATCTTCGCCACAGGCAGCTTCAACGTGACGTACGTACAACCTCCTGTGCAGCCTGAGACATCACGCTGACCCTCGTCACCAGTACGGAGGAAGAGTTTCGCGGCTTCGTCCACGGGCACTTCTTCACGGGCGCGCCCAGCCCAGTCCTTTCGCC
>MU277676.1:585493-637377 GCA_022385805.1 Pilatotrama ljubarskyi
TCCAACCGTGACATTGGATAGTGCGACCGTCATAGGGAAGACGAACGGCTCAGTAACAAGTTTTCTCGGCATTCCCTTCGCAGAACCTCCGTATGTCCAACCTCTTCTGCGCGGCTTATACTTATATGCACCTATCACTGAACACCCGCCTGCAGCGTCGGCGACCTCAGGTTGCAACTACCAAAGCCTATCACCGGATACAATGGGACTATAAATGGGACTATCCCAGCTACACAATGTCCTCAGCTTGCTCCCCCGCTTCGCACCGACCTTCCTACCGAGATCGCGCAGGATATGCTCGCCTACTTCTCAGCAGACTTTTTGACGACCGATGCACCTCAGGGCGAGGGCTGTGCGTGTTTTTTATTTGAACCGCTTTCTAGAGATCTTACTGTGTCACAGGCTTGTCGATTAGCGTTCAAATTCCTGCTGGCACGAAGCCGGGTGCGAAGCTACCTGTGCTCGCGGTGAGTTGCGGTCTGGTGGTCTACCATGGCCATTCATGCATGATGCTCGATGGAATGCTCATATTCCCCTCAAGTTCATCTTCGGAGGCGGCTTCACTTTTGGTTCGACCGCACAGTATGTGCCTTCTTCATGCCCCGAGTACCTCGCCTGACTATTGGTAGAACTCCGGGAGATGCGTTGATACAGCGGTCCATTGAGATGGATCAGCCTATCATCTACGTGAACATGAACTATCGGTGCGTCTCTCGCTGCTTGAGTTCCTTCGTGTGATACTAACGCTCCTCCCGCAGCGTCGGCGGTGAGCCTCACCCACTATGCAAGCACATATCGAGTTACGGTCTCTTACGGACTAAGTATAGCTTTCGGATTTCTCGGAGGCAAAGAAGTGAAGGAGGCCGGCGTCGGTAACCTCGGCCTTCACGATCGTGAGTGCATGCGTCCTCGAGCAACTATGAGCGCAGTTCTCGACCTTCACTAGAGCGAGTCGCACTCAGATGGATCAACAAGTATATCTCCGCCTTTGGCGGTGACCCGCAGAAAGTAACGATGTACGCTATTGATCAACTTATCAGTGACGCTGCGGCTGACTGTTGACTATGCTACCAGCTGGGGGACGAGTGCTGGCTCCATCTCGGTCGCCCTCCAGATGATCACGAATGGCGGGAACAACGAAGGCCTGTTTCGCGGTGCTATTATGAACTCCGGCTCAGCGCCGCCTACAGGAGACATTGAACTCGTGCAGTCAGCATACGATACTGTCGTGGAAAACGCTGGGTGCGCGGGCACAGAAGACACGCTTGAGTGTCTGCGTAACGTCCCAACGGATACTCTCCTCGCGGCGTCTGCGGACGTTCCGAACCTCTTCGATTATCCAGTGAGTTGACACGAATTGTTTGTGACGACTCACCGAAACAGCCCTGACCAACCGACATCGGTTCTGTAGGGGCTTGCGACAGCATGGGCTCCACGTGCAGATGGCGTTTTCTTGGAGGCTCCCCCGCAGCGCTCGGTGCTGGCTGGCAAGGTCTCGAAGGTGCCTTTCCTCATCGGTGGGTGGATGTCTTCCGATAAACAAGCAAATCCCGCTGACGCTAGCTGTCCAGGCGGCTGTCTAGACGAGGGAACGATCTTCGCCACAGGCAGCTTCAACGTGACGTACGTACAACCTCCTGTGCAGCCTGAGACATCACGCTGACCCTCGTCACCAGTACGGAGGAAGAGTTTCGCGGCTTCGTCCACGGGCACTTCTTCACGGGCGCGCCCAGCCCAGTCCTTTCGCCGTTGTTCGACCTGTACCCAAACGTCCCGGCCCTAGGCTCACCGTTCGGAACGGGAGACGCAAATGAGCTCGCTCCCGAATTCAAGCGCATGTCGGCGCTGCAGGGCGACATCGTGTTCCAGGCGCCGCGGAGGTTCTTCCTAGACCAGCGGTCGCTGGCGCAACCTGCATGGACCTGGAGTGAGTTCACCTATCGCTCACGATGATGCCCTCACTGAGCGTGCAAATCGCACTTGCAGTTAACGAGCGCGGCGGAGCGAAAGGACTCGGTTTCGTACGTACACCCTGCTTCTCGTCCAAAATACGACAGATCCCTAAAGATTGCCTCCGCCAGCCCCACGGCAGCGACTTCGTGCCTCTCCTCACCGAAGGCAACGACCTCGCGGACTACGTCATTCAATTCACAGCTACCCTGGGTCCTAATGGGGGATCCAATCGCACGATCCACTGGCCCCGGTACGACCCAGTCGGCCGGAAGGTGCTCACTCTGGTTGAGGGCGATGAACCGCTGAAGATCGAGCGGGACACTGCGCGACTGGACGCTATGGCGGGACTCACGGCGTACAGCGTCGCATATCCCTTTTGAGCTTTTAGTCCAGTGCAAGGGTGCCTTGGACATGGCTAAGGACGTACCGTAGTGATAATATACTGATCATTTCGCGTTTGATATCTATCGTGACGCTTAGTGGGCCGTCGGGGCTGAAAACAGGATCCCAGCCCCCACGCCAACACAGGCATTGATGTCAGCAGTCTTTCACCGCTATCAGGAGGGTGAGTTTACGCGAAGCTGCAAGATGATTGCAAGTTTAGAGTAGAACGGCTACCGGTAAGGATGTGATTAGCGACCTGGCTACTGTACAAAGTCCGAAGGCGGGGGAACTCCAGAATCAACCCAGGTATCTCCATATCAAGTAGAAACAGAAGAACGTGAAAATCGCTCCAGCGAAGAAGATGTACATGTCTTGTGTACTGCGAATCCGGCATAAGGTCAGCGTCCATGCACGGTAGCGGATAAGCCACGCACCTTCTTCGCTCAATCCAGCCGATGACATCCCTACTGAGCCCCAGCGTGTTGGCTGCGTCAAGCAGTCTCCGCTGGGTACCCTTCAGCACATTCCGTTGGTCGACGAGGTCGTCCAGCACAGCGCGTCCCTGAGCGATGAACTCATCCAGCCGCGAGTCCGTGTTCTGGATGAACGTGTGTTCCCGAAGAGCATGTTGCTCACGTAGAGCACCGTTCATGGGCAAAGGTGTTGCGCCGCGGAAAGGGGACTCCGAAATATCGTCGGCGGGGGGCTGAGGACCCGCCATGTATCGTCGTCGCGTGTCTCCGGGTGCAGGAGTGAGAGGCGTTGTCGATGATGATGCGCCCGACAAGAGTTCCGCTCGTGCCACGGCTTCGTGCTACAAACATTCTGTTCACTGCATGTCGCGGGAAGCTCTTCTTGACAACACACCTCTGACTTTATACGTTCGAACTGGGCGCGGAGGTCTGCGTAGTCCGCGCGGAACTTCTGAACGCGCCTACGTGAAGATTGGGGCACGTCAGCATATTTGTAGAGTCAAGCGAGCATATCTGCAGCCGTCACGCGTTGTATCCAGAACGACGCATCAAGTTCGTATGCTTAGGGACATGGTGCGTCTGCATACACTGAGGAATAAAGTGAAGCGACACGCACATCATTGCCTTCTCCTGCTTCGCCTTGATGATTTCCCGCTTGGCCATCGAGTCGTAGTCTTCAATCGTCCTGTGCATTGCAGCCAGAGACGCAGAAATCTGCCCTATCATAATCCAAGACCGATTCCGCGGTTCAACTTCTCGAACTCTTGCCCGCAGAGCGCGAGGTAGCCGACGGACCTAGCAGTGATGCTGACTTCTCGCCATTCCGTAGTTTCTCGAGGTCAGCCTGGATGGAGTTCGTCTGGCGCACGCCTTGCGTGTATAGCGAGTTCATAACAGCAATAAGATATGGCGAACGCAAGAGGGTATAGGTAGAGAGAGGACGGTGGCAGGACCGAAGACGTGTAGGCAGGCGTGTCACCGCCGCCATCTGAGTCGCGCAGTGCGCTGAGTCGCTCACGGCCGGGCGCCAAGCGCCCCTGGCTTGCTCTGCACCACGACCTCCAGGCGATGACTTTGGCAGCGCCGGACCGTACTGCGCCGCATCGCCCTCAGTTGTCGCGCGCGACCAAACATATTGTTTTTGTATAGCTTATGGACGAGCTTGAGGACGTCGCGCCCGCTACGCGCGGCGTGGTGCGACTCCCAGCGGGCTCTACCCGTGTCACAGACGCGGACGAAGAGGTGCGCCGCGACTCGCGCTGTCTTGGAATTGTGCTGATTGCCCATAGGTATTTCTCCTGTATACTGGTCTAGCGGCACGCAACGCCGCGGACAGCTCTGCCGGGTTTCGCGGGCTTGGACACATCAACTCGCGCGAAGACTCGCTCATGATCACCTTCGAGCTGGGAGTTCCGGAGACGACGGATGAGTGTCGCGAAATGCCCATCGCGGCCGCTCATAAAAAGCGAACCGCAGCAAAGGGGAAAGCGAGAGGCAACAAGGTCCTCCCTGAGCACACGCTTGAGGTCGAGATTGTACAGGACAAGACTGCTTTGAGGTCGCGGAAGGGCGACACTGGCAGCGTCCTCTGGCACGCAAGGTATGTCCCGCTCTCACTCTCGGATACGCTTCTTGTCACTGCTTAGCAACATCTTCGATGTTATGAAAGCGTTGACTTTGCACAGACAATCCTCCGACAGCTGCACACGAGCGACCCGGCATCTCTGCTGATACCGGAGGCGTTGAGGAACGCGCACGTCATAGAGCTCGGGTGAGTAGCCTGTGACGTCCATTGGCGTTCACCAATCTCACAGGAATCCATGTTCCACTTCCTCGTTATCCAGCGCTGGCACCGGCCTCCTCGCAGTCGCGTTCTCGCCCTTCACCCGTCACTATACTGTCACCGACATAGATGATCTGGTCCCACTCATCCGGAAAAATGTCGCACGCAATTTATCGCATCCGCCGGCATTCCCTTCCAAACAGAAGGGATCGCTCTCACCGCCCAGTTCCAATGTCACTACCGCCGCTCTCGACTGGATAGAGATGCACGAAGCTACCCCTGGCCTCAGAAGGAAGCTTGCTCCGGACGAACTGGCCGATCTACTCCTGGTCGTAGACTGCATCTACCACCCGTCGCTGATACCCCCCTTGCTTTCCACAATCGACTACCTGACGGTGCCGGACCGGACCGCGGTGTTGGTGGTAGTCGAACTGCGCGCGGAAGACGTGGTGAGAGAATTCTTGCAAGGTTGGTTAGATTTGTCACCGGCGGGCGAGTGGGAAATATGGAGCATCGGGGGGCTGATGGAGGGGCCTTACGCTGCTTGGGTCGGCTGGAAGCACATGCTCACAGAACACGCCACGTAGAGCCGTTTCGTGTGCGAAATCCTAGCACATGCAGCACTATATTGATACATCCCCGTACGCAAGGTTCTGAGCGCACCAGAAGAGCGAACCGCGATCCCACGGAGAGGGAGGAAACAAAAACCTAGCCACAGACATGCTATCGCTTGCCCTTTGAGGGCCCCTTCCGCCTAGACGCTTTCCCGCCCGCTCTTTCTGCTTTCTCTGTCTTCCGTTTCCGCTGCTTCATGCGTTCAGCTTTTCTGGCAGCGTTCGTCTGATACTTTATGTCCTTCGCCTTGACTGTGGTTTTGAGCTTTGTTTTCGCCTTCGAAGTGTCCGATCGAGCTTTGCTCCGCGAGGGTGCTGAGGACTTCGAAGTCGTACGAGATTGCGCGGCTGGTGTTTGGGAGACATCGTCTGAGGCCTCGAGGGTATCTGGTGCGGGTTTCTCTCCATGGATGAGGTTGTCTGGGTCGAATTCCTCGACCACGGTCACGGTCGCCAGCTGCTCCTCGTCCTCGTACTCTTCCTGTTCTTCTAGAGCCTTGCCCTTTCCTTTCGACGTGCTAGACCCTCCGGGGCCTTCCCATTCGCTGTCGCTCTCGTCATCTACCCACGAATGAGCGTCCTGTCTGTATCTGAGGCAGGAGAGCAATAACTCACCGACGATGCCGCCATATGCCCTCTCCGCCTCCTCAGCATTCTTCGCCGCTTGCTCAGCGAGCATCCGCCGATGCTATGGCCGAGCTCGATGTGAGGCGAGGGTGAGTTGCGAGTGCTTGAGTACGTACCTCCCGGCGAGCCTCTAACCTCTCTTGTTTCTCGCGCTCCATGGCCTTCTTCTTAGCCTCTTCCTTCTTCTGTAGCTTACGCTTGTGAAAGCCCGTCAAGAATTCCCTGCGATCAGCGCGTGAGCTCACGGAGGATGGTGCGGTATAGATGGGGGGACCGACCTCCGTGCGTCATCGTCGAAGACAATCTCCTTGATTTGCTCCCTCTTTGCTTTCTTCTTCGCTGCGACGATGTTATGGGACTTTGTCAGAACGGCCAAGTTGGAGGGAGCCATGATGTCGTCGTGTGCAAGATTCCAGCAGGTGGCGGCCTCCAGCAGTCTGGGCGCTTGTGAAAGGCTGCTGCCACGTGGTTCCCCGAGAAAGCGCCCATGGAAGCGCCCAATTGTGTGTCCATGTGCGCCGCAGCCAAGTTCGTTCGATCTGCGATACACCACGGCCGGGGACTCCGCCTCGGCTCGTCTCTGACACGCGCGCCCTGCGGTGGGAAGACGAGAACGCTGCTGGTGTGCGGCTTTGCGCCCGTTTGGCAACCTGCTGCGGCTCACGCACAGACGACCCACATGCTGCGGGGGAACTTGCTCACGCTCGCAGCTCTCAGCCTGGCAAAGATTGCCTAGCACGGCCTTCTGTTCTCAGCTTTGCAGTTTTACTGAACGCCATCGCGACATCCGCGTCACACGGTATCGCACATGTCAGCCTTCTCCCAGGCCAATACAGCGAGCTAGTTCTCCATGAAAGGGCGATATGAACGGGAACAAGCTCAATTGAGTGACGCGCTCACGCTGACGAACCCGCGCTGTTGCTTCTCGTAAGGCGTGAATGCTTCAGGGTGTCTGTAAGCTCTTGACTGATCGTCGCGATGCTACTCAGTACTCATGTTTACATCCCAGTGCGCCCACCGAGGGCCATTGCAGACGTGTCGTTCGACACCAGCCCGCCATGTTCGCCATATCGTGTGCGCCGAGCATTCGATGACGGACCTGAGAGCAGGGCCATTCGTGGCTTCTTTTGCACATGCCACCTTATCTCATGTGGCCGAAGCATCTGCGACCCGGCTGCTGGGGTAGGACGGTCAGCATGTCTTTCTTTGGATGCCACCCACTGCTGCGGAGTAACGTCGCAAGACCAGCTGGTGGCTTACTTCATTCCACCTTGAGGCTCTGAGGTCACCTCCCATGGTCGTCACTTGCAACGTGCCAATTGCTGTTGGCTTACCTTCCAGTCAAGCATTATAGAGAGCGGCAGATTATGCAGGGAATCCAAGAGGATGTAAGTGTACTAAGCCTCATCGCGTTCCACCGCTCTGGCGCTGATGTGCGCCGACCGCTCGTAATTATAGGCACCTTTCCGGAAGAAGTTCCGGGTTCCTCTCACTTCTCGACTGACGCGAGGTGCCCTGAGAACATCCTGGGGTGGTGAGAGCAGTGGCTTTCAAGTTCCGAGTACGTAGTTCCTCCGTATCTGAGTGGTAATCGCTTCAAGTCGCAGGACCAATTCGCCGGCTCACGCTCCGTGATGCAGCTCTTAAGCAGCGTCGAGTTCTCTGTCAGTCCCGAACGGCCGGTGACACAGATGCGAACGGAGGGCCATGATGCGGAATGGGGCTTGAGCGCGTGCTGGGTTGGCAGGATTCCCTCTTGGCGCGACCGCCCACCCTTGATAAGCTGGAGTCCAGGGACGCCGCAGACTATTCCAGTTGACCGAGGAGTGGTGTCTTATCGCGTCAGACCGGGGGAGTACAAGAACCCCTGGGCACGAGAGTTCCACGCCCGCAGCTCCCCTTCCTTTGTCCTACCATGGACCCCATCACGATGGACGAGCGTGATAGCTCCAGTGGGAGCTCGATGCAGGAGAAGGAGAGGATCGACGTCGAGAAAGCTCGTGAGTTATCCAAGACTGTTGCGAGACATGGACTGCTCACAGAATTGCGTTCAGCTATGAAGGTGATCGAGGATATCCTGGCGGAGTTCGATGACCCCAATATCGACAAGGATGCGATCCTTTTCGGTAAGCGTCCTGTCCACTCTCCATGAGCTTGGATTGACAGGTCGCTCGCAGAGGATGACTCCCCATATCCCGAGGTCCGATCTGCCGTCGCCAACACGGATGACCCGACCATGCCCGTGTCGTCACTCCGAGTCTGGGTCATCGGTATCATCTGGGCTATCATCATCCCCGGAATGAACCAGTTCTTCTTCTTCCGATTCCCGAGCGTGTCGGTTAGCGGTGTATGTCAACCAGGTCATTCTTCATGGGCCAGATGCTGATTACTGGCCTCATAGATTGTGGCCCAACTGATCTCTTTCCCTATCGGTCGCGCTTGGGCACGCTTCATGCCGAACGTCAAGATCTTTGGCATCTCGCTCAACCCTGGTCCCTTCAACGTCAAGGAGCACGTCCTCATCACCATCATGGCTAGCGTTGGTTCGGGCTCGGCCTATGCGGTACGCCAGTCATGTTCTCTCAGTATTCAGTTTGCGTGAACGTCTCCTAGACGGACATTGTCGCCGTACAAAGGGTGTATTACAACCAGATATACACCTTCGGATGTGAGTATCGGCTCATATCAGTGCTGACGCGACGTGCTCACCTATACCCTCATCCCGTTTTCAGATCAATGGATGATCGTCATGAGTACACAACTTGTGAGTGGTTTCCGCAGCAGGAAGCTTTGATATACATTGACGCTGTCAATCTCAGATCGGGTTCTCAATCGGAGGCATCGCCCGCCGCTTCCTGGTGCAGCCGCCCTCTATGAGTGAGCACTCTTCCGCACTGTGTCTCTGCCGTATTAAGGCTCAAGTCGTGCGCACCCCCAGTCTGGCCTGCCAACCTCGTGACGTGTGCCCTCTTCAATACGCTCCACTCGCAGGTGTACGCGGGTATGGGCAACCGCGGGGGTATCAGCCGCGAGCGGTTCTTCTTCTACGGGTTCCTCGCGTCGACGTGCTGGTACTTCTTCCCCGGTTACATCTTCCAGGCCCTCTCGTTCTTCAATTGGGTCTGTTGGATCGCCCCGAACAACATCGTCGTCAACCAGCTCTTCGGTTACAACAGTGGTCTGGTAAGAGCTTCATCGACGTCTCAGCGTTTGTGGGCGCTACAGAAGCTGACTCGGATCTCTAGGGCATGTCGCTCGTCACTTTCGACTGGGCTCAAGTACGTATACGAAGCAGTGCCTATGATGTGTGCTCAACATGATCAACAACTGCGAACAGATCGCGTACATTGGCTCTCCACTTGCGACGCCATGGTGGGCGGAGGCTAACATTGCTGCGGGCTTCGTGTTCTTCTTCTGTGAGTTCCCTCGTCTCTTATCAGGTACAGGCGTGCGATACTGAGTGCTGGACGATACTAGGGATCGTCACGCCGATCCTGTACTATAGCAACGCTTGGTACAGCAAGTATATGCCGTACGTCTCGTGTCCACGTATCTTGCTACGCTCTCTGACGCGTCCGTGTAGGATCTCGTCCCGTACATCGTTCGACCGCTTCGGGAAAAGCTACGATGTCTCTCAGATCATCAACGACGACGCGAGCCTCAATGTTGCCAAGTACGAGGCGTACAGCCCGCTCTTCCTGTCCACGACCTTCGCGGTCTCCTACGGCCTCTCGTTCGCGTCAATCACCGCGACACTCACCCACACCTTCCTCTACTTCCGCAAGCAGATCTGGGTGCAGTCGAGGCGCTCGATGAGCGAGCAGCCCGACATCCACGCGCGCTTGATGTCGAAGTACCAGCAGGTGCCGGAGTGGTGGTACGGCGTGATCTTCAGTGAGTGATTACGAACTCCCGTTGTGCTGGCTAAGGCTTGGAGTTGACGTTGGTTTGGTGCAGTCACGATGTTCATTTTCGGTATCGTCTCGATTGAGGTGTGGAACACGCAGTTCCCAGTTTGGGCATTCGTCTTGGCTTTGATCATCTGTGAGTACACAACATGAGTGAGCTGCGACCTCGTTTGATCTCTTGGCTTCCAGCCTTCGTATACACCATCCCTATAGGCATGATCCAAGCTATCACGAACCAACAGATCGGTCTGAAGTACGCCCTGCCGCATGCGTTCGATGCGTGGACCAATGCTCATCTCATCTTCTAGCGTCATCACCGAGCTCATTATCGGTTACGCGCTCCCTGGTCGTCCCATCGCGATGATGATGTTCAAGACGTGGGGCTACATCACCATGGCCCAGGCGCTGACCTTCACATCCGACTTCAAGCTCGGCCACTACATGAAGATTCCGCCCCGCCCGATGTTCTGGTCGCAGGTCGTCGCCACCATCATCGCCGGCACTGTGCAGCTCGGCGTGCAAGCATGGATGTTCACGAATATCAAAGGCTTGTGCGATCCGGACCAGCCCGATGGTTTCATCGTATGTCACAGTCATGCCCTATACGAGGCACAGTGACTGATGTCTCGATAGTGCCCCTCTACGCAAGTGTTCGGCACTGCCTCCATCATCTGGGGTGTCATCGGGCCTGCGCGCCAGTTCTCTCCTGGCCAGATCTACTAGTGAGTACTGTGTCGCTCGTCGACGGTTCAGACGCTGAAGTACACCTTCTCTCCAGCGGGCTCGTGTTCTTCTTCGTCATCGGGATTGCCTGCCCGATCTTCGGCTACCTCATCACGCTCAAGTGGCCGAACTCGTTCGTCAAGTACATCAACTTCCCCGTCATCTTCAGCGGCACCGGTGCTATCCCGCCAGCGACGGCGTTCAACTACGTCCCCTGGTCCATCGTCGGCTTCGTCTTCAACTACGTCATCCGCCGGCGTCACTTCTCGTGGTGGACGAAGTACAACTGTGAGCGGCCACACGGTTTTTTTTGGCAGTATCGGATGCTCACACCATGCGTGTTTGTGCAGATGTCCTGTCCGCGGCGCTGGACGCTGGTGTCGCCGTGTCGGCCATCTTGATTTTCTTCATCCTGCAGTACCCCGACAACGGCAACATCGGCAAGAACAACATCCAAAGCTGGTGGGGCAACACCGTCTCGTTCAACAACGCAGACGGAGCTGCGGCGCCGCTCATCGCTCTTGCCCCGGGCCAATCCTTTGGGTAAGTTCTTGGTTAGTTCCTGCTGCATCGAACACGACTGACGGGGCGTCGTAGCCCGACGAAGTGGTGATTGGTAGAGCGTAGATGTATATGTATGATCTTGTACGTTATATGACGATTCGGGACGGTCGTGCGACGATGACAACACGAAAAATCATGTTTGCCCATCCTTCATATGGACCCCGAGTGCTTCATAGATTCTTGCGGACGGTTCGCGCGAGTGTTATGGCGGGGCTATAGACCGTAGTTTCTTGCCAGAAGCCATCGCTATAGAGGCTCACCGTTCCGGGAGCCAGAATGGTTGGTTGTACTTTGCGGTACATCCACCTTCTCGCGGTACTCACTCCGGGTATGGCAATGACTTGGTACGCGATCAAGTGCCTGCGTCCGCAAGTGGACTCGCCTGTCACGGCTTTGCTAATCTCAATAACCAGTGCTCTGCGTGTGGTGCAGCCTACGCTACCGGAAGAGTCGTATGCAATCGTACTTCGGCGAATCAAGTAACAAATCCTCCGGAACTGGAACAGACAGCGTCAACGGCGAATGGGGCCCTAGTGATCACACAACAACAGTTGTTCTTGGGATCGGTAATCTACAGACGAAAGCATCCTACACACAGCAACAACAGAGCATACGCGACTCGACAACTCACGAAACCTGTATACGCATCCTCTACCTCGACAATGTACAACAAGAACCCGCGACCTCTCATGTATGCGAGGCCTCCCCGCTCCCCGTACAGCACTAGTACTGATGCGCGAACACAGATGGGAAGTGGATGATGGGGTCCCTCATCGCCTGCAAGAACTCGGGGGAGAAGTGTTGCTGGTTGAAGGTGAAATCCTGGCTCGGCAGGCCGTGCGGCAGGCCCGTCGATCCCGGACTCCCCGCCATTCCGGGCCCATCCGTGCCCGTGCCGTCCAGCGGCGCAGATTCAGGTATGCCGGGCGTCATCCCAGAATTCCCAGCGTCTCCGTGCTGCTCGAGCACGGGCCACCACGAGTCGTACCCGGGTATGTAGTCCGGGAGCGGCGGGATGTCGCCAGGGATACTCTCGTGCATCTGGTAGGCCTGGTGCGCATGCTGTGGAGGTTGCGTGCGGTGAAGAAGAGCATGCGCTTGTGCTGATGGCGGTGGGTATTGTGACATGCGGCCGTACGCCTGTGGGACTGCCGGTGCCGCTACTGGGGGTGGGCGAGTATGCATATCGTACATCGGATCTGGGTCAAAGGCCACCTGCGCTCGTCGCTTCTGGCGTGAATCGCTCCCAGTGGCGGACGCGTACGCCTCGTCGATGTTCACCTTCGCGTTCTGAATGAGGTGTCGTACGCGGAGCGCGCTCACCCACGTCGCCTGACATTCATGGAATTCCGGAATTGTCAGGACTTAAACACGTCATGAAGGAGTGAGGGTGGAATTCATAGGCGTACCTCCATCCCCGCCAAGGCTGCGATGCATTTCTGCAGCCCGACGCTAGCTTGGGTGTCCAGTGGTTTGTACTTGACTGTATATGCGAGCTTGTGAGTCTATCTCTCCACGAGTTACGGTGGGCGACGCACGCGTCACTATATGCAGTATCCTAGAGACGTCCGAGTTCTAAGTCTTACTTCGAGCTTTGAGCCGGAAAGCACGTACCCGGCAGCCTGAAGGCAGTTTGCTACGAACGGCGGAGCCCAACGCATATCGTACTTCTCGTGGTAGAGCATAGCTGTAAGCATTTGTTCAGAACTTGGCAGGCAATCAGGGCACAAAGGGATGACTCACCGAATGACGCTACTTGGCTCGCCGCACCTTGACAGATATCGTACGACTCCCAGGGCACCGGGTCTGGGTCCAAAGACGGAGAATTCCCTCGGGCCAGCCTATCGGAGGTTGCACGGATCAGGATGCGGCTTCACTGATTTGACAAGGCACGTACTCAGCGCCCTTTGGAATGCTGTAGGACGATCGCCGATTAGCCCACACATAGGATGGTCAGACAGGTGAAAACTCACAACGGCCGATGCAATAGGAGGACGCTCGCCCAGTACTGTATATGCATAACGAGCACGTGCGGTGCAGGAGACGGACGTGCGCTCTTCACGGAATAGTTGAGGTGGTCCGGTAACTCGAGCGCCCATTGGAGCAGCCGACTGTAGAGCTGCTGGCGCAAAGCGCGAGAGGGCACGGTGTGCGCTCGTGAGACGCGGTACACGTTAGCGAGGATCTCGCCGGTGATGACGTCTGTAACGAAAGGAGTGCGTGAGCATGACGGACGACAGCATGACGAGGACATTTGGGGGTTATCGTACATAGCGAGGAGATATGGCGCAGATATCCAATGCGAACTGCTGGGACGGGTGCTACTGTACCGTAACGTGGGTCGACGGGGCAGGGCTGCCACATCTGCTCCGCGTCGTCCTATCACATTCGCTTAACGTGTGTAGCAGCGATTAGACAGTAACTGACGTACCGCAGGCACCTCCAGCAGAGGCGTAGAGAAGTCGCCTTCATGCACTGCAATAGTGCGCCCGAGGAACAGCGCGGAGAACCTTCGGAACCACATATCGTCAGATCTCAGCGTGGCGCCTTTTGTATACCTATTCACGAGGGAAGGGCGCGGATACGTACTTCTCGGCAAGGCAGCATGCCCACCAGATGCGTTTGCGGATCACCTTCTCTTGCTCTGTGAAGAGCTCCCGGCCGTTGTGCATCCACTTGTCGGGGTTACGATTTAGACCGAGATCTAGGGCCTATAGCGGAGGTGGCTCAGAACTCGTCGAGTGCTCAAGTTTGGACTATCGAGAACTGACCATGCGCACTGCCATGCCTGGAGGACGTACTCATCAGAAAGACAGGACGAGACGATGTTCGAGATAAAGCTTACCGATGTGAAGCCACCCCTCCTCCAAGCTCCCTGCATTGTACCCCAACTCAGCAAGCCATCCATGATTGGCCTCGCGACTCAGCGGAATCCGGACGTACCGATCCCATACTCCCTCATGCCCAGCAGAATCAGCGCCTGCACAGTCGACGTCCGGCTCTCGTGATACATCGTGTCCAGGATCCTCCGCGCGCAAGCGGCATAGTCTTCCGCACGGGCAGCCTCACGTTCCGCTGCGGAACCTGCTGTTGCTGCTATGCGGTCCAGGGGGTCCATGTGGGTAGCGGCGTAGGCGAACATGGCGAAGAGGAGAAGCTTGGAGAGCTTCTGGGGGTGCTCCGGGCGAACCTCGGCGTTGACGGGTGGCGCGTTCGAGGAGTGGTCGATATCGGAGTAGCTACACGAGTATTAATGTGCGTGAGCGAAGCCGATCGGTCGTTGATTGACCAAGAAATCTCACCCCAGCCTCCTAGAATATGCGTAGAGTATTAGCTACGTTCCATGGTTAGCGAATCGTAGGAAACGGGACCCACATCGCCTTGTACTGAGCCATGAACGACTCCTCGTCCACGACCGGAACCGCCGTGTTGACATAGGTAAAATACACCTCGATCAGCCGATCCTGCACGTGCGGCGGGGGCATGCGGATGTTGAACTCAATGCGCGCCCCGGTCTCCTCAACGAACAAACTTCCGTCAGGACCGGGACCCGGCCAGAACTTCGCCATCGGGAATTGCCTGAAACCGCGAACAGTTAAGTGAGCATTACGAACGTTCAGATACACGAAACTGAGGTTAACCAGATCCCCTGAATGTTCCGCCCGTCGTTCCGTTCTGCCTGTACAAGCAGATGCAGCCCGGAAGCGTTGCCATGGTATCGCACCTAGTCCATTCAGTGAATACGACGACACGACGCTGGTCAATGCGCCGCTCACCTCCCGGTTCTCGTCAATCGACAAGTTTCCGAACGCGTCCGCACAGTCCTCGAGATCGTCCTCGGCCTCTTCTGGCGATGCCCGCGATGGGGCTTGGCTTTGCCGGGAGTACGGGGAAACCAGCTGCACCAGGTCTGGAGACGGGCCGTCCAGACGTCTCTTCATCCTTGGGGGTTCCGAGCCCGAGGCTTCATCGCGGCCGGCATCTGCTCCTGGAGTGACTGACGTACGTCGAGATTGTGCGCTGGAGGACGGGGCGCCGAAGGAACGCGCTAGACGTTCGGACAAGCGGTCTTGCCATAAGAGTGTTGGTCGAGTAGTCTGAATCTGCGGGTCTGGCGAAGCGAATGTGAAGCACGTCATGGCACAGCAATGGAAGTGAGCATACCACGGGCGATGACATTCTCGATGACGTTCTCGCGGGTCGCCCGGGATTCCCGACGCGAGCGGTGGCTCTGAGGCTTGGGCTTCTCCGCCACGATGGACGAGAAGAAGTTGTCTTTGGAGGTATCTATAGCCCGCTTCTGGCGTCCGGTCTTGCCCTGGATTACGGAATCAAACCAGCCTCACAAAGCGAAGACTTCTGGCACTCACGAAGGGACCCGCGTCGACGGTCTCCAGTATATGCGCAGCTAACTCGTCTTTGCTGAGTGCGTCGACGATGGATCGCGAGCGTACGTCCGTGGAAGACATGATGGCTGCGAGTACGCTCTCGACTTGGTGAAGCCGATGTTCCAATGCTTGGATATATCCTTTCGGAGGACCTCTGCGAAAGCTGGGTGCTGTCGTGTTCGATCGATGTCAATGAATCCAGCGAGAGATATCGCGGAGTATACTCACCGGTATACGTGCATACTGGGAATCGGGGTCAGCATACTTCGCACACAGTCAGCCCGAACCACCACTGATCACTCACCCGCCCCGGTGGCCGCGCAGGACTTGCAAGGCTCGCCGTCTGCGGGCGATGGCTCGCATTTGCTCTTCGACTTTCGACATCTGTCGCAAGCTGGGACGATATCGGAAGGTGAGCGTTGCCAGCCGTTGAACGCCAAGATCGAATTGGTGCGCACCTTTCGCGCTCCTCTGCGATTTCCCGTGGCCAGAACCCGAGGGTTCGGCAGCGGCGGAGTCATCGTCGGACCTCTCCGCTGCCGCTGCCGCCACCGCGGTGGCAGCCTTTCCCGCCGGCATCAATAAGATGGCAGTTGGCTTGCTCCGGCGGGTGAGTAAGGGTGTGGATCAGATATGGCCGATGTGAGCTACAGGGTAGGGCGCTTGTGGATGCGAGTGGGATGGAAACGCGACTTGTACTGTGGTGCGATCGGATCGACGGAGTTTTCGGATGGGAAGTTGTTGGTCCACGGTGGTCCACCAGGGCAAAGCAGAGCAATCTGTCCTCGGCTGAACGCAGCGGGCTCGAGTTGGCGCGACTCCCTCTCGGCGAATCGGTGTCGTTCCGGCGTTGTTTCCGGGCCGCCGACCAGCTCAACTCCGCAACAGGCCTGCTCCGTCGACACAGCAAGGGCAATACGACCGGGATGCAGTCGTAGGGAGAGCAGACGCGGCGACGGGTGCAACGCGAGAGGGCCAGGTGTGAAGATCGCTGCCTGTATTTGACCAGCTGCAAATCAATCCGGTCCGCGAGGCTTTGGAGCACAGGCTGGGACTGAACCATGCTTACCGCACGGCGCTCCAGGCCCTCCCGTCCAGCGTCCAGCAGCTCTCACGCTCGTCAATCAAGTGGAGTCCTGCAAAATAACGCCGTATACCGATTGGACGATGCGACGCGTCTCGGCGGTTAGCAGGAGCGTTCAACCGGCAGCGAGCTGAGCGCACGGCCTGGATGAGTCGAGCAAAGCGGTCGACAGTGTTGGCCCAGTCCGCAAACTGTCGGCGCTGTCACCCAGTCGGCGCGACCGGGTCGACCCGACTGTCGGCAAAGTCTGCGACCAACTTTCGCACGACCTGGGTGACTCCGTCGGCGCTTAACGTACAGTTGCGCGCGCGAGTGTCTCCTCGCAAGTCCACGTAGTCGCCTGGTCTCGGAGGGCCGCACTTGTGCTTTCCATGTCCTCGAAGTACATCGCGTACATGCCGTATACCATATTGCATACATACAACAACTAATGAGCGCTCAAAATCATATCTGCGAGGTCGTCCAGCTCGAATTCCTCCGTGTCGACCTCTTCACCGTCAGCATCCATGTCGAGAATCTCCCAGAGTGCTACATCAGCATATCGGCGCAACAAATTGTAGCGGCCTGGATTGGTCTATAGAACAGGTAGTATGTTACAATACCTGTCGTATACGATGTATTAGTGCCGGGAACCCATGGACTCTACTAGATCATTGCGGATTGATGTAGAGGCCTGTATTCCACCGTGCGGCCGCCTGTATGATACTACATTTTCGCCCGAGGGCCTCCACAGAGCGATAGAGCAGGCCGCGCGGCGCATTGTAGAGCTTAGTAGAGCTCTATAAATCGCCGCGCGCAGTGCCATAGACCTTCGCGCGAGGTCCTGTAGACCACCGCGTGATAACAGTAATCCCCGGAAGTTGTTCTCAAACACTCCAGGAGATCATTCAGAACACGCGAGCTTTCCGTGGCGACGTGCATGCAACACCCCACTGCCAGTCAAGAAGGCCAAAGTGAATATTCAGATCCCTGCTGTTTCATTTGCTCGAAACAAATACATGATTATCAACGTAGGTACAGTATTAGCTGCATGGTGCTCGAAGTCTCGCAGTATGCAGATAGATCATATGCACATAGACCTTGAAGCCAGTATCATGCTGTCGTTGGCAGGGCACCAGCGATGCAGACATAGAGCACAGGGGGTGGGAAGAAACACACCCATCACAGTGCAGATGGGAACAGACTTACGGACAAGTGAGAAGACGGAGTGTATGCGCGGCACACACTCACAAGAGGACCCACTTACCCACTTACCGTACTAGTCTCATCTACATGACTATACCATAGTCATGACGAGCGCGAAAGTGTGGCGCGGAGTACATGCACCTAGTAGACGTCATGGTGCTTGAGAGTCCGAGTCAGGGAGGACATGGGGATGAGAAGGGATGAGTTCGACGAGGAGACGAGTGCAGACGACTGGCTGTTATATACAGACGACGAGTGGAGTGGTGAAGGAAGCCGGCGTGGAGTTGAAACATTTGACAGCTTTTCACCTAAAGCATTGGACAACAACCATTCTGGGACATCGCTCGGATTCGGACATGGCGTCAAGTTGCAGGAATACTGGCACTGTCAGTGTCCGGCCATGATGCATGACTTTGTTTGCCTTCGTCACCTGACATGAACGTTACTGTAGCTGTATCCAGTATACTGCTCAGCTCGAGCCTTATGTTGAATTCAAGGCCCATGCTCATGAAAGGCTGCCCGCATTATTTCTCACTTGTACTCTTGCATCCCGCCCCACGAAGGCCACAAAACCTCTGGTCCCAATGGGTACGCCGGAGAGTGATGTCTACTTTGATCTTATACGGTATTCATCTACAGAGCTCTATAATGGCTAGTACCGTACGACAGAAGGTCTACAGCATGAGTAGCATGTGATGACAGGCGACAGCGCTTTACAGACCCACCTACAGTGCATAGTCGTGTACGCTGAATGCCTGTCGAGCGCTACCTCCATCATCATGCTCTGTAGGCGCCTACATCCAAATGCTCGGTTTGCTGATGACTTCACGCCAACTGACAAGCATTCTCACTGCTTGGGATCAAAATTTTTCGGAGTTCCGCCGCGGGCCGTGACGGTGACAGAGAGCGCTCGACGTCCTGACTGACCTATGAGCTTGATATATCTCATGTACAACATGCACGGTAAGACAGAACGGTAGTGGGAGATTGAGATTGATGGATTTTGAGTCCCAGTGAGTAGCTGCATGCCAGCCTGAGATGCGCAAGTGAGCAAGCAGGGATGGCCCGACAGCCTGTGAGTCCGGACCGATCTCCGGAGCGCCCACTGGAGGGACTGAAGCGCCTAACCATGCGCAGTTCAAACCTGCCTTAGCCACAACTTCCACGATCGCACAAAGTAGACCGCCGCGATTCCGGCCGTCCATGAGCGAGATTTAACACGGTAATAAGCAGATCCAATGTAATATTCGAAGTACTGCGGCTGATGCTCAGGCAGGTGCAGGCGCGGGTCACGGCGAAATCCACTAGGTATATCCGCCCGCTGAGAGCCGGCAGAATCGCCTTTGTGCGAGTTGGCCTAGCGGATAAAAGCTTGCGGCAGCTTGGCCTTGAACCCCATTTCAGACTCGGTCTCCCTGGACGCTGAGGCACGACAGCCACAGTCAGCGATCGTCCGGACAGTCGCTCCGGCACTTTACAACTCTCAATCCGTTTGTTCAATAGTCATCAAGCGGTCTAGCATATACCAGCATCGGTGAGTGTGATCAAAGCTTAGGGAAACACATTGTGGGACAATAGTGACTTATGGGAAATTCCGTTGGCTTCATGCGAAACGTTGTGACCTGCTTGGCCCCCGGCGCTTGCACGCACATCTCCTTTGTTCATCTTAGCCACCACCACCACCACCAGACCAACCTCCTCTTGCGTCCAGAGCAAAGCGCGACAATATAAGATGTCGAACTCAACAGGCTCGTACTGCGGCTCGATCCGCTACTCGAGCGACTCAGGTATGCCGATCCCAGCTAGTCCTCGCAGGAACAAGGGCGTATGCCCTCCGGCTAATACGCGCGACGAAGTCAGAGAAAATAGCAAAGCGGTCAAGGACGGCTGGGAGAGCGAGGTCGAAGGCCGCATCCTTCAGTACCCAGACACCACCGACGAGTTCATCGAGGATCTCCTGCCGACCTCGACGCCGTTCACGCTCACCAACGACATAGGCGATGCCTTCAAGTCCTACGACCCTAAGAAAGGGAAGGAGGTCGACGGCTACAAGGGCCTGGTGCGTTGACTAGGTTCTCAGGATGTGCCGCGCGACACTGACCCTTCCGAAGTTGTGCGGCCTACGTACGCTGGTCAAGGGCTTCGAGAAAGACAAGAAGCTCTCCTTCGTCGACACTCACGCGATCCGCATGTACTTCCCCTTCGACTCATTCAAGGACCAACACCACTACACCTACCCCGACATCTCCGTATCGTTCCCGGGGCAACCACTTTCGCCGACGACCTGGCACGGGATCTCGATGGTCATCGAGGTCAAGAGCGACGCATCGGACGATCCGTTCCCGAGGAGCGGCTTGAAAAACACGTCCACAGTCGTGCAACTCGCCAAGAACGCCAGGAGCCTCCTGCTGGCTCACGGCTTCCTTTCCGCCTTCACCATCGGCGTGTATGGCAACATCGTCCGCCTGGCTCGGTTTGACCGATCCTGCGCGATTGTCTCGCCGCCCATCGACATCACGAACGCCGACGGGCCACGACTGCTGCAGAAATTCCTATGGCACTACTCGCACCCCCGCATCGGGGAAACCGTCGTCGGCTGCGATCCGACGGTGGCAAAGCTCGATACCGCCGGCCAAGAGTGGGTCAGGGCACAACTCGAGAAGGCGAACGCGAAGGACTGGGAGAAGCACGTGCGCGAGCTCGACAAGGCCCGTCGCGTAGAGGTCTACGACCGGAAGACGGGCAAGAGCGTGCCGTACATCTTGTACCATGTCGTCGACGTCAACGGACGTCTGTTCTCTCGGGCTACGACGGTGTGGCGCGCACTGAAGGACACGCGCATTTTGGCGGACGGCGAACTGATCGACGATCCTACGTGCACGACACCGGCGAAACCGCAGATCGTCAAGGAAGCATGGCGCCAACTGGTTCGTCGGAGCGAAGCCGAGATCTACGAGCGTATCGAAGAGAAGATCCCGCGGGAGGAGCGGTTCGGGCTTCCGACGATGGTGTGCGGGGGAGACATGGGCTCTCGAGAACTGCACTGGTGGGAAGAGACGCGGCGACGGCGAACGACTGACGCGGACGACGCTATCCCCCAATCGGGATCGCACACCTCTGACCCATCGACGAACCCACCTGACGACCCTTCTGAATCTGACTCACTAAGCATACCTTCCGAGGACTTCCCTCTGCCCTTCCCCCAGCAGCAGACGTACTCGTGGAGGCTCCTGTACGGTGAACAGTACACTCACCTGGAGCGCAGCCACATGAGGATCGTCATCGATGATATCGGACGTCCCCTTACACAATTCACGTGCACGCGTGAGCTGGTGCAAGCGATACGAGACGCTATCGCCGGTGCGTGCTTGAGTTTGTCAATCTCCACAATGGGCTCGACGCTGACACTGGGTTACAGGGCATCAGCAGGCGCGGGAAAGAGCGCAAGTCCTCCACCGAGATGTCAGTGTCGGCAACATACTCATCGTCGACGAGCCAAAGGAGAAGGGCTTCGGCGGCTTCTTGCACGACTACGACTATAGCTCGATCGAAGACGAGGATGAGGGCTACGAGACTGGATCTCCTTCGCCGCTACAGAGTGCCGGCGACGGCGACGATTCGGATCAAAAAGAGCGCACAGTAGGCAGAGTCTTGCTCCTCATCCGTTCGAAGTTGCTCATCTCGACTGTTCTCAGGGAACGTACTACTTCATGGCCTACGAGATACTGGTCGGCGCCACCACTGGACCTACCATACACCACACCCATCACGATCTCGAGTCGTTCTACTGGGTCCTTATCTGGATCGTCCTCCGCCACACAAGTCATGACCATCCTAAAGGCCAGCTTGCCTGCGTGGAGGTATTCGGCTATACCAGCGATGCCTTCAGTTCAGCCATGAAACGTGACTGGGCAACGAGACAGCTAGAACGTCCTCTTAGCGTCCAAAACAATGCCCCCTTGTCGCAGCTCCTGCGCGATCTCGCCGAGATGGTCTGCGACAACATTCCCCACCCACGATGGCCAACCGTCCACCTCACATACAAGCGTATGCTGCGAGCATTTGATGCGGCCTTGGCCCTGGAGAACTGGCCCAAGAACGACTTCGTCCGCTGCGAACTACTCGACCCACGAACCGTATCCCAGATTGGGCTGCGACGTACGGGCACCGATCGCGCATCCGGCCCTATTCCCGAGTCGAGCGGGCGGCAAGCAATAGCCATCCGCGGTCCTTCGGTACATTCATTGGACTGCTCCCGCTCAGCGCCCGAAGGTGTCCCGGAAGGATCAGTGGCGGAAGCACCGACCACTCCCGTCGCTAGTGCTTCGACCTCCACCGGCTCCCGTCTCCCGGGCCTGCGGTCATCTTCGAAACGCCGTCGACTTGAAGAGGCCGTTCAGCTCCCTTATACAGGGTCGAGCTCGAACAAGCGCTTCAAGTCGGGCGGCGACATGGGTCCCCCTGCGCTGCCTGCGGTTCGTTCGCATCCAACGAGGACCCCACGTAGCGGGCAAGCGCAGCCGTCTCGGAGGAGCCGCGAGCGCGTCTCTGCTGCACCTACCAGGTCGAGCGAGAGGATCCGGGCGGCGGCCGAGAAGAGGGCGACCTCTCGAAGTGGATAAGATTGGATAGAATTGGATACCTCTACGCCTGGCACGTTCTACGCGCGATACCTCATACCCTCCTCCCTCCCTTCCTCCTCCATCTCTCTGCGGACTACATACGATACCCAGTTTCATAGTAAGTTATACCTGCTGTGCTTTGCTTTCTTGTATTTGTTCTCTGCTTTGTCTCCAACGCGATCGCTTTCAATCCTGCCTGCTAGGTGCGGCCATTGCGCCATAATTTCCAGAATCTACGTTGAGACCTAGTCATCTGTGTATAGAGTAAGTTTCTCTGGATTCACTGACATCCACTAGGCGGACTGGCGCAGTGCGCACACGCCGGCAAACATTCGCCCTTTTCGCGACCCCCAATATCACCAAGGAATATGTATCACAGCTGTCGTGTCAGGGAATTGCCTTTGTGGTCACTCTGAAATGATAGCTGTCTAACAAGTTCCAGGGCATGTCAGAGGCCTTGGAACTTACTGTATCTCGGAATGTTTGCCGTGGCATGTGTGGCTGCTACGAGAATACTGTACTTACCTATAGATCTGCCGCCGCGGCCCGTACCTCCGGCGGGCGTGAGTTGTCATTGCGATACCACTTCGAAACAAGGAGGCCTTTTCTTGATAATTACAGCACTAGTACTGTGTTGATATCAATCGCGCTGTGCGATAGGTGGAGCCTGCTTGCGGTGTCGGACGGACGAGTGTCCTGAAGAATGTCGGACGAGTCAGACGGGTCGGAGCGCCCGTTGAGACACCAGCATGGGCGCTCCGCTCTGCCCAAGGCGCCTACAGTTTTCGCCCGCTTGGAGGTACTTCTGTAACTTCCTTGCGTCTCTGCATCCCCGCCTTCCTTGCTTCCTCCTCTTGCCCTGGTACGCATCGTCAGGATTGCTTGGCGATATGGAGATCTCTGTGCGTCAATAATGCATGTGCGGAAACCGCCTTCCACTCACATATATCTAGGTAGAGCTCGAACGCCCTGAACCGCTCTATGCAGGGACTATGGTCGACACATAGGCGGGCGAAGCTCAATCTGAACTCTACGTCGCTACCGCCGCCGTCCGGATCTACTACTCCAACTGCCCCGCCTCCTGCGGATGATGCCGGTGCGGAGGCTCCTGTCGCGGAGTCCTCTGCAACTGCTACTGCTCTTCCGCCGGCATCCGCGCCTGAGACCCCTGCAGTCGAGCCTGAAACGCCCGGACCGAGTGATGGAAAGCCTGTGAGTACGAAGCGGAAGCTGCGTGCGTCAAGGTTACCAGGGGAGGAAGGGAGCAAACGCGCAAAGTTGTCTGGAGGTATCTCGAAGGACTACACGCCGCCGCCAACCCGCCTCTCGGACCTGGGAGGCGTGGACCAATGTATAGAGAAGATGCTCGAGCTAGTCGCCATGCCCCTATGCCATCCCGAGATCTACCTGCATACCGGAGTGCAGCCGCCCAGAGGTGTCCTGTTATATGGTCCTCCTGGGTGCGGAAAGACATTGCTCGCACATGCGATTGCCGGGGTACGTCCGGTGCCTTGAAGCATTCCTATAGGTTCCTGACCCTCGTATAGGAACTTGGTGTGCCATTCATCAACGTTTCAGCCCCTTCTGTCGTCTCTGGTATGTCGGGTGAATCTGAAAAGACACTGCGAGATACGTTCGAGGAGGCAAAAGTATGTTACCAGTATAGTGATTTCATATTCAGTCGCGCTCACGCTCGGCATTGTCACGTTAGCGAGTAGCTCCCTGCTTGCTCTTCATCGACGAGATTGACGCTATCACGCCCAAGCGAGAAAGTGCGCAACGAGAGATGGAGAGACGGATAGTCGCTCAATTCTTAACCTGCATGGATGGTGAGTTCGTCTCGTTCCTGGCGTGGGAAGTCGAGAGCTGACAGGCCCTCAGACATGTCATGGGAGAGGAACGATAACAAGCCAGTCATCGTGATTGGTGCCACGAACCGGCCAGATTCTCTGGATGCCGCTCTGCGGCGAGCAGGACGGTTCGACCATGAGATCAGTATGGGCGTACCGGACGAGGAGGCCAGGGCGCAGTGAGTAGAGATCTTTCTGCGATTGTTGCAGCTTTGCTTAAAATCGCCACAGGATCCTGCGGGTACAGTCTTCGAAGCTCAGACTCGAGGGTGACTTCGACTACATCGCACTCGCCAAAGCTACGCCTGGATATGTCGGCGCCGACTTGGCTGCACTCACAGGAGCAGCAGGAATCATCGCCGTGAAGCGCATATTCAAGCAAATCTCCGAAGGCACGCTCGTGCTGCCAGAGAACGTCAATCCCTTGGCACCTTCAGGCGACGGTGACATCTCCATGGCCGTCGATCCTCCCGTGTCTCAGCCTCCCGCATCCCAGCCAAGCAGCAGCAAAGCCGTCCCCTTCGCGAACTTCGACGTCTCCAAACACACAGCCGCCAGCTCTATCGTGCACTTCCTCCGCGCGCACCCGGATCCGCTCACCGAGGCGCAGCTTGCCCCGCTCTGCATCACGTACTCTGACTTCCTGCTCGCTCTGCAGCAGGTCCAGCCATCGTCGAAACGCGAGGGCTTTGCGACCGTCCCGGACGTAACATGGGCGGACATCGGAGCGCTGCATGGGACAAGGGAGGAGCTGCACATGGCGATTGTGCAACCGATCAGAAGGCCGGAGCTGTTCAGTGCTGTCGGTATCGTTGCGGCGTGCGGCGTGCTACTATGGGGTCCGCCCGGATGTGGTAAGACATTGTTGGCGAAGGCGGTTGCGAACGAGTCCAGGGCGAACTTCATCAGCGTCAAGGGCCCTGAGCTGCTGAACAAGGTATGTTACTTGCTAAACGCTGTTGGGGCATCTGGCTGATGAGGATGCCGCAGTATGTCGGCGAGAGTGAGCGCGCGGTACGGCAGGTCTTCTCGAGAGCCCGGGCTTCGTCACCGTGCGTGATCTTCTTCGATGAGCTCGATGCTCTCGTCCCTCGGCGAGACGACAGCATGGTAAGCATGTGCACTCATCCCTCCGGTGCTTTGAAACGCTCTTATTCAACTTGCCTATCCTGCAGTCCGAATCGTCGGCACGCGTCGTCAACACCCTCCTCACTGAGCTCGACGGGCTCGACGCGCGCAAGAGCGTCTACGTCATCGCCGCCACCAACCGGCCAGACATGATCGACCCCGCGATGTGCCGTCCAGGCCGGCTCGATAAGCTGCTCTACGTCGACCTCCCCACCGCGGACGAGCGCGCCGAGATCGTGCGCAAGATGACGCGGAAGGTGCCCCTGGGCGGACTTGGGCCTGATGTGAGCCCGGAGACTATCCAACAGACGATCGACGCGCTCGTGCGCGAACGGTGCGAAGGGTACAGTGGTGCGGACCTGGCGGCGCTCGTACGCGAGGCGGGTGTGGCGGCGCTCAAGCGGACGCTCGGAGCGCTCGACGCGATGGACGCTGGCGAAGGCGGGTTAGGGGCTCCGGAGCAGCGCGTGGTGGTGTCGGTGGACGACTTCGTGCAGGCGCTGGATAAGGTGCAGCCGAGCGTGTCAGTCGCGCAGAGGAGAAAGTACGAGTCGCTCAGGTCGAAGTTCGCGGGACTGCCTGTGCGCGTCGGGAAGGATGAGGAGGGGAAGCGGGTTGAGGAGAAGGCTACATAAGCTCTGCTGCATCACCCCTCGGATTCCTTCGTTGAGAACTCGGCAGTGGTCCACGGGTATAGTGCGGCCTATGATCTGAATGGGATAGATTCTTGAAGCACCTGTAGACGTTCTGTATGCGGTGATTGGGATCGAGTACCAAGCCATCGGATGCGATAGCAACACGGGGTACTCACTCCGTGGACACAATGTTCGTCCAGAAGATCAAGTGTTTGTTCATAGTCGACGCGGCCGCGAAATGGAGAGGTACTTACTACCTTGATAAGATTAGATCCAGTACAAAGCTGCGTCATCCATCCAGATGCGATATTCACTTGTCGACCTCTTCAACCTGACCTTCTCGCTCATTCCCTGCTGCGACAATACAGTGCATCGATAAAATCGTCACTCTCTATCCTTTCCACAAGTTGTCGTATATTGAAACGCTGAAGTCTAGCTCTTGATTCGGTTCATACCTCATCACACGTTCTGCAACCGGCCACAGAGGATGTCTGATCTGTATCGTTCCGCATTGCAAGCTCGGTTTGCAAAGGCGCCACAGCTGCCCCCTCTTCCTGGAGAAGACGAAGAGGATGATGAGTCTGGCAGCTCTGTTGGATCAGTGCCGGGTGGAATGGGTCCGCCTGCAGCGTGAGTGGCTCCCAGCACGGTCTCCTGTATCAACCTGCAGCTGAAGGAGGCAGTACAGACCATCCAGGACACCCAGAGCCCCGCGAAAGCACGGCCCTAACCCTGCATTCGCTCCCATATCCGCTGCCGGATTCTTCGAGCAGGCGATCCAGGTCGCCGTACCCCAGTCCGATCTCGACGTCCGAGTATACTACACCCCGCCGAAGTTCGAGGATGGCACGGCGATGATATGCCACCATGGCGCCGGATACTCGGGCCTCAGCTTCGCCTGCATGGCGAAGGAGATAGCGGACATGAGCAAGGGCGAATGCGGCGTGCTCTCGTATGACTGCCGTGGACATGGTAGGTACTGCTCAAGGTATGGTTTCATAATGCATGGTTGCTCATGCCGCATAGGTAAGACGAAGCGACTAAACGGCCAGGACAACCCAGCGGAAGAGAACCTGGACGTAGAGGTCCTTACGGGAGACCTCGTGAATCTTGTCCAGGCTGTGTTTCCGGACGCAAAGACAGCACCCTCGCTCTTGGTAAGTGACACGTCCTTTGTTCAACATGATCCCTCAACGGCTTGTAGCTTGTTGGACATAGTCTCGGTGGTTCGGTATGCGTGCGCGCCTGCCCGAAACTGCAAGAACACCGTTATCGAATCGCCGGGGTAGCCGTGATTGACGTTGTTGAAGGTGGGTGGAATGTTACGCTTTTTGCCCATCATCCAAGCGGCCGGCAGGTTTGACGTGACTGCCATTGTGGCATCTGCCGGTCTGCATTGCTACAAAAGTTACCCCTTGTCTTGACCACCGCCCCGCTGTTATTTTCCCCACGCGCGAGATGGTCAGACGCCTACTCAGCCTCGCCCTACAGAGTTCACCCTCGAGGCGTTGCCTCTGATGCATAGTCTGCTGAATGCACGCCCCGAGGGCTTCGACAGCCAAGAGGAGGCGATCGAATGGCAGTGAGTACTCTACCATACAGTACTCATGGCTAGCTACAAATCCATCTCACTTGCCGAATCAGCGTGAAAACCAATACTATCCGCAATCCGGCCTCGGCAAGAGTATCCGTTCCCGCGATAATCGTTCCAGCTCCCGAGGGCTCGCCTCCCAGCACTCCCGCGTACCTTTGGCGGACGCCACTCCGGTCAACCGCACCGTACTGGACGAGTACGTACCCTCATCGTGTTGTTTACTTCTGGTCCTGCGTGACTTGACTGACGTTGCCCAGGCTGGTTTACCGGACTGTCCAGCAAGTTCCTGTCCGCTCGCACTGCCCGGCTGCTCATCCTCGCCGGTACGGAGCGACTAGACAAGGAGCTCATGATCGGACAGATGCAAGGGAAATTCCAACTCGTCGTGATTCCCGGCGTCGGACATATGGTGCACGAGGTGCGTCGTGCGATTCCCGCACACATCCGCGATATCGGAGACAGACTCAACGTGATCCGTACAGGACGACCCGACGCGCATGGCCGAAGTACTCGTCGAGTTCTGGCGCCGCAACGAGCGCGTCGTCGTCGGCGTCAAGAAGGTTGGCGAACTGTAGGTTAGGCTCAAGCAACAAGGTGTAAGATTGCATGTTTGCCCGCGGGACCGTCTCGTGTGCGCACTGTATTTTAGACTGCACGATGAAGTGATATCAAACGCTGTCACCTTCACGCGCCAGCTCTGCTCCAGACCACGCGCCAGGGCCCCCCCAGACGGACCCTTCTTTTGTGATGACGACGGTTGTTTCGCCGGCATCGACCCGGCGTTCCTTGCTCCGCGCAGGTGCCGAAATGTGGAATCTACGCACGTCGCAGATACTTGGCCTGGAGTTCTCTACTGGACCCCATGCAGAATCCCGCAGTCCGATTCGCGGATTGATGAAGCACCGCTTCCGATGCCATATAATTGTTGCCAGAGCCCCCGAACAGAGCAGGTACAAACACGCGGCTACCCCGAACCGACGTCCTTCCAGAGTCCAGATTCCCAAATGTCCTCGAGATGGAGAAACCCGCTAAAAATCGTGCACCCGTCGGTCCTTCCCCGACTCGCCATTACCAGTTCGTTCCACCTTGGAAGGGGCGAGGCGGTATTGCGTGGGTGCGGAGAGTGCACCCCGCGCGGTCGGACGGTCGTTCGGTTGGTTGATTCATCAATGCACTCGTGGGGACCGTGTGTCGCCGGACGCGACGCGATTTCGTCCAGGTGTCTACATAGGATTGCGCGATTAGCGGGATGTGCATGCGGTGTGGATAGCAGTGCGAGACAGACTGAGAGTAGCTTCCGTAGAATCGTTCGTATGCGGTGTGAAATGAAATCGGAACGGACGAGTAAGAGGAAGGTAACAATGACAGCGATCCGATAACGAGAGGGCAAATGCCATCAGAATGCGACAGCGAGTTCCTTTCTGAGTCCATTCGAGACCGATGGGTTGGCTCAAAGGCACCAGGTCCCGCGTTCGGGGCAAGCACCTCCTTACGCATCATAGCTTATTCACTAGCAGTCGAACTAACCTGCACCGTCATGGCCGAGAAGTCTAGCAGCGGCGGTGCGTGTGGCGCATCCCCGCCGTCGTCGTCCCCATGGCCGGCTTGGCTGCTGAGCGCGCGCTCGCGGAGGAGGCCCCATTGCACCCACCAGTCGTCCGCCTCGTCCTCGCAGTCGTAACCGAAGATCGTGCGGACCTCTTCCCATAGCGCGTTCGCCTCGCCGCTGTCGCCTTCCAGGACGTTGCGGCCCGTCGCGCTCTTGGCCTTCATGGCTGCGTCGCGCTGCCGGGCGCCCTCGCCGTCAAGCGTCATGAAGAAGGCGTTTCCGAACTCGCTGGCGCGCACGCTGCGGGCGCGCGATTGGCGCAGCTCCTGGAAAGCGTAGAGGAAGCTTTCTATCTGCCGCTCTTCGCTGAGGTGCGAGAAGAGCTTAGCAAGCACCGCACCATCCTCGACAGCCATCGCTGTGGCTTGGATAGTCCCAGGCTTCATCGGGTCATGAGTGTCTGAACTTTCAACGTCGTGTTTGCCGGGACTCACAGGGAATGGATGTGCAGCTTCGCCAATGAGCACTAGCCGGCCATCGTCCCCCACCCAGTCATCAATGTCCTCGTGTGATCGAATAGATACTCGCACCGCCTTGCGAGCATTGCTTACGATGCCTTGCAACCTGCATGATTGATTGTCGGCATGAACGTCAGGGAAGCCTTGCATTCGAGCGTACGCACCGCGAGTCAAGCGGTCTCGCAATCTCTGCGACCGCTACAGAGGGTGGATCCCCGTATTTGCCTTCTGGGTTTGGGTCTGGGCCATAGAACTGAAAGGCGAAGTCTTGCGTGCCGTGCTTGAGGATTCCTTCAGACAAGCTGCTGCATAAGCTCGCTGAGACTGTACTCACCACCGGATATGCCAAGGCAGCCCTCCTGTCCCCAAAAGCCACAAACACCCCGTTCTGTAGCGCCCACCAGTGATCAGAGTCCAGACTCTCCCGCCCACGATCTTAGGCACGACTCACGTCTTTCTGCAGTGACGCGAGATGTTCTGGTAGGTGCTTTCCAGGTACGATGGTACTGGTCACCATGCGTGTCAGCGCTTCTGGAACGCGCGTGCACGTTCCGGGGCGGGCGCGTGCAGGAGAAAGCTTAAACTTACTCGTACATGGCGAGGCCCGTCGGGCCTCCCCTGACCTCTTTTCCCAACACTACTGTCCGAGACGGACCATACTCGCCATCAGCGCCAACGAGGACGTCGCCGGAGAGCGTCTCGCCGGTCGCCAGCTCCACTTCGCGCTCTTCTGGGTCGATGGACACGACCTCGGCGTTAAACCGGATCCGGACGCCCGCACGCGTCGCGGCATCGTACAAGATGTCGTGCAGTTCGGCATGCTGGTCAAAGGCGAACTGAGAGACCGGAAAGAGGAGAGTATCAAATTGACGTACAGTTAAGACCATGAAGACTCCTCGCGTTTCTCGGAGGACGTCCCGGTCCCATACTTGCTCGCCGAGATATTCCCCGGACTCGTCTGAGTCGTTTCTGGTTGTCAGTCTCATCTTTGGAAGAACAGTGATCCCAGAACCCACATCGCGTGAATAGAATGGAGTGTGAGATGAGAGCCTTCTCCCGAAGTGCGTCTCGGAGGCCCCAGTGGAAGAAGATCTTGGATAGGTTTGGTGGTAGACGGATTCCGCCTTCTCCCCGCTGAACATGGGATGAGCACACCCGCTAAAAGACGGAGCAGATGACTCGCACCGAGGATCTTCTGTCATTCCGCTCGATTACTGTGGCATGATGTCCCACTCGCTGCAGTGCAAGTGCGCAAGCAAGCCCGGCAATGCCTAGTGGAGGGATGGCGATCGACACAGGCGGTGGTTACCCCGCAGATGATCGAACGTACCTCCGCCAATTATCAAGAAATTGATCGGGAGACTGGTTTGCAATGGTACGTTAGACCTGGAGGACTAGAGTACCGCCGACAACTGGCGTTAGCAGCGTTCAGATAGGGGCGAAGACATCTGGGCGTACTTCAGAACTCATGGCGGGAGAGACGTGAAAAGGGGCGGAGCGGGGACGGCGGCATGATTTCAAGCAGGAACGGAGATATATCACTGTTGCTCCTTGCCGCCAGAGCTCGTGCGTCAACCAAATTCATCATGGGCTGAGGCCATCGTCGCTTAATCCGCACCGGGTTCCACAGAAGACAAGACGGAAATTCTTCCCATCATCTTCACAAGACCAGCCGACAAGCCAAACTCAATTTCCGGGCGCCCCGCGAGCGCACGGCCTTCCCACGCGCACTCGAGATGCTCCCAGATGAGCCCACTTCCATACTTAGGGCGCGCAGTCCCCGCCTTCTCCGACTCGCCGTCCGTTGCGGACGGATGTCCCTGCATTGTGCTCCCCGCCGTCCCGGCGCACCTTGTCTGATGCGCACCCGCGGAAGTGCCTGGGACAGCCCCCGAAACCCATGTGCATGCTGGTTCGCCGGTTCGCGGCCTGTGTCTCTGCTTGGTTAATCAGTGATCTCCCTCCTCGCCACCCCCCTTAAATTCCTTTGATCCCGCGATCCTAAATAGGGGTGCTCTTTCATTCCGCCATACCCAGCCCCTTGGCAGTCGTTACGCTCCCGACTGCTCCTGAACATGCCACTCAGAGACTCACAAGGGCACCTCACCAAGTGTAAGGTACTCCCGGAAGGCAGCACCGCTCCGGCCTTCGAACCACATAAGAAGCGCGATTTGCGTTGGCGAACCCCCCGGCATTCTCCGCCCGGCATCTGGGCGCTAATAGAAGACACTTCCGCTCTCTTCTGTATTTTGCCCGTGGGGAAAGAAGCAAAGCTCAATTTACGGCTATTTCATTATATATTTATAGCCTCCCTTCCGCTCTTACGTCCGAAACCAGCTGCAGCCTCGACTCAACCGACGCATACGCTACTCAACATCGTTTGCGGCGCCGACTGTGAGAGCGACGGCGCCGGGGATGATGTTGTGCATCCTCGTGAAACTTGTAAGAGTTCAACCGACGACACAAGGGCGCGCGAGTCGCGTCGCGAGTCAAGCAGCCGCGATGCTCTTGCAGTGATGGCGGCGCGCCATGCTCAGCATGTCCTGCGGTTGGCCGCCGGCCGGAAGCAAAACGTGCACGGCAAAGCTAGCGGCGAGGCACGGCGGGCCAGCCAAGTCCCGCGGATGTGGCAGGGCAGAGGCTGGGGGCCTCGTCGCCTCGAGACTGGTACAACGTAACGTAAGCTGCACTCTACAGCCTGTGCAATGTCGGGAAAGCACTTGCCTCCGGAGCCCAACCCATCACCCTCAACGTCCAGCGGCGGATGTGCACCGGGGAGCCGGAGCTGCACGGAGGACACTCAGTAGTCGCCAGAGTCCTCTTACTGTCTTCTGCGGTGGTTTCGAGCGGCCAGGAGGGTAACACGATCCTGGACCGAGCATCATGCGATGGTACTAGAGCAATGAGTAGTACAAAGAAGTAGAGGGAGACGAGGGCTGGAAATCAGCATGAATGATGCTAACATATCGAAAGGCGGTATCCTGTATCACAGGTGCATCTCGGATGCCTAGCAAGTACACTCGAACTGACCAAGACGGGAGGTCGGGGAACGGAAGAGGCCAGTAGGAAAGCTCAGCAAGGGGAGCGGAGCGGAGCCCGAGAGCAAGACCAGACCTCAGTCCGAAATCTTCTGCACCATGTACCGTTCCCAGCACGGGTACGAGAACGTCTGGGGCACGGTCCGCCCGGATAACGCACTCGGGGGCGGGATAGCGTTGCGCTTGTTCTCGACGCCGCCTTCGCTCGAAAAGAAGGGGAATTCGACGGGGACGTCGACCGTGATCGGGATGGACGAGATTTTGAGCTTCCGGCCGTCCGTCGGCCCTGGAGGGAAGGGAAGCGGCTTCGGGGGCTTCGGCGTTGGGATCCAATGGGAGTACGCCGTAGGTAGGGGCGAGGGTTTCGAGGAAGACGAGGAAGACGCGGACGCGGATGACAACGAGAAGAAGGATGATGAGGGTTGAGAGGAAGAGGATGTAGCAGGGTCGTCTGCAGCCGGGGAACAGAGTGCCATAATCTCCGCGACAGCTTCTGTATTTGACGGTTGCAGGCGGAGGACGGCGCGCAGGTCTGTAAGAGCGTGAGAAGCGAAGCAGAAACGGGGGATCGGGGAACACGGCACCTTTCAGAGCGTCCTCTATTCGGCCTTGCGCTTTCCTAGCTTGGGCTCGTCGCCAGTAGCCCTTGACGCTGCGATGTTGGCCGAGCGCTATATCGCATGCTTTCTCCGCCTCGATATAGCTACGAGCAAGGACGGGTTAGAACGATCATCGAAGAGAAGCCCATAAAATGACGCACTTCTTGAGTTTCAAGTACGCCGCGGCAAGATTCAGTTGGTAGTGCGGCATCTCGGGCTCAATGCGGTACGCGCTCTTGTATCGCTCCACTGCTTCTGCGAAGTCGCCCTTCTTGAACGCTATGTTCCCCTGTTCACATGGACAACCGTCGTGAGGATCCGAACCAAGAACAAGTTGAAAGCGGCACTGACCTGCTCCTTCTCGCGTTCGGCGCGGAGATACCGCCATTCCATGAGCTCTGCGACAGTCATATCGCACTCGAGCGGGGAGTCGGACTTCGTCTCGGAGTCCATGCTGACGAAGTCAAAGTCCACCTCCCACATGTCTTCTTCCTCCTCCGTGCCCCACCCGGCCACGCCCGAACCTACACAAATCAGCCCGGCGCCCACCAGTGCGCACACAAAGAAGCGCACGTACCTCGTCCGTCCCACTCACGCTCCTTCCCCGAGCGCACCCCGCTCTCCTCCTCCTCCATCCTCACCGTCTTCTCGCACACCTCCGCCAGATGGTCTGTCGAGCACCCACACTCGCACCACTTACCGGTGAGCTTCTCGCGGAGGACGAGCCCGTAGCCGCGCACGTCGAACTCGCACGCGACGCGCCAGAGTGTGTCGCACGCGCGGTCGTACCCCTCGCGCACGCGCTGGCGCCAGTCCGGACCCATGCCGTACTTGGTTTCGCACGCCTCCTCGAGCGCGCGGATGCCCTCGGACATGGGACCCAGGTGAGGCGGCTTCGCGAAGGGCGGTGGGTGTTGCGCCTCGAGCGATTCGAGGTGGGCCTTGAGCGCGTCATGGTGTGGGAGCAGTCGCGCGGAGTGCAGTCCGCGTCTTTGGCAGATGAGGACGCCGTTGGACTTGGCCTGCGTGACAAGAAGGGGGCACGTTAGCATAATTCTGCGCGAAAAGAGACAGAGTATGGACTGGGAATGCCTGTCACAGAGCAGGCGGGAGTACATAACAGAGGAAGCGGAAGCCTTGTAGATGATGATGATCCTTCTTTGAGAGAAGACAGGCGGGGCATTTCTGGTTTTCCAAGGCCGAGAACGGTACGATTGTACCCTTGAATGCACCGAGAAGTGATGAGGAGAGAGGGATACGTACGAAGTGTCGTAGCGCCGTGTAAGTCCAGAGCACACTCTTGGTTGCGACGCGTTCCCCAGCCTGCCGAAGGTCCATAGCGATCGCAGCACGGAAGAAGTCCTTGATCTCATCACAGTCCGCGTTTACTGCGACCCAACTGGGACCACCGACAGTTATGCAGCGCAGGACGAAGGTAGGAAGGTGGAGCAGCGCGACGCAGTAGAGGTGTGTCGAGAAGAGACGGACGATGTCTTGTTCGAAACGGATGAGCATGATGCGTGCGATGGTGCGCTCGAGCTGGGCTACTGTAGACACCGTCTGCGAGATGCTCCTGTCGGCATGTGGAGTGGGATTTCGATGGTCCTTGTGGCTATGGTCGTGGTGATGGTGGGCATGGCTCGCGCTGCTGCCAGTCGATTTCTTTGGCGAAGCGGCCGCCCGCTTCTTAACATGGGAGTATTTCGCCGGCATAAGTTGTCCTCGTATAGAGCGCCCGCTAGTCCACGTTCAACAGACCGCTCAGCGTGCAATCTCGAAGGGGTCGAAGTGCTAAGAACGCACCTGTGCTAATCACCCTTCAGTTTGTCCGGAAAGACACAAATGACCGTGCGGAATGTACCAGAGTACACGGTCTCCTCAATGCAGCTCTGTACTTCACCGTTCCCTAAGCCTCTGTAGGGTGCGTGAACGAACAGAACGAGCTTCAGGCGACGCGAAGGACCGTGGAGTTACGAGTTTAAGCAGCCCGAACGCGTTTGGGCAGTGCGGAGGTGTGACCAGTAGTCACGTGCACGTGTGACATTCTTATCACACTTCGGTCACGGGGAAGCCGCCCATGCCGGAGCTCTGGAAGCGTCACGCCTCTGCTCGACGTCCATGCCTGCAGTCTCTCTCACCCAATCCTAGCTTCTGTGGCTTTCATTTGTCTCTGGCTAGGACCTGCTCGAACTGCAGCGCATGCTCACGCTCTGTAACTAACTCGTCTTCGTTCCTTATATATTCTTCATGCTCGAGCCATAACGACGACGGCCACCACATACACCACCACTCACTATGGCCGGGATGGCACAGCAGACGAGGCCAGAGCCGATGAACGCCTCGCCTTACCACTCAA
The DNA here is from genome assembly GCA_022385805.1 of Pilatotrama ljubarskyi. NCBI lineage: Eukaryota > Fungi > Basidiomycota > Agaricomycetes > Polyporales > Polyporaceae > Pilatotrama > Pilatotrama ljubarskyi. The sequence goes on from MU277676.1 coordinate 621,069, forward strand.
AGGTCAAGGTCTCCCTCAAATTTGCCGATACTCAGTATGCGGCCGGAGGCACTGTGACCGGGAAGATGGAGCTTGAGTGCAAGGCTGAGAAGGGCCTCGGCATCGGGGTTATTATGGTCGAGTTGTATGCGATTGAAGGTGTGTTCAGATTCTGCTAGACACGAGGCCCGCGGTGGAGAACACAAAGTGCATACAGGCTAATGGTTGCCATGATCCACAGAGCTGACCTCTAGAGACCACTCCGCCACATCTACCTTCCTGCACTCGAGACGGTTATTTCAAGGCCCGGGCCTACCGCCCTCAAATTCAGTGCATCCCTACCCTGCCCCAGGCGATCCACCACTGCCTTCAAGCTATTACCATGCACGACGCGGCATCACCACCTTCCTCTTCCAGTTCCCTCTCCCGAACTCCTCGCCTTCGTCAATTGACTTCGGCTCCGGATTAGCTCGCCTCCGCTATGAAGTCCGAGCTAGCGTCGGCGTCGCTTGGAAGGGCGAGAAGAAGCTCGTTACGGACAAGAAGCCAATTGACGTCGTGGAGCGCTTCGAAGAGGATTTTGCCAGAGTAGAACCCGAGGGTGTTACGGTCGGTGAGAATGGGAAGATCTGGATGCAGGGCAAGGTGCTCGGCGGATTCATGGTAGCCGGGCAGCCTGCTTGCATTGAGCTCATGGTCAAGAACCATTCGGCCAAGAAGGTAAGCAAAACGTCGCTAACACCTTCGTCTGAGCTTGATTCCTCCAGCAGAACTCCGGGCTGTCGGTCACCTTGACCCGGGAACTGTATCTGCCTAACATTCCTCCGACGCAGAAGCAGCCTTTGCAGCTCTCCGACACCGTCACATCAGTAGCCTTCCGTGGCCCAGAGTACATTATCACCCCTGGTGCCGAAGGCGTTGCCAACCTGGTCGTTGACGTGCCCAAGAACGCACGCGGCGTAAAGGGTGGTCGCCGTGAAGGCGACGAAGGCAAGTCTACCTCGTGCTTGTTTGAAGTGCGTTGTATAGCCAGCGTGAAGTTGTCCCTGGGCATAGGAAGGTAACGCTTCTATCTCTCTCGATCTCTATGACAATTGCCTGACCCAGTCTCGAATAGTAAAGATCTCCGTCTCGATCTCCCTGTAGTCATCCTCCATCCGTCCGTTGTCCCGGACTTCCCAACGTATGACATGCATGCTGCTATACCCCCTGCACCCTCGGCCGCTCCCATGTATGACCCCACATCCGGCATGTTGTACCAACCACCAACCTCACCCGTGCCCTACCTCGACCGCACGATGAGCCCCTATGGATACCCCCCTGCACCGCCCATGTCTCCGCCTATAGGCCCTTACCTAGATCACGGCCAAGTCTGGCTTCCGCCACCCTCGCTCAGCCCAATACCCTACAATGCATACACGCCGGCCCCGTACTACGGACACATGGCCTCTCCTCCAACCTCTGTGGTCCGCTTCGTACCGCCGCCACGACCGTCCAGCGCCGAGCCCATACCTTCCCAACCGCTATACAACCTGCCGGCGGGCCTTCCACCGGTTACTGCTCCACCTGCACCGCTCCTCCCGATGCCCACTGGAGGGAATCAACCTGGCGTGCGAGAAGAGGGCAAAGGCGAGCGCGCTTCTCGGATCTCCCACCACCTTCGCATGTCATCGCGACACCGCTCGGTATCTCCTCCAGCGCATCGCTATCACTTACCGGACCCGGCACCATCTCTTGTCCCTGTCACACTCGCAGCTGTCCCTCCCGCTCAAGAAACTACACACAATCCCTACGCCAGTCCAAGCTCTTCCCCAGAGACCCGCCGCGGGGGTGCGACGGCACTGTCTCTCTCGCCTCTAGCGACTGGCGGAGAAGTGGTCTCCCCGCGCCCGATGCTCTCGCCCAAGCGTTCGTTCACGAACGACCCCTTCGACCAGGTCACGCAGGTCGAAAACCTCGAGCGCATGGCTGCACAGGCGGAGCAGGCAGCTCCCGTCACAGTCCCCGTTCCTGGGCCCGCGCTCAGCGGACGCAGCGCAGAGAGCAGAGACAAGACGCTCCCTAAGCCTCCCGTACCCACTGACAAGGAGAGCGCCCCCGCCCCACGTACGCGCGCAAACTCGCTCTTCCCGCTCGACCTGCTCGACGCTGGGGCAGACGAGACACCTCCAACGCCTACCCTCGCTGCAGTCACCTCGCTCAAGGTCCCGCGCGGGCTGCGCCTCGGAGCAAGTGCGGATGCAGCGTCCTCATCCGGGCTCGACGCGCTGGAGGCGCGGCTCCTCGCTGAGGTTGGCACCCGCAAGCCCGAGAGGAACGAGCGCGCGCCGGACGTGCGCACCGTCCTGCCCATCGCGATCCCGCGCCCCGCTATAGGGGTGGACGGGGACCCGCCCAATGACTCGGCGATCTCGAGTCTGACGCTGCCTGGGCTGGATGTGGATGCGGAAGCGGACGCGAAGACGTTGAGACGGGGCGGGAATGTGAGCGTGCGCGCAGGGAGCGATCGTGAGGACGGTGCTGGCGCTGGAGAGGACGCATTGGCGGCTTCGACGACGCGTGCGAGGGATAGCAAGGAGACGATGACGGCGGTGCGAGCGCGGGAGAGTAAGGAGACGGCGAGAGGGAGGGAGCGTGAGCGCGAGAGCAAGGAGACCAAGAAGGTCGGGTCCGGGACCACGAAGCGCGAGCGCGCGGAGAAGCATAACAGCAAGCGCAGTGTGGACCCTGAGGGCGGCGTGGAGAGCAAGGAGAAGGACAAGGAACTCCACCACTTGCGCAAGGCGGCGCAGGGGCGCATCGCGGCATGGTTGGGCAGCATCGATCCTGAGGCGCCGCCGCCTTCGGGCACTCCTCCACCTGAGACGCCGCCTCCCCAGGCCTTGTCTCCTCCGGCGAAGTCCCCGCTGGGGGCGGCGGACAGATCGCCCGCTAGGTCACCCGCTAGATCTCCGGCAAGGTCTCCTGCTAGATCCCCTGCGCGTTCGCCATCCAGATCACCTGCTGTATCTCCAGCCCCGAGCCCTAGGGTCGCAGCTCAGGTCCTTTCGGCTGCCGAGGCCGCCCCGAAGACAGCAGAGCAGAAGGACACTGGCATTTCGTCTGCAGACCAGGCCACAGCTTCCAAGGAGGAGCACCAGGCCGCACCAAACCCCCGCTCCTCCGGTTTCGTCGCGATTGGAACCGCGCGAGCTTCCACCCTTCGTCCCCCAGCCAACGCGACCGGCGCAAAGCCTGGGCAGAGAAGTGCTGCGCCATGGGACGCCTATCTTCTTCCCAAGGCATCTCCTCGTCTCGCAGTCTACCCACCTCGAACATCAGATCCGGAGGTCAAGTACGACGTGCGCTCTGCCCGCGGGGGCAGAGGTGGGATCGTCGCCTCGGTGGCTTCGCTCTGGGCCTCGGCTGCCCAGTCCCAATCTGCTGGCAAGGATGCTGCGAAGTCTCCGCCGGCACCGGCGGTCCCAAAACCTCACCCCAAGCCTGCTAAGTTGGCGGAACAGTGGAAAGCAAAGACTGGACTGGACCTCGCGAAACCCGGCTCGCCCAGGTCTGAGCCGTCCGAGTCCCCAGCGCCTGCTGATGGTCGCCCCAAGGCACTTCGACCCACACCGAAGACCGCGTTTTCCTCGCCGACCATGACCCCGCCCAACGCGGACCCGACTCCTCCTTCCGTAGCTGACCTGACGGCAAGGCGCGCGCGGATGATCAAGTCCGCGTCCGTCCCCGCAGTCGTGTCCTCGTCTCTGGCCACTCCGATGATCTCGTCGACGGCTTCGCTCGCGCGTCCGGCCCTTGCAGTTGCGGAGCGCCATAAGTTGAACGTGAAGCTCCCTCCGACGATCTCCGAGGGCGACCCGCGTCCGGACGGGAAGGGATCTGCCCCAGCCTCCGCGTCTTCCGCGTCGGCCGCCGCCGGACCTAAGTCGCCGCCGGCCAAGGCGGAGCTGGCCTTCGGGCAGGCGCGACTGCGGGAGCTCATCAAGAGATATCAGGGTCAACTTAATTCATGATACAGACCATGGCTGAACATGCCAAGTGCTGCTCTGCCTACCTGCGCTCGTAGCAGCAGCTTCTCTGCCTCCCTTGTTTTCATCACGACTTGTCTGCTTCATCTGTTTTGCTCCATTCACCCTCCTCATCTCAATCACCGCACGCACAAGCTAATGTAGCATTCGAGCTGCTTCCGAATCCCGCCGTCTCCTTGCACGCTGAATTATCCGCTCAGGTTCCTTCTGTCTACCGATACCTATCTGTTACGACCTGTTACGATCTCTCTTGTCTCTCTGGATGAACTCTTGTATCTCCTTCTCAAATAACTCGATCATGCTGCTCATTTCTGCCCCAGTCCCGCTGTGTTTGTGGCGCGCGGGCCGCATATAAGCGCCTGTACCCCGCGGTCTTGCCCAGGCTGGGCCCTTGAAGCTGGGACGCCTTTACCGTGCTGAACGTCCTCGAGCATGCACACCAGAACTTGTATTGAACCGCGATCTCCAGAATCATATTGTCGTGAAGCCTCTCATGGCATGCCGAGATACACCACTCACGAGTGTCTAACACTGATCCACGTGTCCACCGCCAGAAGTACAGACCTGGTCATCTGTACCACCTTCGTGCGACTCCGTGAAGTGGGCGCAGTCGAGATATGCCCAGGTATTTTGCCTATGCCCCTCGTCCTCGCGAACCCTATCTTATCTGCGTGATTCAGACGTCAGCTTCCCTGGGTACTTTGTGAAGCCGTACAGAGGTCCCCCGTCGGGCCGCCGCTTCTTATCTTCGGAATGCGCACTCTGTGAACCGTAATGGCTCGAGGGGCAGATAAAGGCGGAGGATGCGAGTACTTCGAACTCACAGCCTCCCCGTTCCTCGAGAACTCGCCCCGTCTGTTACCCTCTTTGCTCAGCTCGCAGATCGTCTGAGACTTCGCAATGGCCACTAAGGAGAACTCCTTCGCGCATCGCACCGTCGTCGAGGTAAGCGCCCCTTTGTGGACCTACTCTGATCGGAGCGCCTAAGCGAAATTCCTCGTGAATTCAGGTCGACCCATTCATGTAAGCGTTGGTCGCGATCATAGAAGCAGATGAATGCGAGACTGACTCGGCGCGCGTGCAAACAGCCCGGCTGACCAACAGAAGGTACGTCACTCAAAGACCGTTTCGGCATAACCTGTCTAACGGCATGTCGAATCGCAGGGTATCCACAACCGTTGGCAGTAAGCCTCGACCACGCCCCTCCGTCGCATGCATGCACTGATCCCGATCATCCACAGTCCGGATATCCCGGCATTCGCCACAGTAAAGCCCGGAGAGGTCTTCACCGTCCAGTGTGTCGGTACGTTTCTAGTCTGTGACAATCCATGTTTCCCGCTCACTCATGAGACCAGACTGGACTGGTGCCCAGATCGGCAACAACGACTGTGAGTAGTCCATTCATGGCGCGCATATGATGGATATCCCGTGACGCTTTCTACAGGCAGCGATGACATCAAAAATGTCGACCTCACAAAGATCCACAACCTCTCGGGGCCAGTTGCGATCGAGGGCGCGGAGCCCGGAGACTGTCTCGTGGTAGATATTCTCGATGGTCAGCCAAAGCGACCAGATCTCCGATTAGCTAGCTAACGCTCGACACCAGTACGGCCATTCGACAAAATGCCATGGGGTTACACTGTATGTTCCTCTGGCAATCCACTTGAAATCCGTGCTCATGATTGGACAGGGCATATTCGAGCTCGAGAACGGTGGTGGCCTCTTCGGTACGCACCAATACCAACACGCAATGATAGCTTTATCGCTGACAATCGCGTAGCCCGTGAGTTCAACAGCAAAGCCGCCAAGGCGATCTGGGACTTCAAAGGCGTCTACGCGACGTCGCGACACATCCCCGGGGTCAAGTTCGCGGGCGTCTCGCACCCGGGTCTCATCGGCACCGCGCCATCGCCAGAGCTGCTCGCGACCTGGAACAAGCGCGAGGGCGAGCTCATTGCCGCGAACGCCAACTCTATCCCCGCTGTTGCGTTCCCGCCTGAACCGAAGGGCGCGTACGTCGGCCAGGACATCCCCAAGGAGGTCATGGAGAAGATCGCGAAGGAGGGGGCGCGGACGGTTCCTCCTCGCGAGCATGGCGGCAACTGTGATGTGCGTGTCTCCGCAGTTGAGACGGCGGCTTGAGTCTGACTGCGTGATTTTTACATAGATCAAGAACTTGTCGAAAGGCTCGCGGTGCTACTTCCCAGTATACGTGAAGGGCGCCAACTTGTCCGTCGGCGACCTGCACTTCTCTCAGGGAGACGTGAGTTGTCGAGCATTTGTGCTGACTCGAATGGATAAACTGACGTCAATATACAGGGAGAGGTATGGCGCGCCTTCCTGCCAAGACTCACTGTCACGTACTGAACGTATTATATAGATCTCCTTCTGCGGCGCGATCGAGATGGTGAGTATAACAACCACGATCACACGCTTCATGGATGGCTGACGTACTTTGCAGGCTGGCATCATCACCTTCAGCTGCAGTATAATCAAGAACGGCGTGGAGAAGTTCGCGATGAAGCAGCCAATGTTCTTGGTGAGCTTCGAAGTCTACACCCCATGCGAATCCGGCTCTGAACGGGTGCCTCCGGTAGCCTTCTCCTGTGGATCCTCTCTATTCTGCGAAGGTGCATTGCATCGTACATCGCTTGCGATCGCCCGTATCTGACTTCAGCGGGCTAGCTCATCTTCGAGGGCATCAGCGTTGATCTTCGTGAGTGCGAACCGCATCGCTCTGCTGTGACTAGCCTGACCGATGTACATTCTAGATGGGACTGGCAAGCAGTACGACATGGACGCGTGAGTACATGGCCCAAGTGCGTTTAGCGATTAGGTGCCTGACGGCCGTTGTCCAGCACCGTCGCGTTCAAGCAGGCTACGCTCAACGCGATCACCTACCTCATGAAGGTACGTCAGAAATCATTCTCCGCTGCCTTCGACTACTAACATGCGCATGGTACAGCTCGGATACAGTGAGCAAATATGTTTCATGGATTCACAATTACTCTGCTCACAGTTTTGTCAAATGCAGCTCGCGAGCAGGCTTGTGAGTTTGGAGGCTGTCTCATATCCTCACATCCCATATTGAAGATATCGTGACAGACCTATTACTTTCGGCTGCACCGGTCGAGAGCCATGTGGGTGCCATAGTGGTATGTCGCGTCTGCCCGTTTAGCAGCGTCGAGTCACTCTAAGCACGCTTGCTGCTTTCCAGGACTCGCCAAACGCATGCGTCACTATGGCGCTTCCTCTTGGAATCTTCGACTTCGTGAGCCAACCGACGTTGCTTCGTATGTTCCAACTCTCACTCGTTGTACCCGCATAGGACATCTTGCCCAAGGAAGAAGGCCTGACGAAGAGGGACTTGGGCCAGTGCGCCATCCGCAGCGACGGAGTCGTCTGATGAGGAGTCTTTCAGAGGGCAGTTCGTGTTCAGCTGGTCGATTCTAGGGTCCGAGGTGTATCAAAGGAAGTGCCAGTGCAGTAGTTACATGTACGTGTAGCATATTCGATCATGGTCTTATTGCATCCCTTCGAGGAATATATTGCTCTCGTGAGCAAGAAGCGCTCCGTGTGAGCATGCCCGGGTACTGTGTTCGCACCCTGCATATCCGGGCACAACGGGAGCTTAATCGAGGAGCATGTGATACGGCCGACACATAAGACACAGTATTTCGCATAGTTCAGGCCCCCACCTGCTCTCACCAAGCCGGCTCTGCTTTTCCACCCTCCAACAAGAAAAGCTGCCTCCGGTGCTGGTGACACGGTGAGTCTCTGCATGATCTTTCGTATTCGACCGTTGGGCCGAGGCCGTTTCCGCGCGGAACGGAGTGGCAATAGGCGCCGGTCTGGCTTGACGGATGCCGTCACCACTACAGTACCGGCGCACTGCCCCGCCGCCGCAGCGCAATACTCCGCGTCGTGTCGTTCGACTGTCAAGCTCACATTCGTATAAGACCTACGGGTCTGACTTGTTAGCTTTGAGTAGTTACTATCAACCCCCCACTTGAATTCGGGTCCTCCTTTACTAGTACTCAGCTTCGATCGAGTAGGCTCCTAGCCTAGTAACCCGCATTTATTCAGTCGCCCACCATGGCTACTCTGACTTACACCGCCATCGAGGATATCCCGAAGGTATGGTCACTGACAGTTGTTTCTATTGTACTGCTCACAGAATGAAATCCTAGATCCGTGAGACAGCCCGCAAGGCATTCGAGTCCGGACGGACGCAGTCGATTGCCTTCAGAAAGGAACAAATCGCACAAGTCGGCTGGCTCATCAAGGACAACGAGGAGCGTCTTCGCGAAGCCTTGCATACCGACCTGGGCCGTCACCCCCAGGAGACCGACCTGTATGGCTTCATGGCTCATGGATCGCAATGGCGCTAATCGTCTCCCACATAGCCTGGACTTTGGCTCTGCCCTCGGCGAAGTCAGAACGGCGTATGACAATATCGAGAAATGGGTAAAGCCGCAGAAGATCGACTTCTCTCTCAATTGGTTCGCCATGGGCCCTAAATACGTGCCTGAGCCGAAAGGGGTAGTCCTCATCATCGCCCCTTTCAACCTCCCGATGTTCTTGCTCCTGGGACCACTCGTGAATCTCGCCGTTGTTACGCGTAAAGGCCACTATGTGTCTAACTTCAGGATAGGTTAGCGCTATTGCAGCAGGAGACGCCGCGGTCCTCAAGCCGTCTGAGCAGACGCCTGTGACCAGCCAGCTCATCGCCGAGCTTGTTCCCAAGTACCTTGACCCGGAGCTCTACCATGTCGTCAACGGAGGGGTACCTGAGACTACTAAGGTATGGAGTTAAGGGCTGGTTCACATAGTGGGACATCGCTAAACGTAATGCAGCTACTTGAACTTCAATGGGATCACAGTGAGTGCACGGCATAGCGTTCACGCAGGCGGCTCATCCCTGACTACAATTGCAGTCTTATATACTGGTACGTGTCCACAACGCATAATAGGCCGAATATTCGCACTCTTATATCCGATCTTAGGCAACGGTCGTGTTGGGCGAATCATCGCCCAGGCTGCGGCAAAGCACCTCACGCCGATCACTTTGGAGGTTAGTGTATCTTCTTAATGTGACATTCGTCTTGGATTGACCCATATATCACAGCTTGGCGGTACGACTCTTGTTGGGGATCAGTCGCATCCGTAGTGACAGTGCTCGTGCTCCCCAGGAAAGAACCCTGTCGTGGTCGACCCAAAGGTCGACGTCAAGATGACGGCGAAGAGGCTGCTCTGGGGTCGATTCTCCAACGCCGGACAGGTGGGGTTATACCAGGTACTACTGAGCAAACGTGCTATGCTGACTCAAACAAGATCTGCTTGGCACCCGAGTATGTCCTGGTGCCTGCAGAATTCCAGGACACCTTGGTCGAAGCCCTGAAAGAAGCGTGGGCATCATATGCCGTTTACAAACCGGCGGTTATGACTGACTGCAGTATGCAGTTACCAATCCTTCTACCCCGAAGGCCCCGAGAAGTCCGACTCCATCTCGCGCATCGTCAACGAGGCGCACACCAGCCGGATCAAACGTCTCGTCGACGAGACGAAGGGCAAGATCGTCCTCGGAGGCCAGGCTGACGTCTCGAAGAGGTACATCGCGCCGACGGTGGTTCGCGATGTGCCGTTGGATGACTCGTTGATGAGCGAGTGAGTGCTTCGTGCCTGCCCTAGGTCGGTCGGGGCTGATTGTGTTGACCCAGGGAGATCTTCGGCCCCGTTCTCCCGCTCGTGCCTGTCAAGGACGTCGATGAGGCCATTTCGGTGATCAAGGCTAGGTACGTTGCAGCTGAGCTCCAGACTGTCGCCTCGAGTGCTGAGGGCTCTACAGGGAGTATCCGCTCGCTGTCTATGTCTTTTCGACGGATAAGAAGTTCCAGGAGAAAGGTTAAAGCACTGTTCACTTATCTCTTGCTGAAATGACTCATGTTCTATACAGTATTCAAGAACACGAAGAGCGGAGCCGCTGTCGCAAACGAGACTGTCATAAGCGCAGGAGGTACGCCAACTCTGTGAGGTTTACGTCGAAGCGATGCACTGACGTCCTGGCGCAGTTCCCGGCCTGCCCGTTGGAGGTATCGGCCCGAGCGGATGTGAGTGCGAATCTTCTCGACGGGAGCAATCATCGCTAACATACATCCTACCACCCTAGACGGCTACTATTCTGGCAAGCACTGCTTCGAGCAATTCACGCACTACCGTGTCTCCTTGGACAACCCCGGATGGTACGACGTATGGTTCTCGTCATCACTTCTTTCCAGCTCTGAATACTCCGCAGGGTGGACAGGGTCGCGTTTGGCTTCCGCTATCCTCCGTACAAGGTACGTCCGCCACTCTCCTCGCAGTCAACATCATTATGACACTCACTCTACAACTCATAGCCGGACTACAAGAAGTACCTCCGCGCCATCAACGCCTCGCTCCCGCCCCGGCCGGGCACGGCGGCGGCCAAGTCGCTCGCGAAGAGGTGGGGCTTCTGGATCCTGTTCGCGCTCGTCGGCGCGTCGTCGGTCTTGCTGACCAAGTCGGGGCGGCTTCCTCAGTTGAAGGCTCTGCTGAAGTGAACTGTATACATTTGGGGGCGTGAAACGTCGCTCGCGGTATGAGATAACGACGAATTTGTTAGCAGACGCGCTCAGACAGCATACTCCTTACCTACGCTGCTCCCCTACCGCCACCTATCTCCTGAGTGCTATCTCCCCTGTACGTCTATGTTCTGAGGACCTGCACTCATGTGTACACATGCCACACTGCTCTGTCCTTCTTAGCATCTCTTGCATGTCTCTTTCGACACCTCTCTCGTTCGGGCACTCGAGACTTGAGGCTGCTCCAGTTGACCGTAAGTATTATGTGGCTCGTGCTTGATCTCAGTGCGCTGATGCTCGCCGAACTCGTTACCATCATTGATCATTCCGACGACCGCATCTCTCTAGTATTTATGCCGGAGGCCGTCATGCACGATCCGCCGGTTGTTGTCAAGGGAGCCCGGCATCCTCTCAGATAGTCGAGCGCTTGTAACTTGTTTCTTCCAAAAGAGGCAGGTGTGTAGGAATCGCCGTGCCAAGCCTCCCCCGCTCGCTTGTTTCCGCGGATGGTCCTCGCAACCGGGCCTCGAAAACAGAACTTCAGAATATTCCATTCTGTGACGGCCCGCGGCGCCATCGAGTCCGTGGGACGGGTGCGGTGACGCGACCTCGACCTCGCGTTGGCTATCGCACGCGAGCGGAAGTCATCGGACGATGCGGCGCGCAGAGTATAAAGGCAGGCGGCGTGCACGCTGGCACGCTCCCCAACACTCGTCTTTTCTCTCCTCCCACTTTCCTTCCCCTTGTGGTCCGGTCTCGAAGGCCTCTTTCCCTTCCTTCCGCGCACGCAGCTAGTCTGTCTCTGTTGTTTCTTCTGCAGCAATTCCGCAGCTAGTCTGTGACTTGGTCATCTCGCCGCTTCCTCCCCCAAAGCACCTGTTCTCTACTCTGTCCTTCATTTCATCCGAGATGGTCAGACTCGCGTCTATCTTCGCTCTTACCGTGGCTGGCCTCGTCGCGGCTGCGCCCATCCGCTTCCCCAAAGTGTCCAAGCGTGCCTTCGCGCTCCAGGAGTAAGAGCACCGTGCCACATCCCCGTCTGAGTGCGTGCTAAGATTTTCTGCAGCTATGCGGACTTCCAGATCTCCGACGGTACTGCGGGTGACGCGGAAGCCGAGGCGAACGCCGTCTTCGTCGACCCCTTCAACGGCGTCGACCTCGCGACAGTCGACGACGCCACGCTCAAAGCCGTCCAGACGATGCGCGAGGCCGCCGAGGACGCAGAGACGGAGCAGTTCAACCCCGCGATCGACGCCGCGTCCGGCGACGAGGCCGACGCGCTCCAGAACGGCAAGATCAAGAACAAGGTGCTCAAGCTCACCGGCGAGGTGCAAGCGCTCAACATCCAGATCGCCCAGGCCAAGGCCGCTGGCGACGATACGTCGGATCTTGAGGACAAGCTTGCCGAGGAGCAGTGAGCTCATCGTTATCCGAGCTATGCTGTGCCCGGATACTGACGAGGGCGGTAGGACGAAGCTGACCAAGAACATTGCCACTGACAAGAAGGCCGCCGGCCAGCCCTCCAAGGGCGTGACTGGTGGTGCGGCGACGAACAACGCTGCCGCCAATGCTTCTTCGGCTTCCTCTGCTACGGCTTCTTCCACCAAGGCCGCCTCGACCAAGGCTGCGTCCACCAAGACGTCCGCCGCCGCCTCTGCTTCCGCCACCGCCGCCGCTTCCGGCAGTGCCGACGGCTCCTCGTTTTCGTTCGCCGTCCAGGAGTGAGTCTAGAAGTGCATTCGTCCTGTACAACTGGGGCTGATCATCGCGACAGTTACGCCGACTTCCAGATTTCCGATGGCACCGCGGGTGACGCCGAGGCGCAGGCGAACGCTGTCTTCGTTGACCCCCTTGCAGGCCTCGACCTCGCCACGCTCGACGATATCGTCGCGGACAACATGGAGACGATGCGCAAGGCCGCCGAGTCTGCGGAAACCGATAAGTTCAACCCCGCGATCGAGGCTGCTTCAGGCGACGAGGCGGATGCCCTCCAGAACGGCAAGATCAAGAACAAGGTCTTGAAGCTCACGGGCGAGGTCCAGGTGCTCAAGATCAAGCTCGCCAAGGCCCAGGCGTCCGGCGACGACACCTCCGACATCGAGGACAAGATCTCCGAGGAACAGTACGTCGCTCATGCATTCAGTACCTCAGCCGTGGCAGAGCTGACACGCCATTGGCTGCCAGGACGAAGCTGAGCACGAACATTGCCACCGACAAGAAGAATGCCGGCGCTCCCTCCAAGGGCGTCGCATAAGCATCAAGTACCGTCGGTGCGATGCATGCGTGCTCCCTGGCTGTGTTTCCCGCTCTTTCTAGCTTGCTGCACTAGAACACTTTGTACCGTTAGCGCACTCTTTCTGCTGCCAATTTCACTGGATTAGGAGAGAATATTGAGTACCGTACATGACTTGCATGGCATGAACTCGCAGTTGAGTGTCGAGCGTTGAGCGAGCGAACTCAAGCTGGGACGGTTTCTTGGCAACGGAGCTGTAGCAGTGTGGGCAGTTGCGCCTCGCTTCGCGCATGGGCGGGTACAGTCTGGGTCTGGTGTTCCGAGCCTGGCTCTCGCCAAGGATGGTGTGGCTCGTCAATCCTCGGACACGCCTACGATAGTCCGGCGTTACGAAGAGATTGAACGTAGCATAAGTCAAGCAAAGTCATGTCCTGACGGGGAGGAGAGAACAGGGGTAACGGGGGACAACTGTACAAGTGAAAAGGAATGATCCATGTCCAAGGTATATGAATACTAAGTCCGCTCGAAAGCAGCACTAGAGCGGCGCGTCAGACATCGCTCACACCCGGAAACATGCAAATGCACCTCTCACCGAGCCGACGGAGCAGCCCCCCGCACACGCACACGCCCGTCCTTCAATCTCTCAGTGATGATCGGACTCGCCGCCGGCCTGAACTTGTATTCCCTCGAGTACCTATCGTCCCGCCCGCACCGCACCGTGCGCTCAGAATAAGTCATCCTCGACCTAAGAAATGCATCAGCAAACGTCGCGCGACGCACCTCGAAGCATGAACGACCTTGGGCTGCTGCGCAGCAACGGACGCGCGCATCCTGAACCCGATCCAGAGGAGTGCGATCATAAAGAGGATGAGTGCGACGCGTTTCCACGTGGACGGGGTCGGAGGGTTAAAGCGAGGGTCCTCGGCGAGCCTGCGGTGCAGCTCTTGGAGGTCGCTCGTCGGCTCGTCGCGGCTGGTTCGCCGCTTCATGTCCGCGGGCTGGTCAGGGTTGGTCGGGAGTCGCTCGTACTTGTGGGCGGAGGAGGACATGGTGATGGTGGTTATACGATCAAAACAGGAGGTTATCAAGCAAAGACCAGCAGCGGGGAGAGAGAGCGAGAGCAAACGAGGGTGTGTGTGGTAGAGAGACAAGTTGCAAGATCACCGCGCGCGAGTCGTTGCCGCCAGTGCGATCGCAAGCGCCCCCTGCCCGGGCCGCATGGCCCGCATCATATGTGAGGCCGAGTTTGGCAGGTATCTAGGTTCGTATATTCCAGAACATTTCATGATGGCCTCACCATCACGCACAGACCGCTGAATATACTGTATACATATTACACCAACCCAGGACTAGCCTATCATCTGGCATAGATTATCATCGGATCACGATGTGCAAGATGCTGGCGATGCTACTAACTCACTCGACAGTCCTGGCAGGTTAGGTGAAAACCAAGCGCGTGGAAAGCAACTGGGAAAGAGCAAAGATCTAATACACGAAAGCAAAGCACAGCAGGTATAAGTTACAATCAAACAGGGTATTGTATGTGGTGCGCAGGAGGAGGTATCGCTTGTAGAAGGTATATGGTGCGAGGCGTCCGATTCTATGATCCACTTCCACTTGACGTCGTCTTTCTCTCGGCCGCCGCCCGGATCCTTTCGCTCGACCTGGTAGGTGGTACAGAGCCACGCTCTCGGCTCCGCTGAGACGCATTGATCGTCTGCCCGCTACTCCGGGCTCTTCCCGGCCGTGAATGGATGGTGGGCAAGGCAGGGGGTCCCATGCAACTCGGCTTGAAGCGCTTGTTTGAGCCTGAACCCGTATTCGGAAGGCGGACGGCCTCGGGGAGCCGAATGCGTTTAGAGGATGACCGGCGGGAGCCAGGGGGTGCCGAACGAGATGCGCCCAACAGATGAGCCGGAGGACCGAAAATGGCGTTAGCGATGGGCCCGCTCGACTCGGGGCGAGCTCCGGATAGACAGGTGCTCCCAGTAGGCTGTCTCCCAACCTGGGACACGGTGCGAGGGTCGAGGAGCTCGCAGCGGACGAAGTCGTTGTCGGGCCAGCCCTCCTTCGCGAGAGCAGCGTCGAATTTCTCGAGCACCCGGTCGTACGTGAGATAGAGGGGCTCGCGCTTCCATTGCGGGAAGTTCTCGCCGACGATGTCGGTCAAGTCGTGAAGCAACGTTGTGAGGGGTTCGTTGTTCGGTATGCCGAGCGGAGAGCGAGTTTGGTTGAGGATCCAGAACAGCTTCGCGGCAGAGCTCTCGCTATCATCGCCGAACTTGAAGACCTGTGTGCAGGCATGTTGACCCTTGGGATGATCGTGGTTCGTGTGACGCAGAACGACCCAGAGGAGGACCCAGTAGAAGGATTCGAGGTCGTGATGGATATGGTGCACTATAATCTCGTTGCCTCCTTGAAGTATCTCAAAGGCCATGAAGTAGTATGTACCCTGAGAGATACGATGAACTGTTGTGGAAAAAAGGGGACCAAGAAACACTTACAGTGCGCTCTTTGTGGCTCGGGTCATATTGAGTTTCCGTGGTCTGCCGCGGCGATGAGGGAGCTCCTGTCTCGTAGCCCTCGTCATCGTCTTCTGACTCTATCGAGCTGTAATCGTAGTCGTGTAAGAAGCCGCCGAATCCCTTCTTCTTTGGCTCGTCGACAATGAGTATGTTGCCAATGCTGACGTCTCGGTGCAAGACCTGAGCCTTTTCCCGTGCGAGCCGATGGCCTGCCACACAGTGTCAGCCATGGGATCACGGCAGTGCTCCACAATATATACACTCACCCACGATAGCATCCCGTATCGCTTGGACCAGTTCACGCGTACAGGTGAACTGTGTCAACGGACGACCGACGTCATCTACAACGATCCTCATGTGGCTCCGCTCCAGGTAAGCGCACTGTTCAGTGTCACGGTAGAGGAGCCTCCACGAGTAGGTCTGTTGCTGCGGGTAGGGAAGTGGGAAGTCCTTGGGTGGCATGTCGTATGGATCCGAGTCGGACGTGTCGCCGGATGGCGTGGATGTCGATGGGCCAGCGTGGCCACACTCGGACTGGGCGAGGGCGGCTTCACTCGCCTCTCGCCGCCGCACAGTCTCTTCCCACCAACGCATTTCCCTGGATCCCATGTCGCCGCCGCATACCATGGTCGGGAGTCCGTATCGCTCATCTTCTGGTATTCTCTCTTCGATACGCTCGTAGAAATGGGCTTCGCTCTGACGAACAAGTTGGCGCCACGCTTCCTTGACGATCCGAGGCTTCGCCGGCGTCGTGCGTGCAGGATCGTCGACGAGATGGCCGTCCCTGCAGATGCGCGTGTCCTGCAGTGCGCGCCACACTGTTGTCGCACGAGAAAAGAGCCGTCCATTGACGTCGACGAGATGATAGAGGATGTACGGCACGGACTTGCCCGTCTTCTGGTCGTAGACCTCCACGCGACGGGCCTTGTCGAGTTCGCGTAC
>MU277676.1:643300-673742 GCA_022385805.1 Pilatotrama ljubarskyi
TGTGCGTGCAAGCGCCGAGAGGCCAGGCATGTCACCACGTTCCGCATGCAGCCAACGGGTTTTTCCGTGAGTCACTATTGTCGCACAATATGTTTTCCTCGCTCCTACTCACCAATTCTGGTATGTGCGATGAGCACTGACGTAGTAACCGTGGCTTCAGTGGCTCGGCGTCCAGAGCGACGAGCGCGGGATGGAGGTCCAAGCCAAGCTACCGCAGGCTTATATCCGCAAGCTCAACTCGACCAAAGGCAATTTCGTAGTCACCTCCGATCCAGATACTACTCGTAGTAAGACGCGCCTGCAAGTGCGGCAATTAGCCGTTGGCTGTTTTCATCGGGATATCGACTCAGCTATAGTACTTACGGTTTTTCTGCTGCACGAACTTCGGTCTCCTCCGCTCGGTTGTGGAGGGTTGTGGCCAAGGTAGTATTAGTACTTAGTCGAACTGCGCAGGCGCTCTAGTCCTCCAGCGAGCGCTCCGCCGACCACTGAGCCTTCAGGGGACCGACTCGGGGTCCATCAGTATGCCATACTGCACGGTTCCCACCGGCAGGCTTTCAAGTTGCCGCCAACCCAAGACTGCACTCACTCGCCGCATATGTGGAGGCACCCTATTCTGAATGCCCGCGCGCCTTCACCTAAGCAGGTAGCCGATACTCTGAACGGTGTTTCTCTGCAGATTCGATTAAGCCATCCTCGAATTTCCGAGGCGGCGTGTAGTACCCACCGTGGCGTCGAGATCGGACTGGGGTACGGCAACCTGGATCGCTGGCCAGTGCTCGAAGTGGTAAACGCAGGATTGGGGTCGTGTTTCCGAGATCTTCTTCGCGGATCAGGCTTGCAGTGCTGAACGATATAGATCGGACATGGATCCTATGTGGCCACGGATAACAGGCCGTGTGATTACGAGGAGGTATGTACTACTCGTAGTATGAGCACAATAGAGAGCTAGAGTTGTGTGTCTCTGTAACGAGGTACGGCAGCTTGTACGGCGCTTTCCTCGGCGAAGTGCCAGTGTAAATATTGTTTCAGCCGCTAGGGGAATGAGCCAGAAGATCACTAGAGGTCGTTTCGTTCTGATAGTACAGTATATTGACACGTATACAAACCACATATGTACCCTTGTATGTGATAAATGATGGACCTGAAGCTTGAAGCTTGAGCCGGAGCCCCGAAGCCTTTTTTGTTTTCAAACTGCACGAGGGCCGGGAGCGGAGCGCCGACGGCCGCCCCTTGTACTGATAGGTTAGATGTCGCCGCTTTGACGTGGATCTAATCTTATCAAGGTACCTCACCTTATGGCCGCAGTCTTCGAATGCTATACCTACAACGTACACCGGCCAACTCCCGACGAAGCATCGGAGAGCAGCAAATAACAGAGCTCACGTAGTCTTTTCTTTCACCCGCTTGCCCTGCTCATCCTTTTTTTTTCAACCCGCGCGGGCAGCGCCGCGAACTTCAGCCTGAGCGACTTTTAGCTTGTACTCTACTTCTTCCTCTGCGTGACCGACACCCTCGGCTCCACCTTACCCAGCACCTGCACGAAGTCGTCCACCGACACCGTCACACGCTGCTCCGAAGCTCCTACCCCGCCTTCGCCAGTGTTCATCGCCTCGAGCGCACTGAGTGTTTGCTTGACCGCCTCCACACCCGCCTCGTACGTACGAGCGTTGCCAGGTCCCCACCGCTGTACCCCTCCGAGCACCGTTCGCGCACAAGCGCGAGGATCGTCTGCTGGAACTCTCCGGCCCCCGTCCTGAGCGAGCCCGCCCAAGGGGACCTTGCGCGTCATCCCGCCAACAATCTGGGCGCGCTAGTTGGCGGTGGGAAGGTCGAGCTCCTCAGGTAGAGCAGCATCTCCAGCCGCCCTAGAGGGCACATCGTAGTCGACCATGTCTCGCCGGTTTGTGGACGTCGAGCTCGTCGAGCTCGGTCGGGAGGGTGTTGACGACGCCGTATGCAATGCAGAGTGTAGCGAGCTGCGCTTCGGCGTGCTGGTCCGGGTGCGCACGGTACGACGGGGCTGGCGGCGGTGGGTGTGGAGACCTCGAGGTCGGCGAACTTGGACTTCGCCGGTGCTCGCGTGGGGCAGGGTGGGCTGAGAGGCGGGAGGGTCGATGGCCACGGAGAAGTATCCGTTGCCTAGAGATGCCATCGAGTTCGCAATCTGAGGAAGCACAGGGTGCCTTCAGAAAGATGCTTGAATATGCGCATCACGCGGCAATTACTACGCCTGCTATACCCGTGAGGGCAGCCGAGTCCGCGCCGACATATCCTGCTGCCAGCGCCTTGGCCAGCGCAATTCAGTCGAAGTTGCCCTCCAGTCTGAGCTTCGAAGACTGCACCTGTAGGATTCTGTGGCGATCGTGAACGAAGGTACAACCAAGCAGTAGGGTCACTACCCACTGCACCTTGGCCTCCTCGACGGGTACGCCCATATGTGCTCATCTCATGGTCGTGCCATTCGACTCGCCATAGAGCAGCATCAAGAGAATATGGCCTCTTACTCTCACTCACAATGTCTGGCTTCTTCTCATTCTTCTCCTAGGCATCACCTATCTGAGGTGCTGCCAGTCATCGCTTGACTGTCGGCGTCGGAGACGGCACTTTAAGAAGGGTAATAGTGATCCGTCTCTCCATCTCTCGCTGCGCACTATCCCGCTTGGGTGTGACGAACACAGAGAAACTCACCTTACGTTCTTTGTCGGGTCTCGATGTTCATGCTGGGGATGTAGTATGGTGCACTCGACGCGCCTCAGGCTGGCAGGTAGGATGGAAACCGTTCGCGTGAGGAGCAACTGAGACAAAGCAAGGAACGAATACAAGAAAGCAAGAACACAGCAGGAATAAGTTACAATCAAACACGGTATCGCATGTAGTGTGTGGGGGAGGGGGAACGGGGAGGTATCGCGTGTAGGATGTACGGGGTGCAAGGTGTCCGAATCTATCCACTTCCAGACGTCGCCTTTCTCTCGGCCGCCGCCCGGATCCTTTCGCTCGACCTGGCGGATGGAGTAGAGTCGCGCTCTCGGCTCCGCCGAGACGGCTGCGCCTGCCCGCTACGCAGGGTCCTCGTTGGATGCGAACGGACTGCAGGCAGCGCAGGGGGTCCCATGCCACCATTCGCCTTGAAGCGCTTGTTCGAGCTCGACCCTGTATTGGGGAGCTGGACGAACTCCATTCGACGACGCTTTGAAGACGACCGCACTGGCAGGCCCGGGAGACGGGAGTCGGGAGAGGTCGAAGCACTAGCGACAGGAGTGGTCGGCGCTGGCCTAGCTGACCCTCCCTGGTCAAGTTCGGGCGCTGAGCGGAAGCCGTCCAACGAATGTACTGAAGGACCGCGGATGGCAATCGCCTGTCGCCCGCTCGATTCTGGACGAGGGCCGGATGCGCAATCGGCGCCTGTACGTCGCAGCCCAATCTGGGAGACAGTTCGAGGATCGAGTAGCTCGCAGCGGACGAAGTCGTTCTTGGGCCAGTTCTCCATTGACAAGGCCGCATCGAAAGCTTGCAGCATACGATCGTATGTGAGGTGGACGGGGGTATGTAGTGGATGAGGGATGTTCTGGCATACCATACGAGCCAAATCTCGCAGGAGCTGGGTAAGGGGAGCATTCTCGCGCACGCAAAGCGGACGTTCCAGCTGTCTTGCTGCCCAGTCACGTTTCATAGCTGAGCTGAAGGCATCGCTGGTATAGCCGAATACCTCCACGCAGGCAAGCTGGCCTTTAATATGATCGTGACTTGTGTGGCGGAGGACGATCCATATGAGGACCCAGTAGAACGACTCCAGATCGTGATGGGTGTGGTGTATTGTAGGTCCAATGGTGGCACCGACGAGTATCTCGTAGGCCATGAAATAGTACGTTCCCTGATAACGGCCGCGATGAGCAATGTCGAAGGCACGAGGGGCAAGTCACTGCTTACTGTACGTTCTTTCTGATCTGGATCGTCTTCGTTCCCGGCGTTCTGTACTGGCGAAGCAGGAGATCCAGTCTCGTAACCCTCGTCCTCGTCTTCTGTTTCGATTGAGCTGTAGTCGTAGTCATGCAGGAAGCCGCCGAAGCCCTTCTCCTTTGGCTCGTCGACGATGAGTATGTTGCCGACGCTGACATCTCGGTGGAGGACTTGCGCTCATTCCCGTGCCTGCTGATGGCCTGTATCCCAATATCAGCGTGGACTGATATGGAGATTAACGAAGTCAAGCACGCACCGAGGATAGCGTCTCGTATCGCTTGCACCAACTCACGTGTGCAGGTGAATTGCGTCAGTGGCCGTCCGATATCATCGACGACGATCCTCATGTGGCTGCGCTCCAGATGAGCGTACTGTTCACCGTACAGGAGCCGCCACGAGTATGTCTGCTGCTGCGGGAAAGGAAGAGTAAAGTCCTTGGACGGTATGTCGTATGGATCCGAGTCGGCGGTGTCGCTCGATGGCGTGGATGTCGATGGGCCAGCGGTGTGCGACTCCGACTGGAGATTAGCGTCGTCCCGGTCCGCATTAGTCGTCCGCCGCCTCCGCGTCTCTTCCCACCAGCGCAGTTCCCGGCAGCCCATGTCACCGCCGCACACCATCGTAGGAAGCCCGAACCGCTCCTCCGGAGGGATTTTCTCTTCGATACGCTCGTAGATTTCGGCTTCGCTCCGACGAACAAGTTGGCGCCACGCTTCCTTGACGATCTGCGGCTTCGCCGGCGTCGTGCACATAGGATCGTCGACCAGTTTGCCGTTCTCCAAGATACGCGTATCCTTCAGTGCCCGCCACACTGTCGTCGCCAGAGAGAACAGACGTCCGTTGACGTCGACCACATGATATAGGATATACGGCACGGATTTGCCCGTTTTGTGGTCGTAGACCTCCACGCGACGGGCCTTGTCGAGTTCGCGTACGTGCTTCTCCCGGTCTTTCGCCTTCGCGTTCTCGAGCTGTGTCCTGACCCACTCTTGGCCGGCAGCATCGAGCCTCGCCACCGTCGGATCGCAGCCGACCACGGTTTCGCCGGCGGCGGGATGAGAGAAGTGCCAGAGGAACTTCTGCAGCACCCTTCGTCCCTGGGCGTCGTTGAGGTCGATGGATTTCGAGACGATCGCGCAGGAGCGATCGAATCGAGCAAGGCGGACGATGTTGCCGTACACACCGATGGTGAAAGCCGAGAGGAAGCCGTGAGCCAGCAAGAGACTCCTGGCGTTCTTGGCGAGTTGCACGACCGTCGACGTGTTCTTCAAGCCGCTCCTTGGGAACGGATCGTCCGATGCGTCACTCTTCACCTCAATGACCATCGAGATCCCATGCCAGGTAGTCGGTGAAAGCGGTTGCCCAGGGAACGACACGGAGATGTCGGGGTAGGTGTAGTGGTGTTGGTCCCTGAACGCGTTAAAAGGGAAATACATGCGGATGGCGTGAGTGTCGACGAAGGAGAGCTTCCTATCTTTCTCGAAGCCCTTAACAAGCGTACGCAGGCCGCACAACTTCGGGATGGTCAGTGTCGTGCGGGACGTCCACAGAGCGCATTAAACTCACCAGGCCCTTGTAGCCGTCGACCTCCTTTCCCTTTTGAGGGTCGTAGGTATTGAATGCATCGTCTAAGTTGTCGTTGAGCTTGAAAGGCGTCGAGGTGGGGAGGAGATCCTCGATGAAGTAGTCGGTAGAGTCGGGGTACTCGAGAATGCGGCCCTCGACCTCGCTCTCCCAGCCATCCTTGACCGCCTTGCTATCTCCTCTGACTTCCTCGCGAGTATTAGCTGGGGGGCATACGCCCTTGTTCCTGCGAGGACTGGCTGGGATCGGCATACCTGAGTCGCTCGAGTAGCAGATCGAGCCGCAGTACGAGCGTATTGAGTTTGACATCTTATATTGTCGCGCTTTGCTCTGAACGTAGGAGGAGGTTGGTCTGGCGGTGGTGGTGGCTAAGATGAACAAAGGAGATGCGCGTGCAAGCGCCGAGAGGCCAGGCATGTCACCACGTTCCGCATGCAGCCAACGGGTTTTTCCGTGAGTCACTATTGTCGCACAATATGTTTCCTCGCTCCTACTCACCAATTCGGGTATGCGCGATAGCGCTTGGTCGCTGTTAGACGGACGGATCGAGAGATCAAAAGAGCCGGAGCCAGCGTTGGGATGAGCAGTGACGTAGTAACCGTGGCTGCTGTGGCTCAGCATCCAAAGAGACCGAGCGCGGGATATCGGTGTCAGTCGAACTACAGATGCTGCAGGCTTTTATCCGCGAGGTGAACTAACAAAGGCGATTCTGCCCTGCCACGACAAAAGTGCACCGAGTCCAGAACCTGGGACAGTGTCATGGAATGCGCTGCCCCCCTTAAATTCCATGTCAAACAGGCCATCAATGACATGACTTTTAAGGTGGCAAAGCAGATCCTGGAGTGTCCTGACGCTGTCAATGGCCTTGGAATATGGGGATGTTTGTCGTGTGCCGCGTCGTGGAACGTGAGCGCGTGAGCCGCGCCTGCACAGCCCTGAGTGTTAGCCACAAAAGCTTCTATAGGACATCCTGTGGCCTTCTTACTGTCTTTCCGCCGCACAGACGGTCTACTCCGCGCGATTTTGGAGAGTCGGAGGCAGTTGTGGCCAAGGTCGTTAAACCGTGCAGGCGCTCCAGTCTCTTCGGCCGGCGCTCCGGAGACCGGTCCGGAGGGAGTCTGCCTGAACTCTGAATTTCAATCCCAAACACTTGCGCAACTCTCATAAAGTCGCTTAAGACTCAATCCTATGTGTATGCTCACCCATCCCCGACATCACTCACCGGAATTAGAGTGCAGGCGGCATCTTGAGCTTCTGGGCCAACACAAGACGTTGAGCGCCCGTGATCGCTCCACCGTGACAAGGTGCTACTCCTGCTCTGTCCCGCAGTGCTTTGACTTACCCTTACCTCAACTCAAGAGTAGCGTAGCTCTATTAGCATGCAGGGGAATCTGTTAGAGACGCGCGCACGCATATGTCCAAGCAAGTAGCTGGGTATGACTTGCTTCTGCAAGCTTCTCTAGAATCGATATGGGCCACCAAGACAGTAACCGCCAATTCCGGGATCCCGAGCACCGACCCTCTCGCTTCAGCACAACGCGTGCACCAAAAGCTCCGTACTGAGGAATTTAGGACCACTGAGGCCTTCGATTGTCATGCAAACAGTCGGGCAAGCTGTGGTGAGACGAGAAGGTTAGAGCGCTCCCTCGAACACTACACCTGCCTAATCGAGGTGTTGCCCAGACGGTCCACGTGGCGCCAGTACTCCGTTCAGCACGCCAGGCTGGAAAGGAATGGCCTTGCGTTGCTGCTCGGCAACTTGAAAGCGAGGACATCTGTCTGCGTGGGTGGATGCCCGACTAAATGCAGAGGGTAGTAAGCACTCAGCCTGACAGCCCACGTCCTCCGCGCTGGCCGACGTCTGACACGTCTTGCCAGTGTAGGCCCGAAACCAACTCATCTACCCAGTGACCGCTCTTATGCAACTCAATCAGTCCGAAGGTGGGATTTAATTTGTGAGTAAAGGTTACGCCTATGCAGTATTCATATATCAAGCACTCGAACGAACAACCTCAGCAACGGCGGGAGATGCCTTGCCGCGCTTCTTCCTCTCTGTATGACGAAGTGAGATGGTGTATGGTTCGGTGTCCAGCACTGTACTCACCGATACTCGAACATGATCTGCGCGGCGACAAAAAGACATGCACATGCAAACAGCAAGAACCGGATCCCTGCGCAGACGTGAGTCTTCAGCCCAACGCCGCAGGGAGGCGAAATCTGAAGGTAAGAACGCACCCTCCCAGCTATCGAACACCTGATGCAGCATGTACTTCATCCCGTCGGTGCCGATAACGAAGCCGATCAAGTTCGCCGTCATCATCATGAGGATACTCAGCACAGCACCGACCGCGCCGACATGTCTGTACCACGGGCGGGCGCCATACTGCCCGCAGTACCAATATCAATAAGAGCTACATGGACACATGATCTGCCGGACGAACCTTCGAAGCAGGCACCAGATACCTCGCCACGATCTCCGGCATGATGAACAGGCTCACGAGCCAGCCCCACGCGAGGAGTCGGAACGAGAGGTCGTGCCAGAGCGCGACGAACGTGAAGACGAGCACGACGGTGAAGACGCGATTGCGCGTGCCGCCGAGTGGGATGTAGATGTAGCGCGTGATCCACAGATTGTAGCTCCGGTGCCACGCGCGCCAGAACCCGAGTGTCGAGTAGTTGTTTGCCATGCACCGCACCATGTTTTCGGGCGGGTCAATCCCAGCGAGCAAAGACCAAAGGCGGAAGAAGCGCCACGGGACGAGGAGCTGAGATATGATTGAGCCACGCTCGGCGAAACGGCGAGTATAAGAGGGTGAGGTACCTTGAGCCAGACGACTATTAGGTTCCAGAAGCCCACCATACACAGCTCGGCAGCGGAGTAGCCGACCCAAGCCTTCCTGTCCTTGATCGCGACAACGTACATGAAGTGCAGCACAGCCTCCAGCGTGAGGATGCATGCAAGGAATCTTGCTAGGTACCCCAGTGTTGACCGTGAACTTATAGGCACGGGTCTACGCAGCTGCCAAAGAGTCCGTTAATGATCACGAACGCCCGGATTGAATGCAGTCTTACCTGCCACGTGAAGTCGTTGAACGCCATGATCGGTCCAGCGATATATAGCGGCGGATACAGCACGTACGCCATATAGTTAAGGAAACAGTAGAATTCAAGTGAGTGGGGCACGCGCGGCCTTGGCTTGTCGGGCATCAAACCGCCGGTCTGAATTCCGCATGAGCGGCTGTGTCGTTCAGCTCATAGCGGCACTCACGTCAGGCAAGCCGACACGTCTGCAGGCCCAGTAGTAATCCATGTTGAACGATATTAACCTCAGCATCGTGATGTTGAAGCTGATCCACCACCGGGGGTACACGCCTTCCCAAGCATCCTATCTCGCACAGCTAGTCAGGTCAGCGACGTAGACGATTAATGACGGAGGACACACCAGAGACGAGAGCGACGAGTGGATGGCCGAGAACTTGAAGCCTGAATTCCTTTCGATGGCGAAGAGGACCAAGCCGTTGAACACCCAGGTCAGGACCGGATTCGCCTTAGACCCAGCGGTGAACTTCGCGATCGCGTAGTTCACAGAGAGAACGAGCAGCACTTTCAAAGCACTCGTGCCGTGCAGCCCAAAGAGCATCAAAGTGGAGAAAGCGACGAGAAATGGAACTTGATATAAGTTACTGGTATCAGAAGCAGAACGGGTTTGTCGCGCTGCCAGGGTATAGAGGTGCTTGAAGCCGAGGAAGGCGGTAGCAAGGAGGACGAGGGAGGGTAGGCCGGTACGGAATGAGCGATACTGCGCGTCGCTGTTGTCCTATACCGGCCATAGAGACAGCAAACCAGCAAGTCATGCTTCACTCAGATCGGAAACGTCATGAGACGGAGTCCATATGCTCTTACCACTTTCCTCCCGAATATCCACCCCGGCGATAGCCATCCCTCGTAGAAGGGGTAATTGGGATGTGATGCTGCGAAGTCGCGTTCCAGCACCCACGCACAGTAATTGGAGAGGACCACTCACGCGAACTCAGGCGGTAGGGTATCCAGACCATCACGGGTACGACCGTGCAGAAGACGACATAGTACACCATGAACTCTGGCGTCCTCCATCTCGGACGTGGGTGCAGTGCGGCCCTGACTTGTGGGCTGTATGAAGATGGTATATCGACTGTGAGCCTAGCAAGGCCTTTTGGCTTGGGCGGCGTCTGGTCTGGCGAGTCCAGCTCAAAGGCTGCGGTCGCGCGCAGGTCAGTCGGCATCGTCACCACGGCGTCGCCCAGCATAGATTCGGTGTCGGATGAGTCAATGGGCGTTGTTCAGCATGGGAGGCGGTGGATAGACGAAGCCGGAGATTGTGGTGTGTATTCAAGCATGCACCTCGAGCGGGGAACTGCAGAGGAAGTGGGAGCGCCCGGGACTTACTGGGCTACTTACATGCAGAGTTATCCAGTAAGCCCATCATTGAAGGCGTTCAACAATGGTCAATGCGGATTGTTATAGTCGATTCTAACAATAACAAGCCTCCCGCGAGAGTTCCACCGAGATTCCACCCTTCGTACACCCCTTCCTCACGCTCCTGCTCTCACCTGCGTGCTTTGCTAACACATCCATCCTCTTCGACGAAAGTCAGTAGCGGAACTGTTTCGCCTGTCCCAGATGGTTGACTGGTCTCTACGTTTGCAGTGGAGGAAGTCTCTACGGGGTCAGGTTCTGACTACTCAAAGTGAGTGGCTCGCGCTTCTACTGTCCCCGCCTGCCCCATTTTCTAAGCTTCCTATAGCTCGGTACATCTCCATCCCAGATGTATCCGTTGCATATCTGACGCCAGACACAGTGGATCTCGTGGTTCCTGTCGTCCAAGGGGAACGAGTACTTCTGCGAGGTCGAAGAGGACTACATCCTCGATCGCTTCAACCTGACGGGTCTCAACACGGAGGTGCAGCACTATGCGCAGGCCTTGGACATGATTACGGACAATCTAGGTGCGAAGCGCTGTTCCTGAGAGGCTTACCCCGGCGACTGATATCGCGCGTCAGATGAGGAGATTCAAGACGACCTTCGCGGGAACCTCGATCTGCAGGCTCGACTCCTGTACGGACTTATCCATGCGAGATGGATTGTAACCGCACGAGGACTTGCCAAGATGGTGCGTTTCCTCGCTTCTCCTTCCGCGCATCTGCTTGATATCTCCCGTAGCTCGAGAAGTACAAGCGAGCAGACTTCGGCCGCTGCCCGCGCGTCCTCTGCCAGTCCCAACCCCTCCTCCCCGTCGGTCTCACTGACGTGCCCTACGAGAAGTCCGTGAAGCTCTACTGTGGCCGTTGTGAGGACATCTACTCCCCGAAGTCCTCGCGTCACGGTTCCATCGACGGCGCGTACTTCGGCACCTCTTTCCCCCATCTCCTCTTCCTCGTATACCCCAACCTCATCCCTCCGAAGAGCGGCCCAGTAGAACTTGGCCTTCCTGGGCGGAGCACTGATATCGAGGGCAGCAGGCGCAGCCGTCGGATCCGGGAAGAACAGGATGCTCAAGCGGAGGGTGTGGGCGAGGCGGCCAGCACTGCAGCGGTTGCTCTGAAGGCGGACAGGTATCGGCCACGGATCTTCGGCTTCCAGGTCAACGAGATTGCGAAGCTGCAGAGGTGGCAGGAGGCCGTCAGAGACAAGTACGTGTCAGCATCCATGGATGCGTTATTGCCCTGCTAACATAACTCCAATGCAGGCAAATTTCACGCCTGGAAGAGCTGGAGGCTAATGCTGCATGATTGTTAGGTGTCATTCTTGTTGTACGATCGAGGTGTCTTTTGCGCATATTTGACTCGGGAAGTGTGACGTGACTGGAGCGGTATGCTATGCTTGCCTGGGCGAGGTCTATATGCGGAACTATCGAGATGAATAACAGGTGCGCCCGGACACACGCATCTTGGCTGAGACGAGCAGCAGATCCTTGTGCGCTCACACCAGAGTATCGTGGAGCCTGATGCATATCGTTGTGATGGCCTGCGTCCGCAAGCGTCAGACGTCTCGGGCAATCTAGCAACTACTGCTCCAAGCTCGAAGGAGGTCGCTCTATCAGAATCACGCTATCTCCACTTCCGCCAGACTCGCTCACCAGCAGGCCATTTCCCAAGTCTCCTGGCGGGGCTCTTGTGTCGCAGATCTCCTCGCCTAGCATTCGCGACCTCTTGTTGGCCTATACCGCTTGCCATGGTCGCTTTGTGCCCACGTCCACGCAGGGACTCCAGCAGTAGCGGGAATGCTAAGCACCCAGTGCCTTCACTCACTCACTCAGGAGAGTCTTCGGCTCTCGGTTGCCTTGGGCGGCTTGACTCATGGCTGTGCTGATTATAGGCGCTCGTCGGGTGTATTTAGGTGGATTCGCTCTGCACCCCGCAGTCACCCACCCTGTGCAGCACTCCCAACATGGTCGAATCACCGATTGAGTTGCATGCATCTGCTGTTCCCGTGAAGTCTGTGACCATCTTCCAGGCCCCGGCCCGTGTCTTCAACTCTCAATCCACGGCGGAGGTGACGCGCTCCCTCTCGGTTGAGCTGAAGGTGAGCACTTTCTGTCCTCCTCGCCCTCTATGTGTCTGATGAGCCCTCTCGCAGAATGGAAAGAACGTCATTCTGATCTCTGGATTGTCCGACCGGGTTGATCCTGAGTCCCCGCGGATCGGCGGCGCTCTGGGCGACGTCCGCGTGCTCGACGTCGTCTGCAAACGCAAGCCTGTCGGCGCCCCCGATCTTCAAGATGATGAGACTTCCACTGAGATCGAAGCACTACTGTCAAAGGGTCGCGCCGTCGTCGCCGAGCGCCAGGTCCGCCAGCAGGAAGCCACTCTGCTCGACGAGTCTGCCCGTTTGGTGACGAGTGGAGGACAGAATGGCCAAAGCGCCGATCACACTCAGCTCCTCGACTTCATGGATAAGTTCGTCCATCGAAAACTCGCTGTTCAGACGGCGATACAACGCCTCGACGAGCAGATTGCCAAGTCTGAGAAGCAGCTCTGGGTCCTGCGTGACGCCCGGAAGGGAGAGGCTCCGACTGTGATCACTGCTACCATCCTCTCCAAACGCGAGCAGAAAGTGGACCTGAAACTGACTTACCGTGAGTGAGAAGCGATACTCGTCTGCTACTGCTCAACATGCTCCGGATCCAGTCGTGTCTGGAGTCAGATGGCAACCGTTCTATGACCTACACGCCACAACACTTGATGGGCGTCCATCGAAGGATGTCTCCTTACGCTACTGCGCCACTATCTCCCAGAGCACCGGTGAAGATTGGAATGACGCGACGTTGACTTTGAGCACTGCATCGTCGCCCGCTCTGAAGCAACTCTCCATCCCATCTGTCGCGCCGCGCAAGGTTGGCCTGCCGCCTCCGTCCAACGTGAGTCGCACAGCTCCGCATACCGTTACCTTCATACTGAATCCCACTGGTCACAGGTTTTTGTGCCCTCGCAACAGGCTGGTGGTCGCCTTTTCCCTCTCCAGCAAGGAGGCCTGTTCGGAAACGTCACACAAGCCGCTAACGCGACGTCTGCTGCGTTCGGTCAACAGCTACAGCAGCAGCAGCAGCAACAACAACAGCAGCAGCAGCAGCAACAACAGCAGCAGCAGCAGCAAGCTCCCGTGCAGACAGGTTTTGGTCAGCAGCAGCAGGCAACATCCGGCGGACCTTTCCAGCAAACTGCTCAGGCTCCCGGTAGCTCACTCTTCGGCAGTGTTGGCGCCAGTACCACTACCAGCGGGCCTGCCGCACCACAGCATCAGGCGCTCTTTGGCTCTTCCACGATGCCACTGCCTATGAATCAAGCTGTCGCACCTGCGTTCGGACAGGCGATGACCCAATCTTCCGCCGTTCAAACGGGCCCGGAGGTACAAGCAGAGGCGCCGGCGGCTGTGGCGGAACACAATGCACTCTCGCTTGCGTACCGCGTGGAGGGATCTGTGTCCCTTCCGAGCGATGGGCAGGACCACAAGCTCACAATCACCGTGCTGGACTTCAAAGCGGTGCTGAGATATGTGTGCGCGCCGCGACAGAGCCCAGCGGCGTTCATCACGTGCAGGGTGAAGAACACGAGCGACTACGAGCTGCTCGCCGGACCTGTGCATGTGTTCATGAACGACGGATTCGTCACCAAAACATCCGTGGGGGTAGGTTCAGCGCTCCTCCAACATCACCCGACGAGCGGCTGATAAATGGTTCACAGTTCATCCCGGCGGGCGAGAGCTTCGCCTGCGTTCTGGGGGTAGACACTTCCTTGAAGGTCTCGTACGGGCAGAGCTCGAAGGTAGAGCACGAAGTGCGGCGAAACTTCGCCGAGCCGCAGACGACGACCACTCGGACGATAGTCACCACGATAGCGAACCAGCACAAGTTCGACATCGCAGACCTGATCGTCCGCGACGCTATCCCGCTGGCCAACGACGACCTCAAGGCTTCAGTAGTGCTTCGCAAGCCTGCCGGCCTCGCAGACGCCAAGGACGGGCAGGAAGTCGTGGTGGATCTTGGGAACGGGATGAAGGCCACTGTGCGCTGGACTCAGGTTCTCGATGGCAAGGGTGGCGAGAAGGACGGGCTGTATGAGTGGGTGTGCGCGATACCTGCTGGAAAGAAGATCCGCCTTGAGGCAGAGTGGGACGTCAGAGCGCCCAAAGACGTGCGGTGGGACGACCTTGCCCAGCCGAGTGTAGGCTCCGTGTTCCAGGTCGCTCACTGAATGTCTTATGAGACGTAGACATGACTTGTGAACGTTGTACTTTCGGTACCTGTCTCGTCTGAGGCTCTGTCCTGCGGATTTGTTTATGTATTCGTCGTCTTGAGGTTGTTCGTGACTGTAATTCAATAGGTTCTCCATTCCAACGTTCAGCTTATACGCTTTCTGGGACGTTGGCTCTCGCTCGGGCACGTAGGCTATTGAGACTTGAGCCTGAGCAAGCAATCGCCACACGCCGTGCCCCTTCATCGACATCATCAGGCGTAGCGTTTGCGAGCCGTATGATTCGCACGATTCGCACTGCTTTCATACTGGTTTAGATCTAGACTACACAGCTACCCGACCGGGGCACACGTCCCGTCTGCTAGTAAGCTACCACGCAGGGAGCGCGAACGTTTGTGAAGGCGCTGGCGATCGGCCGTCGTAACGGTGCAAAACTCGGATACAATATGGCAATGCGGAGGTCACAACCTGAGGCTACATGTTGTCCTGAGATGCGGCGTCCGATGGCACGCCGCCCTGAGCCGACTCATCGTTCGCGTCTGTCAGGTTGACGTGGAGGGACGCGCCAGTATCATCCGTCGACAGGCTGTGTGCAAACTTGACGGACGAGATCACAAGTTGGGCCGGCTGGACAGGACAAATTCAATCAGGATGGAGCCGTACGTTAATGTGAATATGCTCACGGGCGATGCGCGGCGTCGAGTGACGACCACGTTGGCCGTTGTTATACTTGGCATGGTCATACCGAACGTTCCGAGTTCTTCCACGTCCTGAGCGTGTTCTGCTAAAGCCCGTCTAGAGTTCAAGCTGCAAGCAAAGTGAGTCAAGGTTTATGATTTTTTCCCACATAGTCTGAGAACGTACACCGCTAGCATGGAGTTAGCGTAGGCTATCCGAACGTCAGCGCGGCCTCGAGGGCTCCCATACGCGACAGAAGCAGCGTACTTTTCGTGGTGGGCATGTTCAAGGCGATGTAGATGAAGGTCTGCCGCTGAGCAGCAGCCTGGACAGGCATGTCCTGTAAGAATGTGCCGGCACAACGCAGGAGTCGCACTCACGAAGACCACGCACAGAATGCTGAGAGTGCTTGGAACGCAGAGCGGTCAGCGAACCTGTGGACCGACGCATTGGGAGCATGGCGGGATACCTCGTCAACAATCCTGCAGGTGGGGAAGACCGTCAGCGCTGTAAGCTTCTCCATGCGAGTTTGAGTCTTACCTGTGTTCACCGTATAAACGATAAGAACGTTCAAGAGTGAATCCGTTCTGCGGGAACTTTATTGAGCATCCCTCGATGTCCTCAATTAAGAAAGTAAGTACTGGACCCACTGCCTCATCCCGGTTCGACTCTTGTGCAGGATGACGATGAGGGTGGTTGTGAGCACGACGTCGATTGCTACTGAGAAAGCGAAGGGTATGGCACTGAGCCACTGTGATTCTGGGCGTGAATATCGGTCTGTATATAGCTCTGCAATAACTGCAGTGTGCCGATACGTACGCTGTGGCTCGCCCACCGGGCGAAACTGCGAATAATGAATCTGTTCCGGGCCGCTCATAAGCTTGCGGTCTCGCCCTGAATATGGCCAAGACACTCAACGTGTCTACTGTCGCGTCTGCCGTGCAGAACATCACCGTTGTCAGTACAATCACCCCAAAGCGAGTGGCGCTTACACAAAACAGATACTGGAAAGGCGAGTTTGAGTATGAATACGTTCGGCAAGCTTGAGAGATATGGTTCCTCACCTATCTCTCCGATCATCAACGCGACCTGACGTCCGCGTCCGCCGTCAGACTGCGTATATCACTGGAAAATCAGAGACAATGAGGCGCACCACCAGGAACACGCAAGCTTTGAATTGGCGTCCTACTGTCGAAGAAGTCCTCTGTGCATTAGCTCCTCATTGCAGGACGAAGTGGGCTACGTCACGTACACATGTAGACACGCCTCGCGTAAAATCTGATGTAGACCATGACGGTGAGCCACAACCATCAGTGACGAATCCTGGGCTCCCTAAGGGATTGGGAGAAATACCT
The DNA here is from genome assembly GCA_022385805.1 of Pilatotrama ljubarskyi. Lineage (NCBI taxonomy): Eukaryota > Fungi > Basidiomycota > Agaricomycetes > Polyporales > Polyporaceae > Pilatotrama > Pilatotrama ljubarskyi. Next base: position 659,607 of record MU277676.1, read on the forward strand.
ACCCTTGTACTAGGAAAACGATAATACCCTGACCATGACGACGTTAGCTGAGGAACATCTTCTGCGTAGGTCCGACATACGGTAGACGGTGTCAATAGTCGGAGGGACCTGATGAATGTGGCTCGAAACGTGCGTCTTCGGGGTATGGAGGAAGACAAAAGCTCACCAGACGCCGTCTTGGAGCAGCGAAAAGTCTGTCCTACTCGTTATGAGATAATAAAAGCTTGAAATCCTTGTGAGCCGCGCTGGGATCACAGTAGCCTAGCGACTGCGTCTGACCATAGGTGTATGCATAGCACCGAGTGCAGTGCATCTGCGAAGCTGCCGATTGTGTGAGTGATAGCGCTAGACTATGCCTCACTTCGAAAACGGACTGACAAGAGCGTGATGACCTAGCATAGCACCTACGTGAGACCACGCTGATGCAAGGACTCTCATGTTGACTCACCATCGCTTTCAAACGCTGTACATCTGTTGGGTACATACGAAGGTACAGCCCCGTCTGGTAGGCAGTCAGACCGAAGAGACTATCGTTACCCGCATTAGTGTCGCTATAGCTCGGAGTGGGGCCACGGCTCACATTAGACCGACAAAGGTGCCAAGCAGTAAGGCGCCAAACGTCACGCCGAACGTAGAGGGGATACCGTCGATATCGTCGAGTTGGCGAAATTCTGCCATTATGGTGCGGCGCAGAGGAGTAGTGAGAAGTGAGGAGACGTACGGCGCCGATTGAGGGGTATGTAAAGCGCACAAGCGCAGGAAAGGCAGCGCCGTACAGGAGCCAGAAGCTCTCGCCGTGAAGTACGGCGACTGGACCTGCGCATTGCCTTGCACAGGCCAGGTGCGCGGATCGCGAAGTACCATAACAGCTCGATGTGGCCGTCATCGGACTCGCTCTTGACAGATCGATGACGCCTCAGAAGTTCGCTGACAGACCAATGAAGTGCAGAGAGATCAGCCTCGCTGGGGGAACGTGTACACGCCACTGGGTGTCTATCAGACAAATCCGCACGCGCCGCATCTACGCACTGTCAGCCCGTATCCGAGGACGGCGCCGAGCCGATCAAGGTGAACGCCGTCGCGGAGCCGGTGACGGACCGCCAATACAGAGAGAGCACCGCGAACCTCTACTCCAAAAGCTTGTCAGCGATGCCCTTGCGACGCATCGCACGTGTAGAAGAGCGAGACTGCGGGTCGATCTCGCCGAGAACTGGAGACACGTTGCTGGGATGGGCTCTGCATATTTAGAACCTATCGCTGGGCGAGCTCGACTTACAAGCCGAACGCATTCCAGTCACTCTTCTCCGAGAAGAGCCCTGACAGCGAGATCGCCTTCCCGACAGCGAAGAATGCCAGACAGGCGCTCCGCCATCTCGCCCTTCGTCCCACCCACGACAATGCTGGGGTTGCATGCGGCGTGCCCCCCCAAGTTCCTCCTCAGCGCGGCGACTGACAGCTGAGGAACGGCATCCGCGTCGATGACCAAGGGCGGTGCGGGATCCAGCAAGTACTTGCTATCCAGCTCTGAGCCGTATTGTGAGTTATGCAATTCGAGGAGCCTCGAAGAAAGGCGAGTACCGTCTATGTAATCCTCGACTGTGCGGGGAGCTTCCACTTGCAGGAGCTGGGTCGTTCGGCCGCTCGCGGAGCTCAGAAAGTGCGCCAATAGCGCAAGCCGCCTCATTCCCGCGATGGAGACGCTTGTTTCCACGAGAGATAGGAATTCGAGTCTGCGTAGGAGGAGGAGAAGCGCAGGGACTGCATCGTCGTCGATGCGCAGATTGTGCGAGACGTCGAGTTCTCGCAAGCTGCGCTTCAGGGCGACAAGGTGGTACACTCTGAGATGCTGACGACGTGAGCGATTGCCATAGCAAAGGGCAAATTGGAAAGAGTCGCAACTCACGCTTCGTTCCCAATTCCCGCACGGCTGAGCCATAGACGGCACAGACGAGGGAGACGATTGAAGGACAGCACATCTGCATCCTCGACATTGACGCCTGACAGATTAAGCTCTTGGACGAAGAGGAAGACTTCCGGATTCGAGAGCGCTAGGTCGTTGGCATTCAGAACGTAGCATACATATTCCTTCGAAGTGATTTCGACGTACTGCGCAGCAAATCGGGCGCGCCGAGGTTGAGCCCGCCTTCATCCATCATCGACGAAGTGAGGTCAAGGCACTCGACTTCTGACCGGGAGAAGAGATTGAGTACCTGCACCGTAAGGCGCCCTGGAGAATGTAGATGAGCTACAGATCTCCAAAAAAAGGGTTGAGGACGCTACCCTGCGCTGCGATTATATCCAGGATATGTTGGTGCGTCGGTGCGAGGAAACCATCTCGAAGCCTTTGCTGAATCGGCAGCCCAGGTAACGCTCGTTCTAAACGGAGTAGGAGTAGTGCAAGGCTGGTTGGAGTCTCCGGCCCAAGCCAATGGAAAGGTTCTTCTTCTGCGAACGATTCAGCGTGTATTGATAGGGCGCTTTTGTACGCAGATCCCACTGACCGCTCGAGGACTTGGGAAATACACGTGCTCCGGAAACATTGGGAGAGACGAGCTGGTGTCGATAGGAGAACCGTAGTCGATCAGCTTTGCCGCTCAAGGCAAAGCTGTCATCGTTGAGACTGATAGGCGATCGACCACGCTGAGGAGGTTCGCGGAAAGCAGAGAAGGAACCTGATTCGTTTGGGATCGATCGTTGTGAGTGCGCCAGATTGTCTTCAGGATACAGAGACAGGCCCAAGCCACCAGAAGACGAGAAAGAACGAGAGAATTCATGAGGTGTGTTGTCCGGGTTCCAGAGTCGGGCGAGAGCAATGGAGTCCACAGTAGCTGCCCGAGTTTTCTTGAGAGCCGAGGCAGACAGACGAGCGAGGTTATACTTCTCGTTGTCGTCAGAACTGAGCCCTTCACAGAGTCGGAAATAGAACGAGACCGAAGGATCGTCGCATAGACCATGGTCTTCAGGGCCAACTGACGAGAAGCTCCATGGCTGCGAGGAAAGTCGCGTGTGGAGCTCTTGCAAGAATAGGGCCGCAGGTAGGCTCGGGCAGTAGAATGGATTTGGCTCGTCTCCTGGAGTCATCTGATTATAAGCCGTATGTTCGCAGAGAAACCAGAGACAGAGAGATCCGCGAACGAGCCACGAGGAAGGAAATGCTTAAGCTGCAGAGGTGTTTTGGTCAAGTTCGTGCGACTGCAGCGACACAGGAGCCGGTCCGTAGGCAACCGCGGACCGACTTCCGGGACCGAGCAGCTCATAGCCGCATATGGTATGCGACGCTTCAAGAACGCTGCTCATGTTAATTCGAGCCCCTGTTGACTTCAGCACTCGTCTGACCCTCTGCATCGTCCCGTTCGTATTATAAATCGCCAGTAAGCATAACATAACAAGACCACATACTCAAGATTTCCAAGCCGCCTTCTACTCCAGCGGAGGAGACTCTCACTTTCGGAAGTTCGTGTGTGTCACCGCCGACTCGTCGTCCTCACACCCGACTGTGTACGCCGCGGGCGCGGACGTGGCACAACATCGCTGACACATCACAATCTTTAGCGACAGCAGCAGTAGGCCTGACATTGCATCCAGTATGGCGAGAACTCCAGGAAGCGGCGGGTTCGTTGTCACTCCTGATATGCAAAGACTGGTCGACCGACCTGGCTACCTCTCGATCCGCCAGGGAGGACAAACTCTTCGAGATCTGTACAAGCGAAGTAAGAGTCCTTTTCCCGCTGATCCTTATTCTGGAAGCTAACATGACCTCCGTCGTCTGCCTGTCAGATTCTATGACATTTCATCCGGGGCTCCTCAATGAATTTGCACTGGCCTGTTATATGGGTGCTTTGGATGCCGTAAAGCAGGTATGCCGTCGCTAGCTAGCATGCGTGCAACTCACGACATCAACCAGTTCTACAGGCAGTGGAATCTGGAACGGCTCCCGATCTTAGCAGTCAGGAGACGGCATTCAAGCACGGATACGCCGCCCTCGTGCTCTTCGGCGCCCAGCGCCTCGTTCTCAAACCTGGAGATTCTCTAGACCACATCGGAACGCTGAAGTACCTCCTCGAGAAGGGCACGCCTGCAGACGTCCCAGACATCGTCGGCTACACCGCGCTCCACCATGCCTGCATGGCGTACCCACGCGCCGACATGGCGCGCATCCTGCTCGAGCACGGGGCGGATCCTGACTGGCGGGACCGCTTCGGCAGCGTCGCGCTCTTCGGCGCGTTCCAGAACAACTCCATCGACGCGATCGAGGTGCTCATGGAGTTCGGCGCGCGCTTGGACATCCCGGACGCGGACGGACACACGCCCGACTCGTTCTTCGTGAAGTGCGGTCCGCGAGTGACTGCCGTCATACAGAAGTGGAAGCGGAAGCGCGCGGGCTCAGCGAACCCGCTCGACGAGGATTCGTGCGCGGTCTGTCAGAAGAGCGAGGTCCAGCTCAAGCGGTGCACCAGGTGTCTGTCGACCTGGTACTGTTCGAGGGATTGCCAAAGTATGTGACCACGCGGTTTTACGTTCCTAGCCTCCTAACCGACGCTGCCTTCAGAGTCGGACTGGAAATCGCACAAACGCACATGCAAAGCCTCCGATGCGAACAGTACGATCACGTTCAAGCCGTACTACTCCAGCGAATTCGTCGCCCTCATCTCCCCCGCCGACTTCGCACGGCAGATGCTCGGCAACCCGGTCCAGTCGCCCCCTAGTCGGAACACCCGTGCAGTACACGTGCCGAACATTCCACCGGGGGAGACGAAGCGGATGATCATTAAGGTGCAAGTGCCATTCGATATGAACACCGGTGCGCCGGCTACGGAGTCTACCGGCGACCTGATGGTCTACGACAAGAAGCGTTCGGTCGTATGCAGGATCCGCAAGGAGGACAACCCGGAGGGCTACACGCGCTTGGTACGGACTGTCCACACCAAGGGCGTCGCGGGCGCGAAAGCGTACTTCTCGGCCGAGATGGACTCGCCGGAGAAGCTCGTGGTCAAGGTATCAGAAGTGCTTCCCGAGCAAGCTTTATAGCGCTCTCGTAGGATTGCTCTACCTTCTGCCATGAGTATCCCGAGCTTGCCTTGCTGTATGGTAGCTCGGATCATGAAGACGGCGCTTTCACCCATGCCGATAGACGGATAGAGACCGGCGGCACGTAGTATATTACAGGGTATGAGCGGATAGCAGAACCAGGTAGAATGTCAAGAGGGTATCAACCAATCGCGCGCCACTACTGATTGGTACTTAACCTAGCAGGTACACGAAAAAGAAGGGATCTCTGTAATGCGGGAAGACTAAGTACAAGGATCTGCGAAGTCGTATATTGGGCAGAGACGTGTGGTGACCCAAGCATGGATTCGGTCATCGCGGGATAGGGCATGGATCAGGACGTCGCGTAAGTACTGGATACCGGAGGAAGTGCATACAGGCGACGGCGAGGCTGGTCTGGCGATGGGTATAGGGTTTCGCGTTAGCGATAAGAAACAGGCTCAACGCCTCAGATCTCAGAACTGGTGGGCGTGAGACCAATAGAGCGCGATGAAAAGCAGCTGGAAGAGCGACAGATGGAACTCTGCGCTAAGATCAGCGCGAAGTCGCCGCCGAGAAGTTCAACAATTGCCACTTACGTCCCATCTGCGAGCCTGTGGCCCAATCTCCCGTCCGAGCAGCCCAGACTGCCATAACGGCATAAGAGCTCGCCGCGCAGACGGCCAAAAGGCGGGTTGTCTTCCAGCGCTCTACGAACTCGACGCCGACGTCTAGACGTCGGGTAAGCGCCGTGACGATCTGCCGTTGCCCCCGGAGATGAGAGGCATTGCGGAGCAGGTAGCAGATGCGCATGTTCTTGGGCGGTGACAGCCACGAAGATCCGATGCGTTGAGGGTAGATAAATGAATGGTCTGCCTGCGTTGTTGCGTATCGTTAGAGAGGGTCACCACATAAACACGCAACGACAGATAGCCCTACCCGGACTAGAGTCAGGTGTCTGGGAAGGGACGTCAATGGATTAATGTCTCCCGGACAGATGGACTAGGCTCACCCGACATCCATCAAGCCAAAGTATCTCCGTCTCCAACCGCGTAGCTCGTCGTATGCTCTCTTCAACGCAATGAGGATGGCTTCATCGTCCCAAACCGGCTGGACTGCGATCACCTTGAAGTCCTTCGCCCTGAATACCTTCAGAGGGAAGACCAATGTGATCGTCGAGCAACTCGATTCTGAGCCATGTAGCAGGGTAGGGGCCTGGACCTGTATGCCGAATTTGTCTGCGTCCGGATCGACACCGTCGCTGAGTCCATCCATTGTAACTTGGAGGTCTTCCGGTTCGTGTGGAATAGACTTGACGCGATGCCGACCAGTATTCGGCGCTCCAAACGGGGTGTTCGGAGGGGTAGGACTACAACAGGCGTGTCGAATGGTGTCCCTAGCGTTAATCCCACGGCCGTGGGAAAATCGCGATAAATGCTAAATTGACTGGGAATGGGATGCAATGGCCTGATGTGGTTGCGCATTGGGACCGACGAGGATACCGCAGTTGGTCGGGCAGCACGGTACCAATCAGACGAGCGAAGCACATGCTCAACGCGAGTATCCTGCACTTCTGCTAAGGCAGAGTGCACGGACTCTCGTAGCAGCGAGCTTGCCAAGAAGCTAGGCTGAGACGCCGAATATGCTGTCGCTAGAGAGGTCACTGGAGAGGCACTGCGGGAGGTGGCAAGCGATGCGGGAAGTGACGCTCCGCAAACTGTCGGCCCCAGACCTTCTGCGCCCAGCGCTGGAGCGGCGCGGGGCACCGTAGGCAGCGCGGTGCCGCTTCCAGCGCTGCTCGCATCCACAGTGGCGGGAGGAAGGGAGGCGTAGGCTGGGGCGGTTCGTAGGCAGGAGGAGCCGCAGCAAAGTCGCCGTATTCCGGCCTGATTCCATCAACGCTATGATGACTGGCAGGCGTTTGCTGATCGTTTGAAGAAGAGCTCGAAGGAGATCCCATAGCACGTGCTCGGCGACTTCCCCGTCGTTGGCCGCGGTTGGCACGCGAGCGAAATATTTCAACACCACTAGCACTCGTTGCGGGAGACGATGCGCGAGAACCAAGACTTCACACAGGGGAGGCCGCGTCGCACCGGACTGGATCTGTAGCGATGCGGTCTAGCTCTGGGAGAGCGGTCGGAGAGATTGGTGGTGCACGGCCGCGGCCCCTCGTGTAGCCCATCCTGTGGCAGGGGCATGGTTCTGACCGTACAAAGAAACCTCAGACCAGTCGATGATAGCTAGATATTTCACTGAGAGGTGTCCGTTGCCTGACAGGGGACGAGCTTCGAAAAACACCACAAGGAAGAAGCCTGGGCGGCGTCAAAATGGTAGAGGATCCAGACTCGACTGATTCTGGGATAGGGGACAGTTCCTTAGAAGCGCCGACCACGGAAAGAGATGTCGTATCGAGCGCCTGATGGTCGACCGCATCAATATGTGTCGGCACGGATGTGTTCGCGAGTACGGATGAAACGGTATCCGATTTCGTAACCGGCAGAGTATCTGGGAGTTGACGCCATAGGAAGAACAGGAGGCGTCAGCATCAGTCTTCACTCGGACAGTATTGAGTTCGCTGCGAAAGGCACAAACCGCCGGTCAATCCATGCACTTGCTGCGTTGGGACAACCGCGAGCACTTCGTTGAACTCCGTGGTAGCATGATACGACGTGACGCAAGGCGCATGTGCTTCCGTTGGCGGGCCTGCCTCCCTCTTCATGATTCATGAAAGGTTGGACAAGTTCTCGGTAGCGGGCTTCCTCCTTGGAGGCATCGACGAAAGTAAGCATGCTGGTTAGAATAGAGGGGGGAAAACAGGGAGAGGAAGCAGTCGAACCGTCAGGGGCTGAAGCATGTGCTCTTAAGGTACGATTGTGGGGCTATGTGGGCGCAAGGGCCCTCGTCTTCTTGCGCCTTGAGGTTGCCTTGAGGCTTTCCGGCATTGCAAGGTGGACGACCTAGAACTGCCATGAGACACATGAGCAGGCACGTTGTCAGGTCTCCTGAGAGTAATGCGCGCGTTCTGCAGCTCGGTGGCCGTCTCCTGCTGCAGCCCGTTGAGCGCATTGGTGACATACAGTAATCATAGCCCTGAGCTTGGGCAAAGTCAGTGCTCCTAGGGCGAGAACCGCGATATGGACTTTCATCAGGGACCAATGGAGCAATGGCACGGGCGACACTTGTGCTTCTGGAAAGAGGCAAGATGTGGGTACAGCCCACCCGAGCTGCCGATGGGTCATGCGTAAGCGCTTCGCTGTACAGCCTGATCAGCTTGTACTTACCCGTCGAAACGAAGCCTAAGGTAATAACCTGCAGTTGTTCCCTGATCAGGATGCGCCAGTAGCATGAGGACATGCTCGCATTGCACTTCGAGCCACTGCGCCACTGGGGCGGGAGAGATGGACGAGAGACCCGCAACTTGAGCTGTAATGGATCGCGGACAGAATGCGCGGCTCAGGTACTACCTTCGGCGTACGTCTAGATGCTAAGCACGGGTGTCAGCGAGCCCTTATCGTGCATTAGAACGTTCTCATGAGCCAGCATCGCCATACCCCGCAAGTTGACGCTTCGTGCTTCTCTGAACGCCGTGCTGAGATAGGGCTTTGAGGTGGATGGGAAGGCTCTGCATGGCCTGAACGTCCTCAAGGCAGATTGCGATGAAATGTGCCGGCATAATAACCCACGCAAACTTCATCGAAGCCTCCTGCCTAAGCGGTTCCCGATGTGGCCGGAGGGTCATTCAATAGCATCGCTCACTCCGCCAGCTCAGATGGACCGAATCGTATGCCATTCCAGGGAATCGAAGCGCATGCGTCCCTCGTGGTCTCGCGTGACACGGCACGAGTAAGGCGGAAACTACGAGATCATCATCAAGAGCTTGCGGCGCTGGCTAGGCCGGGGCAGGGGCAGCGCTTCCTGCAGGCGGGGCTCTCACCGTCCTCGTGAATACCCGACGGTTTTTACACAAGGAGTTCCGACGTCCAGAGACCTCACTATACGAACTAGAACTCGTGGTACTGCAAACAGCCCACCAGCACAAAAATCTGCGCGAAAGTCTGCGAAAAGAATGCTGGAGCGACGTGAGGCGCATGTACGGAGCGCACGCGAAAGATGGACACCTACAAGCAATCGTGAACCCACTCGCCCAGTCGTTCGTGAGCCATCCATAGAAGAGCGCGATGGACAGCGACACGAGCGCCGACCCGACGACGACCAAACAGACGCGGAGCATGTTCCAGCGCTCGACGAACTCCACCCCATACTCGGGTGACTTTGTCAAAGCGCACATGAGGTCGCGCTGGCCTCGCATGTATTCCGGATGGTCGAGGAGGTATCTCAGGCGCAGGTTGCGGTGCACGGTGGTTCGTCCGGGCCCGATGCGCTGCGGATAGATGAAGGCGTCGTTGACCTGAGGGGTACGCCTTCAGCTCGACTCACACCAACATACATAATTCTGACTTACTTTTACCCGTATGACGTAGCTGAAAGTCGACGTGCACTAGATATGAGCACGAAGACATCCTGAGAGAAACCAGACGTACCTGAGACTCAACAACGAGAACCACCTCCGATGCCATGAACGTAGGTCCTTGTACGCCTTCTTGAGTGCGATGAGAAGCTGCTCGTCGTCCCACGTGTTGACCACTTCGATGACCTTGTAGTCCCGCCCGAGGAACCCCTTCAGCGGAAACATAGCCCATTCAGGTTTCCATTCGTGCATCTTATGACCTACATCCGGGGCCGAATGCGGGGGCCGTTCGATATCATGCGGAAGCCCTTGTGGATCGGAGAGAGGAGAAGCCATTGCATCGAGAACTTCGCCAATAGCTGAAACGGGGCTCTTCCAAACGGTGAAGGAGGGTGTAACACCTAGAGGTGAGCTCCCATGAGGCTCGGACTGTACGATGTCGGCAGGGAAATGTTCAAATGGAGCACCGACACCCAAGCCTGCTGCCGTCGCGATGTCGCTGTAGAGCTCGGGATAGCTCCAGTTCACGTTGGCATACGGGAACATTGGCAGGTATGGGTTCTGGAGTGCATGTTGATAGGGTGCCACGGTGGGATGGTGGAGATGCGCGCGAGGTACGGTGTAGCAGCTCGGAGGGCGAGATTGTCTCCCAGTAGTTGCCGAAGGTAGTTGGGACAATGGACCAGGCCCTGTGCCAAAAGAGGCCCCGCTAGGCATGGAAGGGCGATCCGGACCATAGACTCTTGTCGGGGGCTCGTATACGCTATTGTCAATTGCCCCTGCTGGGTGGTCGTCTTGTTGCGGCGAGACGTGTTGGCCCTCCTGACTGCCGCGAAAATGCTGAGGGGATTGAGTGCGAGATCTCATGGTCTGTACAGCGGCCTCACGACGGAAGACAGGGAAGTACTCCGATGCTTGTGAGTAAGACCGGAAACTTGCACCATCCTTCGTTAGAGGGATCGAGTCGTCCGAATCGTATGACGAACGTCGGAGGCGACGATGGATTAGCTGTGGACTAGCTCTGGGGGAATCGGTCACCACGACCGACTTCGCGTCCCATTCGACTGCGCAGGCTCGTGCCCAGCCTGTCGCGGTGATTACAGCAGGGGCTGGATTTGCGTCAATCGGTTCAATCCTGTCATCCTCACCTACGATGATCGAATATAAGCCGTAATTCGCTACAGAGAGATACAGGGTGTGGACTCACCCTCAAGCAGGGTCTCGGTATCTGTTTCGGCCCCAACGTCCGAGTCAGAATGGACTGGGGAAGGCGGGAAAGGCGGCGCGAAGCTGAGCTGCCATTGAGGGTCGGACGACACGGCCGTCTGCGGCGTGAGCCAATGTAGCCACGGATCGAGAGGTGGGCTCAGCGAATGCATCTCAGCCTGCATGGCGGGCGAACGAGCATTGCGCGGAAGCCCCTCTAGAGTTGGGATGTCATCACGATTAGGCGCTCCTCAGGGAAGAGGGTAGGCGACTGACCATGCATAGCACGTCCAACCGGAGCATTGTTGTCTACATGTTCATCGCGTCCTGCGACCTCAGAGGCTCGGTCTGAAGGGATCGAGTTCATGAAAGACGTCCGGGATCGTACTCGCGGTGGAGTCGAGCAGGGGTAGTCAAGCACGTCGGCAAGCTGGAGACATCGCCTCCTTGTCTCTTCAGCCTCATGGTCAGAGTGACTCTCCGAGCGCGGAGAATGAGGGACTCCAGGGGACGGGGAAGGCATGTCCTCAGGCGGTCGCGGTCCACGCGCACCATGTGTCGCTCATGTATGTCATGAATTGTGGGCGCAAGCGCTCGCGATGGGAACCTTAGACCTGGTTTCTGAGTAGGCTGTGTTTGAGCCAACTCCGACCGTCCAGCTGCTCGAATGTGCATCCCACGAGGCGATCCAGATAACACGGTGGGATAAGAGATGACTACTGGCAAATGGTCTGCAAGGATGAAAGTGCTCACTAGCTCACTGGGAGATGGGCCATAACTCGTGCACGCAGGCACAGGCTCGCATTCTGAGGTTAACCGGCTATGGGGACAACCACTACAGCGTCCTTGAATAAGGACGATACCTCCGCTGCCGTCCCCGATGCGCGCCGATAAGGATCGCTCGACTTCCCGGAGTCGTTTCGATGGGCAACTGACAGCACAGCCCACGACTTCAGAATCATTATATTGCGTATGAGGACGGACTACGCACCGAAACTCCGTCGTCTGTGCTTTGGCTCGACCACATACCGCGTGGTCAACAGGGATCCGCCGCCCAAGGACTATCGGACGGATCCTCTCTGCGGCACAGATAACGACAGTACGCTCGATCTCTGCGCTGTGACCTCTGCAGAGAGTCCTATCGAAATCAGCATAGCGGTCTCGTCAGCAGTGGTAGAGGGATTCGCGTATTTGCATACAGCGTAGAGGTTCGTTCAATAGTGCGACTTTGGTCAGCGTGTCGTATGAAGATTGATAGCGAGATGCATTTGCGATTGATGCAAGTACTTCAGATCCCGAGGTGCGCTCTCCAATGCAATCTGCCTGAGCTTCCCACTGGGCCACTCACCGCGAGGCTAGTAGCTGCCTGAAACTGGATATGGCGAGGGGTGCGCCGCGGCCAGAGCAACCGCCTGGGAACACGATTCGTTGCTCAACCAGAACCTGTACATCGTACCAGAGAAAGCCCGAGGATTGCGATATCTCATTGATGATGAACTATTCACATAAGCACAAGGGCGACCGTTGAGACGGCCGTGGCAGCGAGGACGGCGTAACCCGAGGTGTACGCGCCCTTGAGGGTCAGGACTGAGGTGAGGTCAGCAAGCGCCCGGTGAACGGATGGGCAACGAATGACGTACACTTGCCCATATCCCAGCTCAAGTGGCGGAGGCCGTTCCAAGAGTGGAAGGCGAAGGGAGCGGCAAGGATGGCCTTTCCGGCGTATTTCACGGCGTCGGGGAGACCAGAGATGGCCTCGATGACGTGGGTAGAATCGAATGTGGTAGGTGCAACGAGGTAAGCGAGCGCATAACCGTAGAGCACTGCGTGCCATTGAGCGATGATGTAGGAACGGCATCGTGAAACCAGTACGCACGGACACTAAGCCCCACACCGGTGAAACGGTTGGCAATGGAGCCAATCCAGGTGAGCTGAGGCTGGTAGATGGTGAAGTGGGGGCTGGAGGGACGGCGGAGGCGCTGTTGGTTGAGAATCTGCTGTTCAGCCGCAGGAGGGAGCGACTCGGTCTGGATGGTGCTTTATGCCACGCATACAGTTAGTACAACGGTGCGTAGATACAAATCAACTGCAGCTGACCGTTTGGCGAAGAGGTTGCGGAGGACGGGGTTCCTCGCGACTGTGCGCGAGCTCAACTCCTATTCCCCGGACACGAGAGATGGATATATACGCACCATTCCTGGGCCTCAGCGCCGCCTGGCGGAAGGCGGGAGCAAGTCCAACAGCGCGCGTAGAGTACATGGCGGGCGGGGCGAACGATGAAGAGGGGCTCGTGGTCGATGATGGTCGTCTGCTCGTCGCTGCTCCGTGTCCGGCGCGACTCGGACCTCCTCGGCCGTAACGCGGAGGTGACAGTACTGTTACTTCCCATGTGATTCTGTGACTTGACCCTAACCCTACAACGCACCACCTTGCTGGAGACAGCAGGACACGCTCAGCCGACACCCCCACTTCAGCAGATGACAGGTCCGCCTCTCACTGGTCCAGTTGCTACAACCCGGCGACGCCTTGGCAATCCACGTAAGTCAACATCGCAAAAGCAGATGGAATCCAAGTACAGTATGCTATGATTTCTAGACGAATGTGGTGCAGCCTACAGTTGAAGATTTGAGGCAACTTGAACGTGACTGCGTAAGCTCTCCTTCGTCTCATAGTCTTCCCAGGAGTTGCACAGTACCGTTGTAGCCTGGTCGACCCATTCGTGACTATCGACTGTGTTTACTCGCTGAGGATGCCCCTCTTCTCGATCTGGGACAGTGTGAAGCATCACAGGAGCTCGAAGACGCACCCCTGGATCCTGGCATGCTCACAAAACTTGAGTTCCGTATCGGCGGCTACAGGAATGGTTCCAGTACTATCCCGTCGCCATCGAGTCACTTCACCTTGCGCAAACCACCATGCGCCGCAATCGAGGGCCCTGATGACTCTTCATCCTCGACGGCCGTTATCGAGCGCTCAAGCTGTATCGACCTGCTCGACTGCGGCGAATGGGGGCGGAATTGGCACCGTGCGGTAATCGAAAAGTAGGTTGCGTTGGCTGGCTATGCAAAGAGATGACAAGTGTGACCGTGCGCGGAGGATCGAGCAGGTTGCGGCTCATCCAGTCGATCTCCGGCCAACGTAAGCCCGCGTGATTGAGGGCAGCGTCGAACACCTCGAGCACCGACTTGTGCATCAGAGGGTCCACTTGTAAGCCCATGACTCGTATCAGCCTCCGTTGAACATGCTGGTAGACTAGGCGTGATATAGTCTCCCCTAGGCAGACGTCCGATGTGCAATAGGCGTGATAGGTTATCGATAGTCTCGGCTCCAGACGTTCTCCAGGTCTCCCTCAACGGCGCTCACCAACGCTGCGCTAGGACCCATGACAATGGTAGAGGAACCTTCAGGCCATGGCCGGACAAAATTCGGCCGTCCGG
>MU277676.1:674887-690836 GCA_022385805.1 Pilatotrama ljubarskyi
TCACTGGGTGGAAGGACCTCGGAGTCGGAGCGGTAATAGACGTGAACCAGTCACAGACTATTAGCTATTACCATCCACCCTAAGCTATTGCAAGGGTTAGAATAGACGCCATATTGCGGAGCTCGAATAACTGTGAGAGCCCGACGCGGTCACGGGCACCTCAAGCCCAGACTCGACGCGCCGCTCTACGCTCTGCAATAGCTCGGACTCCCTCGTAATAGATACGTCCACCTTGTCCACTCTGAGGCTCAACTACAAGGCTATCCCTAACGTATCAGCGGGACTACCGAGGAGCACGGCCGAGTCTTGGGCAAAGGGCTTTTTCCGGCCGGCTCTCTTAAGCTCGGATGGCCAACTGTAACGTAACTTCTCGCTCCTTGCTTCCACCCACGACGCGCCTCACCTCTTCCCTACCGCTCTCTGGGCATCAACTCCCGCTGCAGTCCCTTCTACTGCTCACCGGCACATAGCTAACAGGTGAGTGGTCAGTACATTCATGTTACTCATTGTTAAGCTGCCGCTAAGACACTTCCGCATACTGACGGCGCATATAGTCGGCTATCTCAGGGTGTAAGTCGCCGTTTACGTAATCACCCCCTCATATATGCTGATCTCGACGTCTTTCGACTTTCGCTAGCACCACCAATCCTAATCCGAGGGTGCCAATTTGGATGGTCACTTCGGACGATGACGAGGTATACTAGATGTATGCAGTAAGCCCCCACGTTCTTATAGCATGCTGCCAGCTACTGATATCGATAGCGTTCCCATAAATATAGCTTCGCTGGCACACAGGTCGGGCGGAGTGCTTACGGAGGTTGCCCTTGTTACAACGGACGTTCATGGTGAGTATATGCGTTGTCATGGCTCGATAACGGCTCTTAACCGCGCTTACCAGGAGCATATGTTCGAGCACAGTTGTCGATATCACATACAAGGCCTGTCACAGTCAGAGCCGGGATGAGTGGAATACATACATCTCTGGTGAGCGTATGCTGGGTCGGTGACGTACAGTACCGGTGCCGTGTGCAATGTATTATAGGATATTATGGCAGCAATATTAATATAATTTATCTGTTCAATTCACCCAATATGTATGCATTCCCAAAAATATAATATCTCTGAATCGGAGAACGCTCACCTACTGCACCCTGTATAACGGCTCGAGCTCGAAGGTTGACTAGACAGGTGTGGGAGAGCTACTTGCAGCTATATCGACCTGCGGATGGCTCACCCACTCTAACCTCGAGTGCATGGCCAATCCAGACAAACCCACGGTAGCCCGCAGCCACCCGAGGGTTAGAGCTCTTCGCGCATTCAAAGTCCGAAATCGGGATCTATTATCAGTAACTCTGAACCACTACACCTCCGACTCCGAGGTCCTTCCACCCAGTGTGTCTGGAGCACGCTCAGTTAGCGCCAGAAGGGATGGGAACGAGACTACACAAACCTTACAATCTAGGGCAGTTGTCAATGTCGAAAGAACGTTAGCTCAAGGCTCATGAAACGAACGTCCAACGGAGTGGCGGGCGTCAAGCCTCCGAGGGGTTAGGCGCTCGAGATTCATTATGCTACAGACGGCGTCGGGCTTGGTGCAGTCACTGAGAACTCCTGTGATCTGTCCGTTTTTCACCAGCCGCAGACCACCCAGCGATTGCATTAGCCGGGTATACCGTTGGCCCAAATCCTAAGATCAACAGGAGGCGGTTGCCGCCTGAGTACTAATAGCCTCAAGCTCATAGCACCGCAAGCGCTTCGATGACCATAAAGCTAAATTGTAGGTTGTAACATAACATGCAACTACAATCAAAGGAGCGGGGAACGGCACACAACCCACACAAGGGAATAGAGTACGGTGACAGCAACCCCTGCCCCATACCCGCAGAGACTTCATTCGGAGCCCGATCGCAATCCGTCAAAGCTGAGGGAAGGTGTTCAGCTCAATAGCCTCCTCTTCAAAGACGGTCCAGAGAGCGCAGCGTCACAAACGAGGCACTCGCTACGACCGCAGCGCCCAAGATAGCCCAGGTCGCGGGACTCGACGTGCTGCTGCCGGGACGCGGCGGCAGCGGTGTCTCCAGTGTGCGCGCCTTCTTCGCGCCCTGGTAGAGAGACGGACCGGTCAGCGCGTGCGGATTAATTCTGACAGCAGGGTTCTCACCTCGGGCGTATAGGGCGGGAACCTGAACCAGAACGCGACACCGTCGATCCTGTGCAAAATCAGACACACATTGATGGAGTGAACGACGCCCTGCATGGTGAGACCTATCAGGTCGGGTTGGAGAGGGAGATCCGCATGTGTACGAACTGGTCGAACCCGAACTTTCCGGTATAATAGCCGTCTGCAAAGTACCGTCAGCAGAAGAGTTACAGATCACATACGTGGGCTAGCGTACACCCTCCAGGTCCTTTCCCGCCGACCGGAAGCCCAGGGGCTAGGGAATACTTATTGTTAGATGGCCTGCTGGTTGCTCGGGTGTCGAGATGTTTCGTACCTCCGACAGCGATCAAGGTGTCATTGACCATGACAGACCCGCTCTGGGTCTGATCGACCACTGCAGAGAACGGACGTCGCTCAGTGAGCACAAGGGAGATGATGAGACTCCTGACCTCTTTTCTGGAACTTCTTGTCCGACGAGAAAATGTAGATCCCAAGAGGATAGTCTCTGCCGGACAATTTAAAGTTAACGCCGTTGATGTTGATTACCGAACGGCCTTCACCTGGAGTTGATGAACGAGATAGCCTCCTCGACGTCCTTCACAGGTACGACGACCAGTACCGGGCCAAAGATCTCCCTGACACCTGGCATCAGCGAATGGAGCCCTATGTAGGACACTTCCGACTCACTCAGACATCAAGGAATCATCCGCGCGGACGTTGCTGACCACCGTAGGGGCGACATATCTCTCCGCGACGTCGACCTCCCCGCCAAACTCGATGGTGCCCTTCGTCCGGTCAATAAGGCGCTTGATCCTGGCAGCGTGAGCCTCCGTTACAATACGACCGAACGACTCCGAGTTTTTGGGACCCTCGGGGAAGAAGGTTTGGTTCCTAACAAGTGGTCGCTCGACAGTGAGTGCATATATCCGAGTGAGTGTCGAGATACCTGGGGGACCTACACTTCGCGGCAAGCTGCGACGAATGCTTCTTGCGCTTCCTGGGGAATGAGGATGTACTCAGGTGCCAGGCAGATCTGGTACCGCCATCTTCATTAGCAGGGCAACTAGGCGAGACTTTTCGGTTTACTTGGCCTGCGTTAGACACCCTTCCCCAGAGAACGCGCCTCGCCGCCATCTTGAGGTCGACCTTCGGATCAATAACGACAGGATTCTTGCCTGGACCGTACGTCAGATCAAGAAGAGACGTCGGCTACGCACTGCTTACCTCCGAGCTATATGGTAGTCCACAAGAGAAGTTCATTGAGAGCAGGGGCATAACAGTCACCGATCTTACCTCGAGTGTCAGGGGTGTGAGATGCTTCGCAGCGGCTTCGGCAATAATACGCCCGACATGAGCATTGCCTGCAAATAGTTAGCGCCGCATTTCCACGTATCATATGACAAGGGTACGATACCGGTATACATGACTACGCCGACGCCAGTAGGCTTAGCAGCAAGTTTAGGACGATATGTCAGGACGCACTATGATCCCACTTCAGTTCAAGCAACTGCATGGCTCGTCAGAGCTGTCTCAATTAACGATGTAAGAGGTACGGACCTTCGTTGTCTCTGGTACAGCACCATTGATTACGTGGAAGAGTTCAGGGTCGAGGTATTTCGGAAGCAACTCCGCAAGCAGCGCGCTGAAGGCTGGCGTATGCTCCGGCGGCTTGAGCACGGCCGCGTTTCCGCCAGCAATAGCGCTTATCTGCAAGAACGTGTCAGTCCTGCATCACAAAGAGAGCATGATGGGTGCGAGGCGAAGGCATACCAAAGGCACGAGAAGCAAGGAGAGGGGGTAGTTGAACGGCGCGATCAATACTACGACTCCCTTGGGCTCCGGCTTCAGTCGAGGTTTCATGAAGAACCAGTTCGCAGAGAACTCGGGCGCCTGCTCCTTCGTCCACTTCTCGATCTTGTCGTACGCCATGCGGCACTCAGCGTACACAATCCCGAAGTCAAAGCTACACGACGATGCAGGTCGGTTAGGTTGATGCATCTCTAGCTGGGTAGTAGAGGGCCAAAAGACCTACAACTCAGTCTCGAGGAAGGGCCGTCCGAGGTCGGCCTTCATCGCATCCTTGAAGTGCTGCTCATTGTCCTTGACCAGATACCCAACCTGCGAAATTTGCTGCTTGCGGAATTCGACAGACTTGGCCTTGCCAGACAGGAAACCGCGCCGCGCCGTATCATGGATCTAGCGCACCGCACAGTGAGGTCAGAAATGCAAGGCACGCGAGATGCAAGGACCCTGCTACCTTGGGGATGTCCTCAAGAGGCGTGTACACAAGCGACGACATCCTGGCAGCGACCTATCAGACCACTTGGCAGGAGAACAGAATCAGCTGCAGAGCGAACGGCCGCTTTAGGACCTCCGGGGCTTTACAATGTGCTTTGCGTGAGCCTCGCAATCCCGAGCACATGAGTCGCTCAGACGTACGATCTTATATGTGGTGCACGACGCGCGGCGCTAACCTCCGGCCCCAGAAGAAGTTTAGTCCGCCCGAGGGAGCGTGTGTGATCCTCGAGACTGAGGACGCATGGAGCGCGGAGGGTAGCGTGGAACCGCTCACCCAAGTCGGCAACAGGCGGCAACAGGATGGGAAATCGAGGGAGCTCATCGCGATCACAGTGCACCGAGTTCTTCCCAGCCACACATTTGTGAAGCCCTCTGGCCAGCAACAGCTTCGCAACGTGCTCGCGAGTGACCGGGCCAGCAGAACATGCTTGGTCGAGAAATCAATGACCGCTCGGGCAAGATGTACAGAATCGCGACCGTCTCTGTCACCACTCGGAGCTCCGAGGATTCGCACTGCGATGAATCTGTCAATAAATCTCACAGCTCTAGACACGGCTAACTTACCGATCGTGAACAGGCACTTCATTGAGCTACCGAGCAAGCTTTTGCAATCGAGATCACGACAGACGTTACCCAGAGCGCTATAGATATACAAGCCGTGGTCGACTACACCACACGAACTCCTCCACTCCTACCGCTCCTACTTCGCGCACGCTCAATCAGCCTTCTTCGCATCTCCTACATGCCCGTGCCCGTTCCCATTGGCGCTCCCATTGCTGACGATGCTCGCCGGCCTCCCACTATCTCTCCTCGCCATCGGCGGGCCACCCGTTTGCATCGCCGCGAACCCGCCCGCAGCCGCGTTTGCGGTATTAGGAGTTGGCGGGAAGTGCGTGTACAGCCCCGGGGTCCCAGGCGTCGACAGCAGACCTGACCCATTGGGCGCGTATGGCGAGCCCGCGGTGGCGGCAGTGGGGAACGGCGAGCCAGGGGTCGCTCCTACTATGGACGGTGGTCGCGACGAGGGCGATGCAGCAGAACGAGGCCCCAGCATTGGCGATCCTCCTATACCGAGCCCATACGTGGCACCACTGCCTGGAGTTCCGGGCGCGAGGTTAGGACTGCCAGGGAACGAAGGCGCGTAGGGGCTGGGGTGCGTGCTGCTGCCGAAGCCGCCGGAGACGGGCGTGCCGGCATAGCTGCCGTATGGGCTACCGCCCTCGACGACCCAGCTGTTGCCCTGGCGTACGACTCTGTTTGTGGGCCGGAGGCGGAGGTCGCCCGAGCCGAAGCGCTTGCGGATGTTGTTGCTGATGCTGGAGGACTCGGCGGCGACGATGCCGGGCGTTTTGTCTGCACCGGTTACGGCGTCGACGGCGTGGCTCGTGATCTTCACGGCATAGCCCATGCAGACGAAGATACCTCCTATGACGCCAACGCATCTGAAGTGAAGTGTGAGCATGTGAATCCCTGGGAAAGGCATGGAAGCACGAACCGGATGAGGAGTTGGACAAGCGTAGTCGTCCGTTGGTGAATGGTGAGCTTCATGGGGTCAAGGTCGAACTTGAAGAAAATGCCGGGAGTTCCGCGGTGATGATCCAGAACGCGTGTGTAATGGGTGACGCTATACTGATTTGTGTTGAGAGGCTTCGAGCGAGGTGCGATGTACGTGGTCGGGACAACATGCAGGAAGTATTGATATGCGACGAATGCTGGGGACGGGACGTGAGACAAAGTGCAGTACAGAATGCGGGTCAAACGTACGATCATGCGTGAGTTCGAACGAGTTATCCAGTGGTTGAGTGATGTCGGGGAAATAGGGACCGAAGGAGAACTCGGTGATAACATGCGAGAGATTCATCACTACACGAGAATCAGCAGTCAAACCTCTATATGCGCAAAGCAGCACATACAGTTGTGATCGACATGTTGGTGACTGGCATAGCCATGCCCCAGAGTCGTAACATGGAGGTTGGCTATATGGGAAACTCATCAGTCGCCCGCTAGGAATAGGCCGTAGACTGTCAGACTCACCAGTAACGCGCTTCGCAGTGATCGTACCGAATACCCGGCATGCGCTCCCGTCTGGCTGGTAGTTGTAGGTCGGCTTATACCTGTTGCCCGACCTGCGCAGCAGGACATCGAAGAATCCACGGGAGCTCCTAGACTGTGCCACGGCCTGACGCGCTGACAGTGCCTCTGCATGCTCCTTTAGCGTGGTGGCTTGACCTATGTCGAACTTGGTGCCGTCGCGCCGGAAGCCGTCGCTGAGGAAGAGACGATCGCCCACTGCATCTCGGAGATCGACGCTGAGGTCTGCGCACCGAGGGTTGGAAGTTCAAGGATGATTCAGAGCCAGAAGCCAAGAATAACTCACATTGGCATGGCATATTGACCACCATGTCCACGTTGATGTCCAGAGCATTGGACTGGTCTGTGTCCACGCCAAACTCATAGTCAGGCCATCCCCAGATGTACTCTCCAATATCGTTCAAGACCAAGAGAAACGCAAGTAGTGCGACGAAGATTGTGAGAAAGCCTCGAGACTCGGAACGTGTCTTGTAGGACGAGGGCACTTTAGGGAAGGCGTCAAACTGCGCGAGCGGTGCAGGGACGATCTCGTCGAGCTTGTCGAGGATCGAAGGCGAGCTAGGGCGGTCGATGGTGGTCGTCATCGTCGCCATCGCCAGGTTGGGCGTCGCCAGAGTCGACGGAGAGGAGAGGGAGCAGCTGCCAGCGCGGCGAGGAGGGTGAGAGGTATAAAGCTGAGAAGGCGAGCGCGGGGAAGCGCCGAGGCGACGTGGTCGCTCTCCTCGTGACCCGACACTGCGCTCTTCCTCTGACCGACTCCTTGCTTTCTGAAATCTCCGGTCCGCGAGGTTGCGCCGACAATGCGCAAAATACCGCTCGTTGCTTCCGTCTTCGTCTGTCTTTCACCACGATATACTCCAAAACATGCCTGCAGTGGTACCGTACACGCCAGCGAAAGACGCCACGTCTTCGTGACCAAGGCCCTCCGGTGTCTTTCAAGTCTCCGGAAAACCGTACTGATTCGTTGGACCCTGACTCGGCCGTGCGTTCCTGTACGTTCTTCTATCACTATATTTTCTGTCTTGGATTCGGGCATGGAATGCAATGATGTGCTCGAAAGTTGTGCAGCACGACGCTTCTCAAAAGACGCAGTTCTTGCATTGCCGCACGAGCCCGTCCTTGTCGTTCGTCGACGCACTGCTCTTGTTTGTTCGAAGGCGAAGATATAATGCCTGCAGGGCGTAGAACCCGCACGGCACGGGATGACGGACATCGCACTTGTGGATAGACCGTACCTTCACAAGCTCTTCGTTGGGCGCGCACCGGAAGACCGTGTTGTGCAGTGTGATAGCATGATAGCGGGGCGTTGATAATATTACAATATGCTACAGGTGATGGACTTCACACTCGAACGCACTCTACTCCTTGAGGTCCGTTTCAGGCTCTACGTGCGATAGCGTGCCGGGGTTGTGCGATACCCGGTGCCCGTGCTGTCCACCATCGTCAGCTCCGTGTTTCGCTTCCGTTGAGCGGGACAGCACTCACCTGGTCCTTGAACACCACCTTTGGAGGGTTCGTAACCTTCACGCCAAGGTCAGGAGCTTGCTCCTTCAAGTCTTGCTCGTTCTCGATGACGGCTTCGACCTAGGGCCAAACGCGCACGTCAGTATCCGCTGGCGGTCGCATGGAATCCCGAGACACTGCTGCTTACCTCTCCTTGGCGCTTGCCTCCTCTGAACTTGGTCTTTACCAGGTCGCCGACCTCGATGACGCGACCCTCCTCATCCTTGAGTCCCTTCTGTAGGCAGGAATGCAGGAAGATCAGCACTGTCTACTATGGCGAGCGTGGTACTCAAAGGGACATACCGGCATGATGATCGTGAAGTGAGTGTGTCGGTGAGTGTTATTAGTTGCTTTGACAAGTGCGAGATGTGTCAAGCGTGTCGTCGTTAAGTGCAGAGTAACGAGAGCGATTTGGGCTTATATACTTCTGGCCAGCCAAACATCGACGTCACTGAATTGGAGCACAGGGGCTTTCGTGCTTCGCTCGCCCCGCACACTGAGCGAACACTTGAGGTCATCTCTCTCGCCTAACGAGCGCCCAGCGGAGAACTCCCGCGATTCGCCTCGATCACCGATCACTTGGTACACGTCTCGATTAGGCAAGCGTAGTATTCGAGAGAAGGCCCCGCTTGTGGGACCCGCATTGTGTTGTTCAGTTGCGTAGAGCCTGAGGCCAGCCGGACGACTGCAAGATTCTCAAGGACTACAAGCTTGACTAGATGGGTCAGGTAGATGTGGAATGCGGTGATCTCTGCTCTGAAGAACTTGAAGGCGAGTCGACATCCTGCGTGCCAGGTCATAGTGCGTGAACTCCTGTTCCGTAACTCCGTTGTGGTTCAAAGCTGCTGATCTCTGAACTTTCGTCCCGGGCAGATGTTGAAATGCTCGCATAGGACGTTGGCAGGCGGAGCAAACTCTGGATGGTACCGGACCGTGCCCGCGAAATTCCCCAACGCCCACGGCCGCAGCTTCCAATCGCTGAAGTTTGATCATCGATTAGCTACGGACGCCCCCACGATGCAAGGAGCAACATATCGGCTTGTTCCAGCGCCAGTCTACGGCCGGGAACGCACATGCGAGGTCGCGTTCAACAACCTGCTTGCGACATACCTAGCCTGAGAAATCGTCTTTACTTGCTGGTGGCACTGGGTTCAGGGACACGTGATGGTAGCGTGCAACCTCGATGCATACGCCGTTGTGCGACTTGTCAAATTCACGAGAACTGGCAGGTCCTGATGCTAGTGGTTCACGGCTCCTCGATAACGCAAGCCGCCCGTCCAAGAAGCCTTGGGGCATACAACCAAGTTGGTGAGTTCTATCCTATATAGCAAACGATCTTATCGCACAATGGGGAAATCCGATGGATTTCGCGAAAGCGATGACCTGCCTATTGTGTCGGCGCTAGCTCTACTTTCCCTTCGTTCATCTTAGCCACAACCTCCGCTACCAACCAATCATCACAACCACCACCAACCTCCTATACCCAGAGCGACCTCGGGACAGCGTCGAATGTCTTCCTCCGCACGCTCGTCCAGCAAGCACTCGCTTAAGGGTAGCTGGGAGTGTGATGTCGAGAACCGAATCATCCAGTATCCGGATTCTGCGGAATACTTCCTGGACGAGTTGCTTCCCACCTCCACGCCTTTTACTCTCGAGGACGATGTAGACGATGCGTTCAAGTTGTATGAGCCGGAGGAGAGGATGGAGGTGGACGGCTATCAGACCCTGGTGAGTCGACCACGCTCTTGGAAACGCGCCTCTGGGGGGTGATACAATAGCTTTCAAGCTGTCCGGCCTGCGTATGCTAGTCAAACACTTCGAGAGCGACAGGAAGCCCTCGTTTGGTGACATCCACGGCACTCCCATGAGCTTTCCCTTCGACGCATACAAGGACCAGAACCAATGCACACGCCCAGACCTCGTTGTGTCGTTCCCCGGCCAGCCACTCCCGCGGACCCCCGACTGGCAAGCAATCTCGATGGTCATCGAAGTCCAGCCCTACGCTTCCGACGATCCTTTCGCCTGCGACGTGGTGGTCCCGTGTACGGTCGTGCAGCTCGCCCAGAACGCGCGGAGTCTCATGCTCGCCAATGGCTTCCTCTTCGCATTCACTATCGGGATCTACGGCAGCGTAGTCCGTCTCGCTCGTTTCGACCGCACTTGTGCAATCGTTTCGCCGCCCATAGACATCAAGGAGACCGGAGGGCCAAGGCTGCTGCAGAGATTCCTCTGGCATTTTTCTCACCCCGTCGTCGGCGGAACTGTAGTCGGCTGCGATCCGACGGTGGCCAGGCTTGATGGAGATGGTCAAGCGTGGGTCAGGAGGCAACTCGCGAAGGCGAAGCCGAAGAACTGGGAGAAGCACCTACGTGAGTTGGACAAGGCTCGCCGCGTGGAGGTCTACGATCAGAAGACGGGCAGGTCCGTCCCATACATCCTCTACCACCTCCTCGACGTCGACGAACACGTCTTCTGTCGTGCGACGACGGTTTGGCGTGCATTGGAGGATACGCGTGTCTGGAAGGACGGCCGGCTCGTCGACGATCCTATGCGCACGGCGCGGGTGAAGCCGCAGGTCCTCAAGGACACCTGGCGCCCATTGACGTATCAGAGCGAGATAGATTTCTACCAGCGTATAGAAGAGAAGATCCCTCGGGAGGAGCGATATGGACTGCCCACCATGGTTTGCGGCGGAGACATGGGCTCTCGAGAGTTCCGTTTGTGGGAAGAGACGTGCAGGCGAAGGTCCACTGATACCGGTCACTCTGGCATGGCCAACGCGGCTAGCCGAAAGGCGTCGTCACTTAGCGGCGAGTCGTCCGGGTCGGATGCGCTCGCTTCCGAGGACTTCCCTCTACCCTTTCCGCAGCAACAGACGTACTCTTACAGGTTGCTGTACGGCGATGAGTACGCATACATGGGGCTCAGCCATGTGAGAATTGTCGTTGATGATGTCGGTCGCCCTATCACGCGGTTCGCCTCTACCCGTGAGATGGTGCAAGCGATACGAGACGCCATACTCGGTGAGTTTCGCATGGCATAGCGAACTGAGCCGTGCGCTCAAGACCGCTGACGCTGGGGTTTCAGGACATCAACAAGCACGAGAAAGGGCTCAGGTCCTACACCGAGATGTCAGTGTAGGCAACATACTCATCGTGGACGAGCCGAAGGAGAAGAGGTTCTGCGGCTTCTTGCACGACTACGACTGCAGTTCGATCAAGTTGAAAGGCGCAGAAGAGGGCGATGGTCACGAAACTGCCCCCGCCCCCGCTTCATCGTCTCAGACGGCTGTGCAGGGAGAAGGATCCCGTCGCAAAGAGCGCATGGTAAGCGATGTGCTGAGCCTTGACACTTCATTATTTAACAACAACCTGCATCAGGGAACCCCGTACTTCATGGCAATCGAGTTACTCGCAGGAGGCGTGTCCAACTCTGCGGAACATCAGACTCACCACGATCTCGAGTCTTTCTACTGGGTCCTCATCTGGATCGTTCTCCGCCACACAAACCACGACCATTTCAAGGGTCAGCATGCCTGCGAAGAATTGTTCGAACGCGGCCATGGCGCCAGGGAGAAATACGTTTGGGTATTGGAACAACAACTACGTCCTCTCGCCGTGCACGACAACGCTCCCCTGACCCAACTCCTACGAGACCTGGCTATGCTCATGTGCCTGAACACTCCGAACCCGATGCTATACGCGACCGTGCATCTGACATACGACCGACTGCTGCGACAGTTCGACGCCGCGCTCGCAAGAACGGACTGGCCTGAAGGCGACGATGCTCTCCATTGCGAGTTAGACTGCCACCCGGTCACTCGCGCCGCCAATCAGCCGAAGCTCGCCGCGGACGTCCCGGGTTCTCGGCCCCATTTGAGTGGGGGACCTCGAGAAGACATCACCATGGATGGAACCTACGTGCATTCTCTGAGCTCCCAGGGCGGAGCAGCATCTGCCACCGGCGTCGCTCTCGAAGGATCTGCCGCGCAAGCACTCGGGTCGACTACCAGGCCGCCTTCAGCAGCTGCGCCTGTAAACCTCGCAGATGCTCTGTCTGTCCCGGACACCCAGCCGCCACCGTCATTGAAGCGCCCCCGATCCGAAGAGGATGACTTACCTCCGAGCACAGACCAGGACTCGCGCTGCAACAAGCGCTTGAAGTCGAGCGGCCAGGCGGAAACGGGTACGATGCTCCACCCAATGTCCCCCGGTCGCGCATGGCATGAGCGATGAGCGATGAGCGATGATCGTTTCACCTACGTTGATAGAAATCCAGACTCTCGGGTCGGAGAGTGGACGGTGTGGCGAGGAGGCGGTCGGAGAGCGCAGAGGAGGAGGAGGAGGGGCAGTGGTGTAGTAGATAGTTCAAGAATAGACTTTGTTGGTCCAGATCCGCGCTGCGGGCGAGAGGCTGAGAGCGATTACGGTGAACGACGACGTACGATGCGAGATGCGCTACGAGCGCGACGGCGGAAGCGACGGCGAAGGCGAAGACGACGAGGGTGAGCTGCGAAGCGAGGCGCGAAGTCAGGCTGCGGCTTTCGAGGGGAAAGCAAGCTGGGTTGCACTAGTACGGAGTACAGGCTTTTAAGGTAACTACCGGGGGCTAGAGGGCCGGCGGCGATCGAGAAAATAGAGAAACAAGAATGTAAAAAGGGAGGGAGTTTGGCAGACGAGGCGGCGCGACGGTCGGTGCGACGCGTCCGGGACGCGTTCGGGCGCGGTCACGTGATCCCCGACGAAGAGGGACTGCCCGAAGCGTTGCATCCGCGCTGCCAAGCGTCGGCGGCGCGCAAGTCCCTATGATCGACGGTGGAGTATGTGAGTAACAACGAATCGGACGCGATGAAATTCTACGGCAAATATCTACGGTAACAGGAAGGAACGCGTACCGGAGTCCGAGCCACCGCGCAGGCCGACGCGACTCGACGAGAGTGCGCGCCGTACCCGCTCAGCGCCGCGGACTCCCCATCAACGTCAAGGCAGGAATCATCAAGTCTATGACGGAGAGGATGGTGGCAGCGGCGGACACGAACGCGACGTCTGTAGACTCGAAATACTACGATGAACTTTCTGGCCTTTCTTGCATGCAATTACTTACAGATGTTCCGCAATACACAGCACAGCTATCGGCAGTCGCTTGCGTCGGCTCAGCGTCGAACCTTCCTGTGCTCGTTTCCTATTCAGAATCGGAAAGTCTGAGGTAACCCGATGAGCTCTGCCTAGCACTCTGGCCGGCGTGAGAGTACTCAGCCAAGGACACCAGTAGCAGTCGCAGCATTAACCCGACGTATATGTGTTGCATGGGAGTAGAGAGGTACAGAAGTGTACGGAAGGACGATTCGCGATACAACCCAGCCCAAGATGATCGAGGGGCGGAGGGGGTGTTGACATTCAATACCACAGTGCCACTTCGAGGTGACCATGGTCATACTGTAACCGCTTAGTGATGAGCCCTATCTCGTAGGGTAAGGTGTTGGGTAGTTCACAGGACGCACCTTGAGTCGGTAGCTGGGACGGAAGTGCGAGTCAACGCACTCTCCGCATTTCTGGCCATGCCTGACAAGGTCGAAGCGTAACAATTGCGATCGGATGCACGAAGGCTAATATAGACACAGTGTCTCCAGCGACGGGGTGAGCAAGTTCGCGAAGACCTGCGCGGCGCAATTGATGGCTTCCTGCAGGATATCGTGCTCGGGCCCTGAGGGCTCTCTGATCATGACACCTCGGATCATGCCCGACAACCCGGTCCTACTTTCCTTGAAACCCAGATACATTCGAAGGGTGCGTAGATGAGAAAGGGGCGATAATGCACGTGCGATAGATTCCTGGGCAGAAAGAAGGGGTGAGTATGTCCGGAGCGCGATTGACAGCGGGAGAAGCTCACCACGGGTATCTGTTCGTGCTCGCAATCCAATCGATAGATGTGCACCATTAACGAGGTGAGCTCTGGGAATGCGTGAGGAAGGAAGCGCAGGAGCGCCATTTCTTCCTTGTCGGCGGAGTACTCTATCTCCAGATGAACCAGGTGCGGGGTGCTACATTGGCTCAGTATACGCAACAGTTGCGAGGAGGTCAGGAGTGGGCGTTGCCATCCCATCCGACGATACAAGCCAGGAGCACCCGGTAAACGATGCAAGTGATAGAGGAAGCAACACAACGCCAGCCGTGTCAAAGTGGGTGGGAGATGCCGGTAGAGCTCATCATCGACGTGCAGATGGGACAGTGTGAGAGACTCCAGGTCGGGCCAGGGGTACGTCGCATTGCATCCAGGTGGCCAGACCGGGGAGGGACTGTGATGGACGTCCGACGGAAGGAAGAGCTCAAGGGCGAGCGCTCGCAACTTGGGGGTGTGTTCGAGCAAAACGATGTAAGGCTCTGAGGGCTTGCGGCTGTCGGCAGTGACGGAGACTTCGCCTCGCAGCGTCAGCTCTCGAAGCTTGGGCCAGTTTGCCTGGTGAAGTGTGGCGAGCGACGCCGACTCGCTTGGGAGGAATAGCTTCTCAAGCGACGCTGCCAAGTACTGCAATATTATCGCAAGGAGGTCTGTCTCGCCAGTTGTCGACCGTGGGGACTCTCTGATGTCTCGTAGAGCATACTTGAAAGAGGATAATGGCGCCAACGGAAGAACAGGTTGGCAGGGGGATCCAATGGGTTCATTAGGACGGAGGATAAGCCCGCCCACTTCAAGCCATACCAAGTGAGGCAAAGTCAGCAGAGCCTGCATGGTGGACCACGGTATACCGTGGAGGTTGGAGGTTGGTGTGGGAGAAACAAGCCAAGGAGACTGGTGAGGCGCGGCATGGTTCGAAGGGCATCGGTGAGAAAGCCTGGAACAAATATCTCGCCAATTTCTGTGTAGCGGGTGTTCCTGACCACAACAGGGTCGAAGCTATCGTCCACTAGGGCGACGTGCCTAGGGTGACGGACACGTGGGGATGAGTGTCAGCTAGAAAATCGCCTGTCACGTACTGGAAGTATGGCCACAAGGATGGGGGCGGAAAGATTTCCGCGTCAATCCTGCGAAAAACTCGAACCTGGCAGTACTTGTATAGGATAGGCTGAGCCGCGTAGCGAAGATATCGACAGGTAGCGGAAAGCGAATGCAGGCACTTCTGCCTGAGCAGCTCCGCGAACATCCACAAGAGCACGTCGTCACACAAGCGAAAAATGCTTTCGAAGAGCCGATTGTCAACTATAGAGCTGGGAAGTCGCTCGCGGAGAATACTCACGGGGACACCGTCGCCATTGCGTCCCGTAGGCGGGGACGGTGTGGAGGGGGCAGTTCAAGGAACTGGCAAGGCCAGGTTCGGCGACTTGGTCAGTTGAGGTCAAATAATGAGAGCAGAGCTGCCTGCACCAGCTACTCTCGAACGCAGAGGGGCAGCACAGTGTAGTGGGCACTACGAGGTGCGGATGTAGGGGAGAGTGCCGTGATCGAATCGCGATTCCCGCCGTTGAGCTGCAATTGTAAACAAAGACAAACCGACATCCTTTGGAAGCGCCCGGAGTGAGTTTGCTGGAAAAGTAGTTTGGTGACTGGCCCACCGTCATGACACTCGGCCTCAAGTCCATCACGCCTCATCAGTAAAAAGTTTAGAAGGCTGTAGTCATATAAGAGAACTATGCTACACCATGTAGTCAGTATAGTGCCATATGAAAAGGACAATCTTTATTGCACACTGTAGCAATTTGTAGTGTGGCCCATGGATGTGTAGCACTCTGTTGCATGGCTGGCACCTCTGAAGTGCCACATTGTTCTCTGTCATGCCAGTCAATCCTTTAGTGCCACCATAGCACTACAGAGCTGATACTCTCAACTACTAAGCATCATATGGTCTACAGGAGTCTGGTTGTGGAATACAAAAAATATCGATGTCCTTGTAAAAACTCT
>MU277677.1:0-90409 GCA_022385805.1 Pilatotrama ljubarskyi
CGATGTAAAATACTCGCGCTTCGCAGCGCAGCAACCCAGATTCCATCCCCCCTCTCGAGAGCAGAGATCTCACTGAGCCCTAGCTGCGTCCGCGTTCGCGTCCCCCTTGCGTTTACTACTTCGCCGCGTCGAGTTTCTTATTGAGCATTTGGCCTTCCTCTTCATTTGTTCGCGTCTTACACTGAGTTGCTATTGAACACTGCGTAGCTGCGACGAATCCCCGAGTCCCTCCGCGTCCGCGTTGAGCCCGACAAGACTGCGAAGAGCGTGCCGAGTACCTGCGAAGACCCGCGAACGGTTGCGAACATCCGCGAAGAGCTTGCGAACACCTGCGAAGGACTCTGTTCGCTTAGATCCCCTTGCCGCATCGCGACGTTCGCCTCAAGGGCACCCCGGCCGAACCGCTACATCTCCTGACCCCGCCATCTACCTCAGCTCAGCCCGTCAGAGGCCTCGACCTACAAAGGCTCTCGGCCTCAACCCCACGGCTTTAGGGTAGATTTTGGCACATCACCGCGACGCCACCTGATGATCCCGGCACGCCCGCCTTGTCATCAAGCGATGACAGCTGCGCCCCGCCCGCCATGGAACCCGCGGACTCGCCTTCCCTCTGCGCCGAGCGTTGGCGTAACGCAGGACCCGAAGCGCGAAAGAAGATGTTTGCGCTCTTCAACACCACCGGCGTCTTCTGTTGCCTGTGCCGCCATGGCCAGGTCCTCACCATGTGCGACATGGTTCGCAGTGGTGAATTGTGAGTAAATTTCCGTGTTCGTGCACCTCGAGTCCACTGACACCCTGCAGGTTGAAGTACCCCATCGCCATCGTCGACAAGCTCCTATCGGTATACGGCGAGGATCTCAAGGTCAAGCTCGGTTACGACATATACTGTGAGTTTGACAAGACCCTCAAAAGGAGCTCCCTCGGTCCCCGTGTTGAAGGACGAGTGTCCGGGGTCGTACCGGCCTTCCACGGGCATAGTCACAATCGTGGCTGTCAGCTGCAGTGGCACCCCATGTATATGGACGGCGTCGGCAAGGAGGACTTCGAAGGATGCGAGCGCTTTTTTTCGCTCCTGAACGGCCTTGCATCGGGCACGCGCCTGGCGACCGAATTCCATCGTCACCAGGCGATCGAGCAATACGTCCATTTTTGGGGCATGCAAAAGCACGAAGAATCTGGTGAGTGCTAATTCCCCTATTGCAAGGAACCTGCTGATCGGGATCCATGCCAGGCAAATTCATCTTCAACAACTATCGACAAGCTTTGCAGATCATCGAAGAGGGTACGCGCGCTCTCGCGGTCTATAGCGTGGAGCTGGGTACCTCAGATGTCGACTACGAGCGCTACCTCGTGGAGGAAGGCGAATATCTGCAGTCCCTCAAGAGCGAGCCCCCGGAATTAGCCCACAAACTGGAGTATATGGAGGCTCTCGACAACCTCGAGAAAGCGCGGTATGTCTCGCGTTCTCGTGCATGCTCTTCCGACTCACTGTACTGATGTTACGTAGCCTCAAGGATCAGGCTGCGATCGAGTTGTTCAAGAAACTCGACTATCTCATCGTCGCTCAGTCCCTCGGCCCGACGGAGGTGCGCAAGATCAGACGCAATTATCGCAACGCGCACGTGCGCGTCCAACAGGCTGAAGAGGAGGTCTGCCGCCTCGAAGAAGTCCTCGAGGTCGAAGAGCGGTGGATGCCGCAGTCGCCTGAGTACAAGAGGATGAAGGACGAGCTTGCATGCCGGAAGTATCGTCGCGCGCTCGACAACCTCGAGCGACTCGTAGTGCAGCGGTTCTTCGAGCTCGACAAGCTCGGAATGAGCGGAGTCGGTAGGTCTAGGTATTTCATTCCGCGCTCTGCACTAATCGCCTCTTGCACAGCATACAAGATGCGCGACAAGATCGGGAAGGCCCTCAAGACGCGCGCAGAGGCTATTCGCAAGGCGCTCGCGGAGTACAATCGCCGCGCAAGCGAGCTGAAACCCCCGCGCGCCCAGCTCGTCTTCAACGAGATCATGGATATGGTCTCATTGGGCGAGTTCGATCTTCTCCGCGACGCGCGCCGGGATATCCGCCAGTTGGAGTGGGCGAGACGGTCAAACAGGGAGGCGGCGGCGGTGTACTTCAACGTCAAACGCGCCCACGAGGAGATCGCGCGTTTGAACGTCGAAGTCCGCCGCCTCTTCTCCGCTATGGTGGATGAGCATGTCGACTACCACCGCGCGATCTCGGCGAGTTTGGACATGTATCCCGAGCTTGCGGCCGAACTGGAGCGGCGTCAGCAACACGCTAACTCCATCAATGCGAAGGTTGTCAACTGGCTATACAAGACCTCCTGCCTGCCGGGGTTCTCGGGTCTCCTCGCATACGGTCCTCGTCTCGGGCGCGACCCCACTCTCGTCGACGGCGTACCTCTCCCTCCGTGGGCGGTGCGAGCGGGAGCTTCGGTCGGCATGACCGAGAACAGTGATGGCGGCGACGATAATGATGAGGGCGACGGCGGCGGGGAAGGCGGCATACCAGGTTTGGATAGTATTAGAGACTCCGGACGGTTCATCAAGGTTCTCGAGCGAATCGGTAGCAGCGCGGACAGCATGTAGTTATTGCATCTGTACCTTCGCTGTATCACGCATCGCCCTCTTGCACGCCCTGTTTTTCATGAATACATCTGCCTTCTTGGAATGTAGAAGATTTATATCTGAAGTTGAGTGAGCGAACGGAGCAATAGTATGAGTGCGAGTCTGTTTCCAGAATGTACATTCCTGTACAGATTGCTGCAGGCCTGCGACGACTCCGAAGTTGATGAAGGCAGTCATGCGTGCTGTTCCGGAACGTCAACCCAGAGTCGCAACTCTGCACATCGCGCACAAGATGCAATTCGGGTCACCGCACGACATCGTGCACACGCGAATTGTACCAATTCCGGCGGCAACATGTATAGTATCGAGCAAGTGGTTCGGAGCTCGCTGATAAGTGGTACGGTGCACATCTGTCCGGTATACCCCCTCGTGCACAGAATCATGCGCGCAGCTGAATGCTGGGTCTGCGATGATGCTGTTAGTGCACGCATGATGGACCATGAGTAACGATAGCGTGGGCCGGTGAGAGGCGCAGGTCGGAAGCTCCATTCGCGAATACGTTCTGGATCGCACAGAAGTGGTGTTCACAGACGTGTGGGTTCTATACAGGACGCGCTCGGTACGTATCTTGACAAGACCGCGCCGAGGGACACCAACCGCGTCCCAGGCTGCGACGCTCGCGGAATTCTGCAAAAGTGACGCGTGAAGCAGCGAAGCTCCGAGTCGAGATTGAATACCCTTCGGGGCCGGCGGGCGAGATTTGCAGTACCTCGCCGGACTTGTACGCTCAATACAGAAGCACGCGTGGGGCGGGCGCAATGAGGACAGCATGCAGATTATACTGATTAAACAGAGCTACATTATGAAACGTGGGCGCGAATAGTTCTAAGGCACGACAGCTAGCAGTGGGGAGAACAGCGAGAGACGGAGATGAGAGAGGGCAAGGCACAACATGAGAAGGGGACGTCAGCAATAGGAAAGCGAGATGACACGAGCAGAGCACAAGGAACAGTATCTATACGTAGTCTACCGCGTGAGGCCTCCGGCCGTCGTGCGTCCGAGCACCGCGACGCAGAGGGGGTGGCTATAGAGGGAGGGGGGCCTCGGTATCACGCGTCGGCGGAGGTCTCCAGGGAGGCATCCGGGTCAGGCCCTCCAGCATCCGTATGAGGACGCTTGTTGCTTGAGTCCTCCGCGCGGTCAGCGCGCTTCTTGCGCTTCACGCCGGCGTCCTTGCGCTTCTTGCGCTGAGGCACGTCGCCGGCCTCCACCCGCTGATTGTAGGCGTCCTTCGTCGCCTCGTGTTGCTGGGGAGTCAGGCGGACAAAGGCGCACTCGCCGGTGAGGAGGTCGCTCCGTAGGCCCTTGAGCAATTCGAGGTCGTTGGAGAGCTGAGATGGGTTGACCCACGGCCTCGGGTTCTGCTTGTCCTTCCCAGCCCAGCCTACTATCGTCACGGCGTACGGGATCTCGATGTCGCGGGTGAACTGCACGTAGCTCATCCTGAGGTCCTTATCGCCCGTAATCTCAGCTGCAGACGTTGATTAGAATTGAACGTGCCGTATCAGATCGCGGACGTACCGAGCTGCTCCTGCACGAGGTCGCGGATTTCGCCCTTGAGATAGGCGATCTTCTCTTTAGAATTCTTCAACTGAGCTGTCGCGAGGGAACCTTCAGTGGGTCGAGTCCGGATATCAAGGTACATGTACTCACAAACGAAGTCCGTCCCCGAAATGGCGAACGCCTCCGCGAGGATCCCGATGCGCTCCGGTGCAAACTTGCGAACCGTATTGCGCAGGTAGTCCTCCAACTCGGCGCGGCTGAACCACCAGCGGGGCTTCATGTCGTACTCGGGATTATTGCGAACGACGCAGAAGAAGGCTTCAATGCCTACGCGAGACTGGAGGCCAAGAAGCTGTCAAGTAAGCATGACAGGAACGTGGCGTCAGCGATGGCGGACCCGAGCAGAATGGGGCGGGGATAACTCACCGCGTCCTCAATTTTCTTGAGGACATGGTTGACGTCCTGTACCCGCCCGCGCTTGTCAAGGCGGAGACCATAGTTCTTGGAGGTGCGGTTTTCGACAAGCTGCTCGAGGAGTTTCTCCTTCTCAGCATCCGTGAGGCTGTTGTACTCCTCCATTCGCTGCTGACCGAGTTCAATGGCGTTCGCGCCGCTCGCTGTACACGGGGGGAGGTGGGGTCAGGAACGTCGCACGCATGACAGACAAACGTACCATTGTGCTGGGACAGATGATGGAGCCACGCGTTGTAAGAGTTCGGTTGCCTCGTGCTCCGGAGCTTCTCCGCGCCGGTGAACATCATGTGGACATAGTGGTCGGCACTCTTCTGCGGGAAGCGGTTGTGGAGGTCTTCGGCGAAGGCGATAGAGTCGTCGTACCACTCGCGGATGTCTTCCTCGATGCTGTTCTGTCTCGCCTTACGGTCCTGAGCAATCTGAATTCGCCGCTCTCTGGACAGTTGCGGGGGCTTTCGTTTCTTCGCGGGGAGGATGGGTTTCGCGATGAT
The DNA here is from genome assembly GCA_022385805.1 of Pilatotrama ljubarskyi. Classification (NCBI taxonomy): domain Eukaryota; kingdom Fungi; phylum Basidiomycota; class Agaricomycetes; order Polyporales; family Polyporaceae; genus Pilatotrama; species Pilatotrama ljubarskyi. Next base: position 5,105 of record MU277677.1, read on the forward strand.
GGCGAGCGGCTCACCGTGGCTGATAGACATTACGTCGAGGAGCAGCTGACGTCGGCGTGGCTGCGTCGTGGCTGCGTCGTGGCAGCGCAGAAGGAGGAAGCAGAGAGACACATGCAGCTCAGACTTCTTAAGAAAAAGTTCTCAGATATGCACAGATCAGGCGAGACCTTAGCGAATGAGAATCTGATTGGAATACTACATGACAGCAACACTATGCAACCTATGCGACGCAGCAAGACAGCAAGATAGCAAATTTAGACAACCTCCTCCCATGGTCTCCGCTCACCGGCCCTGGACACTGGCAGAGCTCTCGGGGACAGTGTCGTCCATCATAGCATCAAAAAGTTCCTCAGCAATGCTCGAAGCAATGCCAAGTTCACGTATCATGTAGGAGAACCACTCCTGATACGGGATTGCCTGAGCCATTTCGCCCAGGTCACGGTGCAGGATTGCCGGGAGCTCGTACTCGTTGACGACGGACTGGGTGTGTGGACCAATGATCGTGAAACGCGTAAACGGCGGCTCGGGGGACTGAGAAGACGTCTCGCCCCGCCCGCGGCGACGCGAAGGAGTTCTGTCCTGGGAACCTGGCATCACCCATTCATTAGCATCAGTGTCGGAGGCGCCTTCTGAGACGGTCGGCAGCCAGTCAGTGCTGACGGAGATGGTAGTCGAGAGCGGCGAGGAAAGAGGCGACGTCAGACGGCTGTCGCTTGACCGCGAAACGCTGATGGGCGAGGAAGCGGGGGTGCGTGGAGCGGGGGTGAGATGCCCGGCGGGCTGCGCAGGCCGTTTGCCACGGGCGACGCTAGACGGCGTCACGTTAGGCGTGTGAGCGCGAGACGTCACAGATGCGAGCGTCGCGGACGGCGTGAGAGAGCCGGCAGCGAGAGGGAGGGGGGCGTGAATCGGCGTGGGTGACGGTGTGCGCGGGGGCTCCGAGACCGACTGCGACGACGGAGCCACCGAGCGCGACGTGGCCGGCGTACTCATCCGCGAGGAAGTCTTGCCTGGTAGGACTGTCAGCGCGAATGTCTAGGTAGACAACCACACAATACATACCTGTAGTCTGTTGGAGGGCGCGGCGCAGGCGAGCGATCTCGCGATCCTTCTGGCGGACGGTCTCCTCGAGGTCGAAGATGACCCCTCGAAGTATGTTGATCTCCTCATAGGGGAGCGTCTCGCTCGGGATGTCGCGCGTGCTGGCGGGCTCTACTGCGGGCCGCGATGCGCGAGGGGGGCCGCCGCGATCGTTCGCCTCATTTCCTGTTGGACCCTGCAAGACCCGTTCCAGCTCACCCGGATGCCGACCATGGAATATGTAGTGGGTGGAACCACGAATTGGAGGGGGAATGAGCGGCGCGGGGGCGTGGCCGTTGTGAGGTTGCGAAGGCGGAGGAGGGTTCGCAGCGCGCTCAGGCAGGCTCAGGCCAGTCTTCGCGAACGCCTCAAGCCAGCGCGCAGTAGCTGGCAGGCCGATAGTTTCAGCGAACTGCTGTACCATCTGCGCGACCGAGCGCTCCAGGCCGGGAATCTCGCGCAACAGATGGGGAGGGACGTAGGCATCGATCTTCAAGGACGAAACTTCGATTGGCTGCTGTGGGCGGACGGTGCCGTCAACATGAACCCAGAACGAGGCGCCACCGCTCTGGCGGTCGAGCATTGTCACCTAATTTGGAGTCAGTATCGTACATGAACGTAGAGACTGAACCACTCACCGCGTCGAGAACGAGCTCCTTCAACTTATCTCGGACCTCACGACGCGCCCTCCACACGTCGAGAGGTGTGTTTGCCACAGCGGCGCTGACGAGGCGGCCATCGTACCAGGCTTGATGGAAGGTACTGGGCTCGACGTCGTGGCTGCCGTCCTTGTGCGCACCGGCAGCGAACCACGCCACGTCAGCAGCGTCGAATCGGGCCTGGTACCGTCGATAGAGGGGACCGTCACCCAAGAATCGGCAGAGACTGGCGAGCCCGACCTGGTTGTAGCGCAGATGGTCGAGCGAGATGTTGCCTTGGGCGCGGTCTGTTTCTTGCGTCGAGGAGGACATCGCAAAGAGGGCGAAGCGGAACGACGGTGAGCTGTGAATATATCGCCATTACTAGTGTAAGCGAGCGCAGTGTGAACTAAGGGAGAAGCCAACGAGCTGGCTAGCCGAGCGGGGTCTACGAACGAGCACCTGCCTTTTCCGGAAAGGTTGCTTGATCTCGGCTGAACACCAGATTGAAACTCCGAGTGACGCCGTCTGGGGGGGAGATTGTCCAAATCTGTAGTATTGTGCCAGGTGTGATAGCTGCTACAAGAACAAAACCGGGCAACACCTGAATGTACAAAGCGGGAGGTTTTTAGAATGGCGGTGACGTGAGGAATGGGCGGGAAGGGGCGCTGAGTAAGGGGCGGCGGGCGGTGGGCGGCGGGCGGTAGACAGCGGGCGGCACACGGCGGGCGGCCAGACAGCGGGCGGCACGCGGCGGGCGCGGCAAGCGGGCGGCACGCGGCAAGCAGAATGCGATAAGCGCTGTGGGGCGATAAGTTCAACGAGCACCCGTCTATATCGGGAAGGAGGCGGGGAACTAATCTAATCAGCGGGGCTTACTCTAGCCGAGCGGGGGGGGCGGGACGGAGCGCGCACCGGAGGGAGGGTGGGAAAGGCGGGAAAGGCGGGAGGGGCGGGGATCGGGGCACGTGTTACGAAACGCCAGGTGGCGGGGGGCGGGGAGGAACAAGAATAGCCGAAGAAGCCCGAGGGGAGCGGACGGGGGAGATTGCCGAGAGCTGTGGGGCCACATCAGCCTGATCGGCTATATCTGGTAGGTCAGGCGCTGAGAAATATTCGGGTTTCTTGACGAGCGGTGTGTATGGCGGGAACAAGGCTAACAACGTGGGAATCGACCCCCGGACTCTCACGGCTAACTAAGCCGGACCTGCGGGACGGTTAGGTGGCCATCCAGCATATTAGCGGTCGAAATCGGCCCCTCGGAGGGGATCGGAGGGGACTAAGCAGGTCGTAGCTAGTTGTATGTACGATGCTCGAACTCCTGCTACGAGCGGCGAGACTGGGGACGGTAAACGAGCAGGCCACACACGCGGTGTGGTGCTCGTTAGTGTGCGACATACATCCATCCTCTTTGAGTAATGGGCATCCGCTGTCTTAGACCCGCAGGCATCCATCATGGACGACGGGCATCCATCTCTTTGAGCAATGGGCATCCATCCTCTTTGAGAAATGGGCATTCGAACTAGCTCCGACGAGCTCTCTTTGGGCGCTGCCAGATACCTTGCTGGTCGAACTATATGCCGGGAATACGGTCCGATATTTTCGGAATTGACACGAGAGCTTCCGAATCCCTGTGCCCCTCTGGCACTGTATCCGGAGGCATCATGACCCTCGCAGGCGAAGAAGTTTGCAAGTGTGCGAATACAGCTTCTACAAGTACATATTAAAGTACAGAATAAGTCTAGTCGAACCTCTATTTTACATGTGAGGCTGGGTCTACATCCTACCGTGTGTCGAGCTATTATGTCGGCTCGGGCCATGTGAACTTATCAAGAGGCCCTTTCTCCTCCGCTAACCGCCTCCAAGCCATGCACTTGTCCTTGCGGTAGGCCCATGTCAGGAATGCTATGTTCGGGAGGGCGGAGTCCATCTGCTGGAAGAAACATGGCTCGTAGTCGTCTGTGCACGTAAACCGCCGTAAGGGGCTGAGGGAAGCAAGAGCAAACACAGAAAACTCACGGGGTATGTAGCCAGCACGAACGGCCTCGATGTTCAGGTCCCAGAAGTATGGATGCCGGAGTAGCTCATGGACCGTCGGTCTTTCCCGAGGGTCTGCCCGTAGCATCTGCCAGAGCTGTTAGGAGACCGTGGAAGCCATAGTGAAAGAGAGACATACTTGCGCGACCAAGTTCCGTGCGCCTGCGTCCTGTATCGCGTCGCCCTCCAGGACGGGGCAAAGTCCCTCCGTCATCATCCGCGCCGCCTGCCGCTTTGCCTTGCCCATCAGTCGCCACGCCTCGGGATCGATGTCGAGTCCCTCAGGCTCCTCCAGCGGGTCCCAAAGCGGTGCCTTGAGACCACAGAAGAGCTCGACGAAGATGAGTCCGAGGCTGAAAACGTCCGCTTTGCTGGTGAACGGTATGTTCTCGCCCTCGCATCTGCGCAGTGCCTCCGGTGAGTAGTACCCGGGTGTGCCCATTGCATCCGGTGCGTCCCATTCCCAGAAGGGCACGCCGAAATCGTGGTCCGCGTCGAGGATCTGTGCGCTCTGTGCGAGCCCGAAGTCACTCAGGACGACTCGCCCGCTGCGCGTGACGAGGAAATTCCCTGGCTTGATGTCTCCGTGGACGATGCGCAGCTCGTCGAGGTCTTCCAGGGCCAATAACTGCGGCAGCTGTCAGTCCTCTGGGAATAGAAGAGCAATAAAGAGCAGTAACTAGGACGTACCATCTCTGCACATAGAAGCTTCACCTCACTGGGCGGAATCGCCTTGCCGGTCCTGACAGCGCGCTTCATGCGCGAACGTAGATCCTCCGGACAGAGTTCCTACCGAAAACGTCAACACAACTCGATGAATACCCCTGGGCAAGGCGAGTGCGTACCATGGCAATGTATACATTGTCGTTCTGTTCCCATGCAGCCTTGATGTGCATCAGAGAAGGGGCTCCGTGCTCTGTGATCATGACCATGATGTCGCGTTCGTTGTAGAGGTTTGCCTTCGTCAGGCCGCTCCGGTACATCATAGGCTTGTAGAGGACCTTGAGCGCGACGAACTCGCCCTTGCTAGTGCCCGCGAGCATGACGCGCCCGTAGCCACCCTCGCCGAGCGTCCCGAGCACGCGGTACGCGGTGCCATCTGGGTGCCGAGAGGTGAGATGCTCATCATCGTACTCGTCGTCGTCGTCGTCGTCGTCTTCCTCCGGCTGTTCGCACTTCTGGCGTTTCTGGCGCTTCACAGGGAGGTCGTGGGATGGAAGTTTGTCGCCACCATCATCAACATTCTCCGCAACCGAACCAGCAGCACCATCGCCAGCGCCAGGCTCGGAGGACGCAGTAGAGCCGGCATTTGTCGGGGAAGTTCGGGTTCTGCCGACCACCTTGCTCGCCTTCCGCGAGCAAATGGGCTCCGTGTCGGTCGGAGAGAGCAGGGTACTGCGAAGACCAGCGTCGACGTATGTAGAAGAGCAGCCGTCGACGATATCTTCGAGCGACGGAATGATGATCGTGTTCATCCGAGGAGCCGGCCGGCCGAAGGTCTCCTCCAGAGCGGAGACGTACATGGCTACCGGGTCCGAATAGTCGACGGCACCGGTGGTCGTTTGGCCCAAAGCAGGAAGAGAAGGGAAGATCGGATTAGGGCTGAGAGCTTCATGATGGAGTACAGGCGAGGTTGCAGCGGGATTCCAATGAATCTTGGGTGGTGTCGCGCGCGCGAAGCCGATGGGGTAGGGCTGGATGCGTTCGCCGTTCTCCGGTGTTTCGGGAAAGGTGGATTGTAAGGGAGAGGGGGTCCGAGGGTTGAGAGACCCCTGCGCGCTGTAAGGCCAATCAGTACATCTGGAAGTCAACGCAGGATAATGCCATAGATACTCACGCAGGCGAGGGGGTCCGGAACGCGATTGTGGCTAAAGGGGACGTCAAACCAAGCGGCACGGGAAGACCGATAGACTTTGTGATGAGCATCCTGAGACCATAGCGCTTCTCGAAGTAGTCAAAGACCGTTGGATACGGGCGCGACGAGACCAGAGAGCCAGGCAGAGGAGCTCCAGGAAGAGCGAAGTGATTGGCGTTGTGGCCGCGCAGTCCGAACGCGGGCGAGATCCTAGTCGTAGAGCCCACCGACGTGGCGGGCGAGCCCGGTAACAGGCCGAGGCACGACAAGACGGTCTGGAAGATGGACATCGCGCACCGAGGGAGATGCGGGGAACGCGAAGGTTGCAGCAGGAGAAGAGGGCGGGCCACATATATACTGCCTTGGCTATGTCAAAGCGTCGACGCCGGGAACTTGCGGTGGCGCGCCGCCGCCTGCTCGAGGGCAAAGCGTCGGGACACGTGTTGCCGCTGCGCGTCCGGCGATGGGTCCGAGCGTTGCAACGAGGCAGCAGACAAAGCAAGTGCAGCACAGGGCACTACAGATGGCAGCGAGTGGACTGGCCTTGGTAGGTGCACGCATGGGGTATGCTGAAGCGTAAGTATGCGTAGTGGCACCGATAGCGCCGGAAGGTGCCCGGACTGGCTTGTATCATGGGTGGCACGAACACTTTCGTGATACGTTCTCATCGATGGACCTGGATGTCTTGTCTATGTACAAGTCAGTATCTGCGTTTGGAAGTCCTGACGGCGCTCGTAATCACAGGACGACGAAGTCACAAAAGAACGGTACTGCCGCTTGACGCAAGACCTACCGGTTCTATTCTCCCGGAGCTTTCGTGCATCTACAAGTCGCGGTCGCCATAGCACACCTTGGTCCGAGTTTGGGAAGGTTTCGTGGGCGCATGGGAAATACAAGACCAAGCAAGTACCCGATGTAGCTCAAACAAAAAGGACAGCGACCGTAACGGCGCCGTCATCACGTTTGGAGTAGCGGCCTGAGGGTCGGCACTCCCCGTGTGACTCTTGATCATTCTGCAGAATCGTGAATGGAGGATGTGCGAAGCAGGTCTCGTATCACGTCGAGGGGTGACACTCACCAACCAGGACTGTACAGTATGTTGCTCACTTAAGGACTGCGAGCGCTGGTGGCGATGAGAGACGTGGGCCAGCGCTAATAGGGCCACTCGAGCGCCTAGAGGCTCGTAGGCGCTCTGAGTCTTTGCAACTTGGCAAGTTGTAGCAGTACCACCAGCCCGCGAGGATGTTCGACGCGATACAGAACAAATAATGGCATGTGATGTGCGCGGAAGGCTAATAGCACGAGGGGCAATGACCCATGCTCTGGCCTGGAATAGGCAGGGGAAATGGGGTGAATTGTTCTCCTGGTTCTGGTCCGGAGCCAGTCTAGGAATCCGGACAATAGAACACAAAGCGCCGCATTCATCGCGTTTCTTATCGATAAGTAGGTTTACTTATCCAGATTCCGGACCCGAACCAGGCTGGTAACCAGGTTGTCGACAGGAGTCCAGTTCAGTTCAAATTCCTGGCCTGTTCAGGAGGGAAGCACGGGCCAATGCCCCTCGTGTAGGAAGCTCGTGAGTACAGCTACACCTCCACCGCGCATCCTGTCCGGTAATTCTTGTTGACTTCTCACAGCCTGAGCACGGATACTAGTCAAGTACCAGTACTTGTTTAGTGCAACTTGTACTGATTCTCCCGTCCTGACCAAGCTGCTTAGCTTTGCTGCACGACCTTAACACCTCGTATGCGAAGTGCGCATATTGGCACGCATATGCTTTATCGATCGACGAACACATAATACTCGAGGCACGCGACTACAAAGCGATTCGATATCCAAGCAGCCCGACTCCGACACTGGTACGTTTGGACTCTCATCCGCATGTGCTCCGGACTCGCTCCTACGGGTTTGCTTCAGATGTCGATCGGCAGGCAACCAATAGACACGAGGGAGCCCTGTCAACCGACAGATCAGTAATGCCCTCCTACCCCAGGAAGACTGGTAAAAGCAACGTACGTGGCTGTTGTCCTCGCAGCAGACGGTCGTGCCAGAGCATTCACTGCCGCTGCCGACACCGACGACGGTGATCGGGGTGCAGTCGAGGCCGAGCAGGACGTCCACGCCCTGGACGACGACGCCGAGCAGGCCGAGGAGCTTCTCGCCCGTCGGGGAGTCCGCCTGTCGTGCATACCGCCGTTAGCTCGCTCGAGTTCTCGCGCTGGCAGCCCCGCCCTCACCCAGAGAGTCAGCTCTGAGTGAGGGCGCGGCGGGCGGTGGCGTACCTTCGCCGTGGTGGCGCAGCACTGCGGGGTCGCAGTGTCGCACGACTGGCGGGCCTCGAGGGGCGTGGCGGCCGCAAGAAGGGGCAGGGCAGAGATGGCGACGGCGACGGCGCGAGAGAAGATCATATTGCTTGAGTGCGGGATGCTGGGAGAGTAAGAGTAGAGCGAATGGGTTGTTCGGCCTGGGGAATCTGTTCGTCCTCTCATACCCTATATACCCGTCTGAGAGGCGGGCTATCTGCGCGCATTATACGCGCGTTCGACTTCGCTGTATGTCGTCACGCAGCGAACGACGCTGCGTCATTCGTTTTCCTGCCTATCACCCTGTGTTCTGTGGTCGCATCTCTCCTTTGTTGTTCGTCGCTGCCCGAAGGTGATGAGAAGTGAGCTGACGACGCGTTCACGACCTCCCCAAACGTCACAGGGGTAGAGCAACGCAATCTGTTATGTCCTCCGCGGACATCTTGAGCCCTCGTCCGACTCCCATGCGAAGCTCGAGCGTCCAGGTTGCGGCTCCGGGAACCCGTTCTCACTTCTTGGAAGGAGAACTTCTCATGTCCCGGCATGAACTTCGCCCGTATCTGGACACGCAGAGCATCCGTGACCTCATCGACGACGCCGAGCAGCAGCGGTAATTGAGGGGCGTCAGAGCTGCATAGTTACAGCTGTTTGCAAAACGATAGACCGCGCGGGCTCGCCGCCAGTGCGCGTGCCTTGTTTGGCCACCTGCCGAAAACGGCAGGTTTAGGCGCTTACTCACCAAACCGCCGCGCGGCGTGCACGGAGCCCCAGTGGCACACGTCGACTCTTGCACTACCCTCTACCTACGCTATAGCTTATGGGAAATCGAAGGCATATTCCAGATGAGCAGAAGGAGCTTATCCTTACAATGCTCGCTCACCTCTCCCCCAAGAAGATCGCAGATGTCACGGGAATAAGCGCCCGTACAATCAGGCGTGTCCGCCAGACCTACCGGGAAACTGGACAGGTCTCGCGAAAGCCCTTGGTCAACGGGCGGCCTCGCGAACTGACGGGCGTAGAAGTCTCTGTAAGTACTGATCTTATTGTCCTTTGTGTGCCAGCGGCCATGCTCACTGTTTTCTCCCAGTATCTTGAGTCGCTCATTGAGCGGCAACCCGATTTAATGCTCTCAGAGCTGCGGGACCAGTTAGAGGCTGCCTACGGGATTGAGGTTGACGTGACCACAATCTCACGAAGCTTGCATCGTCGTGGATACACTCACAAGAAGGCAGGGAAATTTTTGCTTATTTTTGCATGCTTACATTCTCATCATGCTACCGCTTGTATAGGTGACTCGACCAGCATTGGAACGCAACGAGGAATTGCGGTTTGCCTACATGGCAAAGGTTCGCGAGGAATACCCACCTGAGACCCTCGTATTCCTAGACGAGTCGGCTTGCAACCGCTTTACCACTCGAAGGACATACGGGTGGGCTCCCAGTGGCACACGTGCTCGCCGCCATGACTACTTTGTCCGGGGCACCAGGCATGTAGGCTTATGCTGTAGATTTGCAAACGCCTAACATGTTCATGCAGATATTCCATCCTCCCTGCTATCTCGCTTGATGGTGTTCTGCATCTCGACATCATCACGAGGTCATGGACTGCAACAGAGTTCGAGAAGTACATTGACCTGTTGCTAGATGTCATGAATCCTTGGCCACAACGGAACTCAGTCCTGGTCATGGACAACGCATCGGTGCATCATTTTGAAGGACTGCGTGACATTGTTGAGGCACGGTAAGGTTTCATCTTTCGATCATCAGAAAGGGTACTAACTCTGAAGTCATGGCAGTGGCAGGCAGCTATTGTATCTTCCTGCATACTCTCCTGACCTCAACCCCATTGAGGAAGGATTCTCCGCTATGAAGGCTTGGATCCTCCGCAATCGGGACTATGTTGTTGGAGAACTGATGGGCGAGCCAACATGTGATCCACGCAAACTGCTTTGGGATGCAGTATACTCTACTATGACACCCGAGAATATTAGAGGATGGTACACAGACTCAGGATATACTCATTGGGTCCAGGAGGAGTAGTAGACAGCATACAGTGGTCACCAGATAGCTTGGCAGAGGAATAGATTAATGGTTTCTCAATTGTCAGACTGTTACTATTAAATGGACATACTATAGCAGAGGATGTTTAGGGACAGGTATGCAGAGCAGAAACATATACCATATGTGCTCTAGAATCAGGTCAAGCTATGCATGAGAACAGACAAGTGACAATTATCAAGCTATGGTGTATGAGCCATGACAAGCAAGGGTGTATCATAGATGTGAAGGCAGGTTAGAAAGGACAAAGGAGTGACTAGTTAAAGGACAAAGGAGTGAGTGACTCTTTGCAAAGGAGAGTCCAAAATTAGCGTAAGGTAGGATCAATGTTCTCATCAGTGCGCATGCGCTTCTCCGCTCTTCCCATCTCACCACTCCGACGGCGCTTCTTCAGCATCACCTTCACCTGGTGGAGGAAAGGCCTCACCAAGCCCTCAGGCATGTGCACCTCTCGAACATACCAGCCAGCATCGAAGTAGAGCGCACTGTGGGCATATATGATCCCTTTTGCCACGAGTGCACCCTCAAAGGAGGGGTAGCACGCTGCCGGCTGCGTGGCATTCAACACTGACAGTACGTCTGAGATGGGCAATGCCTCGTCCTCCTCATGATCAGAGCTTGCCATCGACTCTGATGAGCTCGAGGACAAGTCTGACGTGGGAGGTGGGGAAGAGGAGTGCTTACGACGAGACCGGCGCTTATGCCTCGATGATCGATGCCTGTTGGGCGACCGACCATGCAAGGGTGATCCGACGTGGACATGGATCTCCGGTAGGCCAACACCATTGCCTTTCTTGCGCCGTTGCTCTGCCATGCGAGTCGCTCGCTTGGCATCACCACGGAGCTTATCAAGGGCGAGGCAGTTGGGAGGATTGCGACAGTCCCGGTCACACAGACCATCATGCTAAGCAAAACAGAATAAGTAGATGTAGTACAAGCAGAAATAATACTGCATACCATGCAACGCGCCCACAGTGTCAAGTGCTCCGGCTGCAAGGGGACGTGCTCGCTAACCGTACGGTCGACGTAGCACCAAGCCTGGCCACCCTTGATTATAGAACAGTGGGCGCATGCAAGCTTCTCCCTGACGATGCGGAGCTCTTCGCTGTAGGCGATGTCCGTTGACTTCTGTGGAGGGTTCCGCTGGCCGGCATTGCCCCCACCGCCACCGGCAGCAGGACGAGCTGCATCGGGCCGATAATCCTGAATCATCATAGATAAGCATACTGAGAGACAGATGGACAACTCTATAACGCACCAGGTTGGTGACCTCCAGCTGAACCACACGTGATATAGCGCGCTTCATCCGCGTCAGCGTGGCGGAGACGGCGTTCTGGACGTCTTCAACAGTCTCGAAGCGTAGAAATGCTTCAGAGCGATTGGCTGGTTGTATGCGATAGCCAAGGCGTGCGTGACCATCCCCTTCGATGCCCATGAAGCGGCGGATGTTGTGGAGGAAGTCGACGGGGGAGAGAGTTGACGACAACTTGAAGGTGGCCTGGATCACGGGTTCTCCCTCCTTAGTGGTGTTGATAGGAGCAAGCACAGTGATCTCCTCTGGGTTGTGTGAGTCTCACATACTAGTATGCACACACACAAACTCACCTGGTCCAGCTGCGGGGCGGTAGTGTGCACCGTGACCAGCTGCTGCCGCCGGCGCCTGCTGTGCTGGAGGGGCGACATAATCGAGCGGGCCTTCTAGCGGCTGCTGTTGCACGGGCTCCGGACGTTGAGCAAGGGGGCCCCCGAAGCCTTCTGGTGCATTCAACCCAGCGAGGGCATACGCTACTGCAAGTTCCTCGGGGCGAGGAGGCGGAAGGGGGCCCTGGCCAAGAAGGAACTGGGCGATGCCCCTCCGCTGCTGGTTTTGACGAGACTGCTGAGCGTTTGGTTGATAGTGGCGGATTCGGCCGTCTCGAAGATAATGTTGCATAGACTGAGGATTGGAAAGAAGATGAACAGGCAAAGAAGTAATAGGAGTGAGCGAAGCGGAGTCGCGCTCAGGCTGCTCTGCGTCGCGCTGGCCCCTTGACAGGCGCCGAAATATACCACTTTTGGCAGGTGGCCAAACAAGGCACGCGCACTCGCGGCGAGCCCGCGCGGTCTATCGTTTTGCAAACAGCTGTAATGAACGGGAGGCACGAGGCGCTGTTGGACGTTCCTCGCTGATTGTGCGGGCTCGATGTGTCGACGGACGTCATGCAGCTATTTCCCGGAGCGCCGGACCAGCTCACGCCTGCAGTGTTTGATCCTCCTGGACGACCTGTCAAAGGCGGGCGCAGGGGCGTGCGTGCTGGGTGCACGGTACGCATTCTACGACACTTGCCTTCTTGAGACCCGACGACGGGTTCTGCCCTTTAGACTACGCGCTTTGAGCCAATCTGAAGCTAGTGCCTCCGACGGCCAGGGCGCGCAGCTTCGGACCCGCACCGCAGAAGCCCGAGCGTGAGCTTGTGCAGCAGTCCTGGGACACTTATGGGCTATCATAGTTTCGGAGATTAAGTGTCAAAACGCCAGGCCCCGAGAGAGCGGGGCCGCTGCTCACTTGACGAGCCAAGATGTGAATTCCCCGCGGTCCTATTCGCACCTGTTCATCTGTCAGCTGGTATCCGCTGCCTGGTGGTACGGCCGCCCCTCGTCCGCGTCGGACCCGAGCGTGCGGAGGTCTAACTTCGCAGTCACCGCGCTTCGCGCGGCGATGTACGAAGGATGGTAGGATGGAACGCGAAGTGAACATCCTCCGAGCGTGCTGCCTGTGGAGCATCAGTCGAATCTCGCTGCTTCCGGCTCTCCAGATAGGCTGAAGATACGACGAACTCATAGATGTCGTGAGTAGAAGCGCCAGCATGCGGAGCATCTGCCAGCTGCTGGGCTTCGCGTACCTGGGGAGAGCGGGTGCGATAGCGTCGTGCTGTGTGCTAGGATGGGCAGTGTTCGGTCTTTTGCTGGTATGCTCAGGCTGGGTATGTTGCAAGCTAAACGCGTTTTGTGCGCGTGAGCTACAGGACAGGATTTGAATTGCTGTACCTGTGACGTCTGGGGGAAAGCAGAGGACGCGACGTCTGGCAAGTCGGACACTGAGGACCATCCACCGCCGACGTACTCTGAGCGGAATACACAGAGAAGTCCAAAGATTTTTGTGTGCCAACCCGACACCCAACTTAGGTATAAAAGAAGAGGACCGCGGCTTACCTTCTTCAGGTCGAACACCCCACTCGCCCTACCCTCTGCAGCATCCAGCACTCAAGCAACATGATCTGCTCCCGCGCCATCGCACTCGCCATCTCTGCCCTGCCCCTTCTTGCGGCCGCCACGCCCCTCGAGGCCCGCAACTCGTGCGACACTGCACCTGTTCAGTGCTGCACGAGCACCACCACCGTGAGTCATGCCTTTTTTTAGCGTTCTCAATGGGTAGAGCTAACAACGATGCACACCACAGGCGGGTTCTCCGGCGGGCAGCAAGATCCTCGGTCTGCTCGGTGTCGTCGTTCAAGACCTCGACGTCGTCGTCGGCCTTGGCTGCACCCCGATCACCGTCGTCGGCGTCGGTGCTGGCGAGGGCTGCTCTGGCTCTACCGTCTGCTGCGCTGACAACAGCCATGTACGTGCACATTTTAATAGATTCTGTGTGGTCGTTGACTGTAAGGCGTCATTAGGGCCTCATCTCCATTGGCTGCGTCCCGGTCAGCGCCTGAGCCGCGAATAATCGGCTACTTGTATCACTGAAGCAGGAGGATCGGTGCTCGTAGTTTGGAGATGTGTCCGCGAGGACTCGAGGAGTCTTCGGGATTGTAACGTGTCGATGTACTATGCCTAAGATTGCTGACTGTGAGGTTGTGTATGACTCGAAGTATCTGTGAATCACCCTGAGTATTCTCGCCTGCGGATCGCTCGATATCTCTCTGATGCTACACGCCGGCAGACATAGGCCTGTGTCGATGTGAGCTATTACATAACTGTCCAACGTTGCACATCGCGAAAGAGACAACGATTCCGAGTTTATAAGTCGGAGGGCTGTGCATGAAGCCCCCCTCACGGGCAGGTGATCGTGACGAGACGCGGTCATCACGTGATATGGTGACGTTGTGGCTAGTGCGTCAGGGCGTCTACGCCATACGCGCTCTTGTCTTCGGACGTCCATGTTCTTCCACAAATCTCTCCAGCGATACAACTCACTCTAGTTCCTACAACTCGCGCATGTTCGCTGGAACAAGGGTATAAATCAAATCTACAGACGTTGCTATTTCCCTACGACCGCGGCGAACCTTATATAGCCTCCCGTCCGTGTTGGCGAGGAACGACTCGGAGAAGCTGCTGCATCCCGCGTACTGAGAATTTCAATTGTACGAATATGCCTGTGTAAGTGAACGAGCTTTCTGAACCTGCTACATCTCATTCATTGTGCGCGAAGCCGTAAGGAGTATACCGACAAGGATGAAGATTTCCTAGCGCACTACATCGCAAAGTACAACCCGCAGGTCGAAGGCCGTCAAGGAAATCTCCTCTACCAACGCCTCTGCGAAAATGTGGGTTTTCTCTACTAAACGCCCTGTTTCTCCTGTCTGAGCGAATGCCGGACTAGGCTGAGGGGAAGTGGCCGTGGGCCAGACATCACTCATGGCAGTCCTGGAGGGAACACTACAAGAACAACCGGGCCAGGCTGGACAAGAAGATTAACAAATACATAAAGAAGTACCATCAGAACCAACAGCCCTCTGCGCAGTCCGCGGTAACTCCGGCCTCGTCGCAAGGCCAGTCGAGCGGACGGGTGCCGTATACGCGCGAAGACGACAACCATATCGCAGAGTATCTGGCCTCAGTCCACCAGTCGTATGGGAGCGCGAAGGGCGAGAAATTGTGGCGAGCACTTGTGGAGGAGGTGAGATCCGTTCACTCGACCCTCTTTTGCATGCCGCGTGCTGTCAGGCTGGTGCAGCCCGCCCTTCTCAAACAATTCGCTGACCACAACGACAGGCAGAGGCCTTCCCCTGGGTAAATCGTCACAGCTGGTCATCCTGGCGCGAGCGCTACATCAACAACCAGGAGTATTTCGACTGGGCCGCTCGCCGCCTCCGCTCTGGCGAAGACAACGACTCGGAGGTCGAAGGCCCCCCAAGGCCGAAGACGGTTGAAGCTCACCGCGTGCACAAACCGCAGAAGAACTCACAACGCATTTCACGGCCTTGGGTACTGCAGCGGAGCCATGGGGTGACGCGCGATCGAGCGGACGCTGGGGACTCTCGGGGCGAGGCGTCGCGTCGGGATGTACCGATGAGCAAGGGAAAGCGTCCGCGCGCGAGTGAGGTAGACGCGCCTCAGTCTGAGCGACCGGTGAAGAAGACGCGCGTCCAGGTGGAGGATGCTCCTGAAGACGAGCAGCATATTGCCGGGCCGTCTGGTCGAGCGCAGACTGTCATGCAGGAGAGGGAGGATGCCCAGCAAGACGCAGCAAACGACCCAGAGGTGCTCGGCGACCCCGTACAGCTGGACGAGGCCGAGAATGGTGACCACGCCGGTTCCCCGAACGTTAGCGCGAGCGAGAACGTTGGAGATGAGAACGACCAGCTTAGCGGCGATGATGGCGAGGAGCCCTCTGGGCCTGCAGGCTCCGACGACTATCAGAACGAGCTCTTCGGCTCGCCGCACCTCCTCATCCCTGATGCCGAGAGTGCCGAACCCGATGTTGTCCACGATGACATGAGTGCGCTTTCGGACGAGGAGCAGGAACAAGAGGAGCTCGACGAGCTGCTAGGCGATGAAGGGCAGGACGGACAGGACGCAGACGTCGATACGCATGCAGAGGACGAGATTGACGTCGATGGCGACAGTGAATGGCAAGCTGAGCAGGATGAGGACGGTGACGGAGCAGTCGAGCGACCAGGCCATATGGATCAGAGGTGCGAGGAGTTAGGCTTGGCCGTAGGTTCCCTGCCTGTGCGATGTTCTGACACATTCACTGCAGCCCGGAACAGGACGACGAGACAGCATCCAGAGAAGACACCGCAGCAGCCCCGGGCCCTGAACCATCTGACGACCCTCCACCACACCACCCCGCTTCCTGCACGAAAGCTCACATCCCGCCGGCACGGAAGCACAACCTCCGTATCCGCGAGACCGAAGCGCCGCTCGCCACGCCCGAGCTCTCGCCCACGCAAGAGGCCGCCGCGCGCCATCGCTACAACCAGCGCGAATCCCTCGGCCAGATGCCGTCGTTCGTCCCCCGCAGACACGCGAAGCGTATCAAGAGGCCACAGGACGAGGAGTTCTTCGGGACGCCGCCTCGGCTGGCCGTAGATGATGAAGAAACGGGTCTTGGAGAGGAGGATGAGGGGAAGGAACCGAGCTCGCCGATGACGGAGGCGGAGGCGCGACATCACCACCACCAGCAACATGCGAACCAAGCGCAGGAGCAACGAAAGGTGCAGCCACGCCAGCCTCCGCGGCTTGAGGAAGGCGCGTTTAACAAGGCGTTCACGGACTCGCGGGGAAGATCGCGCATGAGTCCGAAGGGGAAGCAGCGCAGACCGTCCGGTGTCGATTTCGAGGATGAAGACGAAGACGTGGAAGAGGCCCCCGCTGCCGGTCCAGGGGAACCAGAATTCGAAGACGAGCAGGCGGACACGCTCCCGCAGTGGCCCCCTCCCCGCAAGGCGAACAAGGAGAAGGCCGAAGGGAAGGCTCCCGCAGGCTTTTCGACCCCAAGTCCTACGCGCACGCCACGAGGCAAAGGCAAGGAGCGCGAGCGGACGGTGACCACCAAGGAGATCTTGAGCGTCAGGACTATTCGAACAGTAGAGCGAAGGGTCGCGCGGCCGGCGAAGGGTACCCCATACCCTCGCGGTGCGCTCCTCGCTCAGGCTGCAGCGGATGCTGAAGATGATGAGCAAATGGACGGGTTGGATTCTTCGCCTTCTCCGGCGCATGGAAGCGCGCACGTCTCCTCCCCTCCTGGCGCCGACATGGACGTAGACGAGGAAGTTGCTGAGGGGGAGGATGTGGCTGCCTCGTGGCCCACGCAGTCGCAACACCACGCCTTCAGCCAAGCGCCCCATCCCTTCAGCCAGCATATTCACGATCCAGCCTCATCAGTCCGTCCATCGACCACACAGGCCGGTGCGCCTCTGTCCAAGGATGACCTGTCGCGCTTCCAACGCTTGCTGCATCCTCAGCCCCAGTCTCAAGCTACATCTACCAAAACTTGTGCGACCTCCAAGGCCCAAGGACAAGCGCAGCGTCCGAAGGCGGTCCCTCTTTCGGGGACAGACCGGACGAGGCTGGAGAACATCTTACGCATGGACGGGAGGCGTGCGTTCCCAGAGCCCAGCAAGCATGATCGGCCTTCGTTGGAGAAGCAGAAGGAGACACAGCCTTCGGCGTCCAGGGTGTCTGTCTCCGCGGAGTCGGCGATGGACGTTGAGGAAGAGAACGCGGAAGTTCCGGTGTATAGCCGTTCTGCGACTTCCCCGCTCGCTAGTAAGAGCGACCTACGCGCGAGGGATATAGTCCCGCCTCCAGCCTCTGATGACATCCTCGCTGCCTCGGGGCGTCGTGTGGACAAGGGGAAGGCGCGCGCCGACGCACAGGCTTCGGACCGTCACTCTCGGAGGTATACCGTCGGCGGCCATGCAGCGAAGGACGTCTTCTACGGGCCAGAAGAACGGACGAGTCTCCCTGCACAGAAACAGCCTCCCCGCCAATCTCTACCCGCCAGGTTCAGCATCGGCAACGACAGCTTTCTCGCCAACCGCACTGCCCTCAGCCTCGCTCTCCACCCTCCCAATCCCCGACCCCCATCCATTGCTTCTACTACCGCGCTCTCGCGGTCAGTCTCTCCCGGCAAGCCCGCCTCGTCGCCCAATACCTCCCTCGCCGACACGCTGCCCTCGCACGAGCTCGAGATGGTGAAGGAGCTGGGCATGAACACCGCGCTGCACATCATGGCGCGCAACCACGGCTTCAGCGAGGACACGGTACGGGAGCTGTACATGCGAACGCGCTCGCTCGAGGTCACGGACAACATCCTACGCGAGATGCGCGAGGTCGCGAACGAGCGTGCGAGCGAGGCGTTGTCTGTGCTCCTCTCCACCACTGAGGACGCGGCTCAAGATGAGCCTGGTGCAGATGAGGAGGTGGAGGATCGCACAGGCGAGGAGGCGGAGGTCGAGCAGGAGCTCACCCAACCGCAGGGAACGAATTGGCTCCGAGATGGGGCAAGCTTCGACCTCGCGGACGAGGCGCCGCTTGCTGAGAGCAGCCGCATTGACGCGTCTCATCTCCCGGGAAACAACTCCAGGTCTGACCCGCGTAAGCGGCAGTTCCGCATTCAGCGTCTTCCGGGCGAGCGAGACTCTAGCGTCGACACCGGCTACTCCCCGCCGAAGCGCACGAAGGCCGCTGAGTACTTGAAGCGCGAGCGGGAGAGTATCGGGCGGCCGCAGAAAGATTCTGGAGGCGTGGAGGCGCAGGCGATGGAGGCGGATGCGTCCGGCGCGTCGGCTTCGAGAACGAGTAGGCAAGGCGACGTCGCGTTCGGACAGCTTGTACGTATGGACAGCGATGAGTGGAGTCGACTGGAAGAGAAGCATGGGAAGGGAGCTGCGAAGGTGCTTGCCGGCAAAGCCCTGGCCAAACTCCTTGGACGATGATTTCTCGATACACTACTACTCATGTAGTATTGCTGTAATGTATGTCTTGTAGAGTACTCTGTCGCATTGCTATCTAAAACTTATGAAGGGCTCTTTGCTTTGACTACTCGTGGATGCTCAGGCCCCTCAGGACGGAAGCTTGGGCGGGATGCACATTCCGGAAATGTTGTCCCTTCTATGTGCGTGACAACATGCTAAGGCAGCCTCACTAAGAGCACCTTAACATCACATCTTCACCTGAGCGGAAGGACCACTGCAGAATGTATCAAGGTTCTCGACTATCACTCATCCTAGATTGCGCCGTGCTGGCGAGACAATGCTCATGCATTTCAGTAGTGGACGACGACTCAGTACAGCAAATGCGAGGTCACTCATTAGTACTCGACAGTGAAACCCTTTGTGAAAGGAGTCTTCAGCATCACGTCCAGAACACCCTTGTCAGAGTCGTACGAAAGGGCGCTCTTTCCAACCGCCTTCCCGTTGAACTTCACAGTACGCGGTGCGCTGTTCACGTCCAAGAACCTCACGCGGGCGACGTCCACACCCGTCGGGTGACCGAAGGTCCCTTTGACAGTGAGTCTCTTGTCCTTGAACGCGAAGGATACACTCGTCTTGGTCTTCGGGGTGATAGAGACGCCGTCGTCGAGGTAGAGCGAGCCCGAGGCGGTCCCATCCAGAGCAGGCGCAACGACAAGCTCGAAGTCGTTCTTGCGCAGCTCCGTCGTGGTCATCGCGCTCTTCTGGCGGAGGGGCAGAACGGCGCCGCCCTTGATCGCGACCGGAATCGACGTGAAGTTGACGTTCGAGAGGTGGACTACGCCGCCGCCCTTGACGTACGTCCGCGAGAGGTCGTGGAAGTCGTAGAACGCCTCGTCGGGGTAGTACACGTCCACGCTCGTCGCGTTCTCCTCGAGCACGGGGGAGACGAGGATCGAGTCGCCGTAGAAGAACTGCGTGTCGATCCCGAACGTGTTCGCGTCCTTCGGGAACTTGTACCAGAGCGGGTTGAGCACGGGCGTGCCGTCCGTGTGCGCATGGTGGAAGGCGGTGTAGATGTAGTCGAGGAGGCGGTAGCGGATGTCGAGCGCGTTGCGCGCGGCCTGCGCGACGGTCGGCCAGCGGTAGAACTCCTGGCTGATAGACGTATCTGCGTTATGCTGCGCATTATCGGTGGATATCAGTACGGGCGAGCGGGCGGGCGGGCTGGCAAAGAAAGATTGGACCTACGTTGCGCATGAACGGATAGAACGCGCCCACCATCGCCCAGCGCGCGCAAAGCGTCTCCGTCGTGTTCTCCGCTGCCGCAGCAGTCAGGGCCCCATCCCGCCTCCCTGAACGAGCTGGATACACGCACCGTATCCGCAGATGTCAACACCGACCATCGGAACGTGGTACACGCCCGCCATTCCGAGAATGCCGGAGAGGGACTGCCGGAGATGGTCCCACTGACTGAAGTTGTCGCCGAGCCACTTGCCGACGCGCGTCCCTGCGCCTGCGAACGTGGAGCGCGTGATAACGAGGGTGCGCTGCCCTGGGCGGCGTGCCAGCATCGCGTTGTGCGTTGCCGTCGACATCATCGTGCCGTACAGGTTGTGCGTGTCGTACTCGATCAGGCCGTTGGCGTGGATGGCATCCGTCTTGGGACTGTTGTCAGCACCTGGGGCAGGGAAACGGTACTGACTAAGATCACTCACGTAAGCCGTTCTGTCTGACAGTGCCCCGCTGCCCGCGGCGTTTGCGATCGCATACGGGGGGTTCTGCACGTCGTCGTGGCTGTGGTCGACACGCTTCTGGAGTTGCGAGTCGCCAAAGATCGGGGCGTCGGGATCGGGAGGGAGGGTGGACCGTGCAGGCGGCAGATCTTGCTCTCTCGCCTGCTCGAAGGGGTCCGTGCATGGATAGTTGCAGAACTGCGGACAACGATGAGATAACGCGCGTATGCTGGGTTAAGTGGACCTACACTAGAGGGCTCGTTCATGTCGATCCATGCGCCGTCAATGTCCAGACCAGCGTCAGGGCTATAGAAGAGCTTGAACTCATTGTTCCAGTAGCTGTCGATGGTGGTATGAGTAATGTGCGATGTCAGATGGGTGGAAGCACGTACTCTTGTGTCTTCTTGTTGAACCAGTCTGGAATAGGGATTCAGCGATTTGCTCTATGGCTCTGCCTTAGAATACACGGCTTACCAGGGAAGACTGTTACGCCTGTGTCCAAGGAAGTAAGCAACCACGTCATAAATACTCTGCATGCAACTCACCGGGCCAAACTGCACCAAGGAACGGACTGCTGCCGTTCGCCGCTTTCAGCCAGATGTCTGCAGCAGTACCGCGATCGAAAGGGCCATAGCCCTCACCGGGCAAATACGCGACGGCAGGATCCGTCATCAACACTGTCGTGGCTCAGCTGGTTGTCACGCCTGACGGATTGACCGGACACACCAAAGCGTTGGTCATGGGAGTGTAGATAGTCTACAATCTCGCGCATCCTGTTGAGAGGGAAGTAGTCCGGGTCGACAGTGAAGATGCGACGTTTGTACATATAGTCTGCACAATACGGAGATAAGCATTATATCAGCTTGAGGATGACGAGACGCATACCGATGTCGGTCCACATTGTTTCCAGCGGGATGTTGGCGGCGGAGTAGTTCGTGATGACGTTGGCGACATCGATGTAGTCTGTAGAGAGGTCGTCAGTGGCTTCCTTCGCCGAACGCCACAGCACTCGTACTTTGGTATCCGAATCGGCACTGATGCAGCCCGAACGACCAGTACGGCACCTCCGCGGGTAAACCGACGACTTCCGCATATTGCCGCGCTGCCTCGGTCGGGTCGGTCTCGCTACCTGCGAGGAAGTAGAAGTCCAGCACTCCTCCAATGATGTTGTACTCCAGCGTCGTGCCGGCGCCCTCGGAGTCATCGATCTTGATATCCATGCCATTCGAGTTCGCGAGGAAGACGCCGTGCGTGCCGGTCGTCCTGTGCTCGAAGTAGATCGGGTGGTTCCCGTATAAGTTCGAGCCCTGCGGCACCCCGTACGCGTCGCGCGACCACAGCGTCCGCGTATAGTTGTGCGTCGGGAGGCGGAAGGTGTCGGTGTGCTCCCCCAGACCGTAGATGTTTGCTTTCGCAGGGAGGTTCGTCTTCACGCGCAGATACTGTGGCTCGAAGATGATGGGATGAGACGCGGTCGAGAAGAGGACCTCGTTGGTCGATGCACGGAGGATCGAGAACGAGAACGGAGAGGCCGTATAGTTGAACTTGATGGCCGCCGTGTGTGGGGACACAAGGAGGTCCGCGTGAGGCCGTGGCAGAACGGACTCGGGCACCTCGTAGCGCGCCTCCGTCGGGTCCGTGATCTTGACGTGGATCCGGTTTTCTGCAGTACTACAGTTCAGTACGCATTCGGATCAAGGACCCAGGAGACCTACTGGTTTCGTATGTGACTTCGAGCTTGAGCTTGTTGATATCATCGCCGAAAACATTGCAAGCCTTTCCGGCAAGCACGAGGTCTGCAGTGATTTTCGACCCATACGCGAACACGTTTTTTGCCTTGTAGCCAGGACAGGCGTCGAGGACTGCAGGGTCTGTCACCGTCGCACTGGCGAGCAGCGCCAATTGGCCAAGTACCGCGAGGTTGAACACAGCGCGGAGGTACATGGCCACGAAGGTACACGTTCGTACGAGGAATGGTGGACCTCGCCACCGTCGTTTATAAGGCCTTCCAGCGTCCCTGAGGTCGGGCGTCGCGGTGCGCCTGTTGGCTTCTCTTCGTCGCGGTCCTGGTTCGCTCCGGGGCTCACTTGACCGAGGGTGACGCTCATGTGATGCAGGCGAGCACGCTGGTCCATGATGGCCGCCAGAGAGGCACACCTCGAGAATGATGACGGCCACGGCGAGTAGCGCCTGGACCCAGCTCATTACGCCGATCCATGCGAGTCTGTATCAGTCTGACCTGTGCGCATCGACTGAAGTGAAACTGCAGCTGTTTCAGCTTCACCGGCGACCGATGCGTGGATTCAGACAATCCATGGCGTCGCTGGCCTTAGTAAGTGGTGGAGACCGCTAGAAAGAATAGTCGCGCCCTGTTCGTGGATATTTGGTCGAAATCCGATGCTGGATGGAAGACGAGTGATCGTCGTACTTGGAAGGCAGCCTGAGCCACCATGAGCGGGCTGGCAGTCCGCCGCACGATGAACTCGAGGACCAACTCAATATATACTTACGTTATCTAAAGGTCTTGCGGTGCTATAGTGTAGTGGTTATCACTCGGGATTTTGAAAGGAAGTTCCCGAAACCCAGGTTCGAACCCTGGTAGCACCTGAAACTCCCGCATTTTTGGTATTTATTGACATCCGGACTTTGCGACATGACCCGCGTCCTCCACCATACGCCTCGTAGGAAAGCCGACAACAGCACTTCAGATCTCAGGGCTTGAGCGTTCACTTGTTCTCGAGTGTATCCCAGGATTATCCACCACTCATCCCACACGCTGACGACCTCAATACTCACCTCCGCATACAGTATACCTTTCGGGTCTGACTATCGGAGAGATCAACCCACTGCTCCTTTTCGCAGATTCCGCACGTATGAAAGCCGATTTCGAGCGATGGCTCGCGCAGGAGGTGTCGTGGACGGTGGGATGCTGACTCGTTACTTGACTTTGCCAAGTACCTCTAAGGCTCTTTCAGGCTGAAGATGCTCGAGCGGATATTCATCCGGATTCCGCATCATCGACCTGCCGCAAACATCCAGGCGGGCTAGTACTTTCTGGCGACTGCGTCAATTGTTACAGACTGACAAGGCGCTCTCGTCTTTAACCGCGATAGGCTCGGAGTCACGAACTTGCGAGAATCGGCTCTAGCATGAGCTAGAGCTTCGCCTTAGAGATTGTCTCGCAGACTCGAGGCTCTTGACCTCTCGCGATTCACTCGCTGTCAAGAAGGAGGATTACAAGGCTATGCGCACTCATGTCTCCATAGCGCAGGGCCTCTCGTGGTCCGGCTCGACTCGATGACAAACCGTGAGGCACAGCGGCCGTAAATATTGTCAAACCACAGTGGGTTTGTGGGGGTGAGTCAATGTCATACAGTAGCTGTCGCGTTAATACCGCCCATGCTCAACGTAGAAGGTCTTATCTCCGGACACAGCTTTCCGCCTGGCCTCTCCGGATAGTAAGCTCACTTTCAGGCTCCTTGTCCGCAAAGTGACAGATGCCAGGCACGCCCATAGGCCGGATGCGGTGTATGACTTTCCCGGCGGTTCGGTCATATCAGACTCATAAGGCCTGCACGTACGTCTCTCCTCTAGTTCATTCCCGCCTCCCATCGAACGCGCTACGGACAGCAGAGAGCTCAAATCTATGCACAGCACGCTCAGCATCTCATCGCACAAGAAGACTTCCTCCGCCCTGCGGTCTGACGAGCCTCTGGAGCCTCGGCTCGGGGACACACTCCTCTTCTGCCGGGATCCGTTGCAGCGGCACAGGACCCGCATCCTTTCGGCGCATACTCGTGCCCTCTACTACACCCTTTTCACCGAAGGACGTGGTGGCCGATCTTATCTCTTTTGAGGCATAGTTGACAGAATGGACACTCCAGAAGCAGTCCTCGCCGTCGTGTCAATGACTGGCAAACACGGACTGTCGACCATATCCATGGTCTTCCCTCGCGCTCGTGCGGACATCTTATCCGAATCCGAGAGCGTGCAGGAGGGGAAGCCATTGCGCCCTTCTTCGATAGATAGCGAATCCACTTCGTACGATGCGGCTCACCTCGCAAAGAAGCCAGATGGAGATGACGAGGAAGCATACGATGAACGCAAGTCGAAGACCTCGCTCACGGCATACCTGTCAAATGACCTTGAGTCGATGATGATCACCTACGGGGACGCTGCGCAAACGTGCTTGAAGAGATGCATTAGTTGGGAGAAGCTGGCAGTCGTGCGTGACCTTCTTTGCGTATGATCTTCTCGTACTGACCGGCGTTGCGGAGCGTCACACTGACGATGATGGAGCGGAGATACGAACTCTGTCTGGATCGCGCACAGGAGCCCGCGGTACGTCTAACCCAGAGGTGCATCCGATCGAGCCCCTCAGGTCATCGGCTCGTCCACTTCCTAGATCTTCGTCGTAGATGGAGGAAAGCGAAGCCAGGTCGTATGGTCCAGTACCGCCGCAGTACGGAAAGGAGACGGCGGACAGCTTCACACGATCTTCCCAGCCTTGTTGACGTTTTACCCCGAGGTACGGAACTTCGTGGACGCGGTCATCCTGGCCCTCGTGCCATGGCAGATGAAGATAGGGCGCGGCATGGAATACGCATAGACCTAGAGGGCGCGATCAGTATGCCCCGCGCATGCGCATCATCTGCAATAATGAATCACGCCTTCGTCAAAGAGGGCTAGGATATTCTGAGCATGAGATCGAAGGGCACACAGGAGACCAGCGCACCGCAGGCCTGTCAAGTGAGATATCGTCTCCCTGTGACGGGGCCACTATGGCCTGAGTATAGCACGTTGTCGTCATTGTCGACGTCGTTTGAGAGGACGTGCGCGCCTGGGGCCAGCACGTACCTCTCCGACGATGCCGTGTGCGGTGTTCCAGCAGTGCTGCGGTGGCCACCGATAGAGGTTGGAAGCGCAGCTTGCAGGCAGTGCAGTACGTGTTCGTTCTGACCACCCCGAAAGACCCTAGGCCATAGACCGCG
Source organism: Pilatotrama ljubarskyi (assembly GCA_022385805.1). Taxonomy (NCBI): domain Eukaryota; kingdom Fungi; phylum Basidiomycota; class Agaricomycetes; order Polyporales; family Polyporaceae; genus Pilatotrama; species Pilatotrama ljubarskyi. The sequence goes on from MU277677.1 coordinate 30,423, forward strand.
CCCGACTGAATGCCTGCGAACAGACGTGCTAGCTGAACAGGCTCGGGAGAGAATGTTATATGAAAGCGCTCCTTCGGTTGTATCACAGCTCTTCCCGAGTAAATAATAATGGCTAGCGTGCGATGGAGCTTCGCGAGGACTAGCTCTCAAGTAACCCTGAATGATCGCGGGAGGAGGTACAACGCCTGCCATTTACTGTGCTCCCGGCCCAAGAAGTTCAAGAGATTCTTTGATACGGAGATCGACGTCCGCACGACTATTACAATACCCAGTGCCGTGCCCGGACAGGGTGAGCGGCATAGGGGCACCACCGCATTCAGGCCCGATAGTTTCGGCCGAGATCCCCAGCACGAAGGTATACCAATGCTCAGATGCTAGGAATCTAAGTACAAAGGCAATAGGGGCGACCAAGATACGTGCTGAACGTCGACAGTTTCGGCATCGTAAATGCTTGACAGGAAGGGAGGGGTGGTGTCGGGTGGCACTTCTCAACAAAACTCAGCTCTGGTGACCGCAGCTTCGACGTACGCTCTGAAGGACGTCTAGCTTGGGAACATTCGGCGATCCCGGTAATGTCTAAGGGGCCGCAATCGTTGATCTGGTATGCGACAACACGGAGGGAAGCTAGAGAGGCTCGTATGCTTGCACGGGCATATTAAATATTAAGGTTACTGTACGTTATGTACGCGAGGGGGTCAGGAAGTCCGATGAGTGTGGTCCAAGAAATTGGGAGAGCGTGTGCAGCCGCTGTGGGTGACTGGTGAATTAGTGAGCTTGACCGCCGCAGCCCGGACAGTAATCGGCGATTTGAGGAGCTGGGTTACGGTGTTCAGACCCGGAGCATTAGACGATGTACTCTGTACTCACAATACTGCTGGGGATGCTGGCGGCTTTCAGACCGGAGGGATGTTCAGAATGCTTCCTGCATTGGGAAGTCCCGATGCGACTCACTATTGCTTGCAGCTCTGCTTGCAGGTGGCCCCGTGGCAGCTCTTCGGGTGCATTGGGCTGAACCTGCAGCGCGGGTTGTCGCATTTTACCTACAGGTTACCGATGGGACGTTAGAGGATACCGCGATGCAAGGGCTTCCGTAAAAACCTCTTGGTCGGGCTGTTATATGAGGTTAAGTGACGATGTAAGAAAGAATCGTTCAATAGGTGCTCACCATGGGATAAACATGACCGCATTTCTCGTAGACGTAGCAGACTCTAATGCGAAGGTGAGTGCATTGATGTGAGTCATGGGAGAGCTAATACGCACTGGCGAAGGTAGCACATCGTACAAAGACGGTTGAGTGAGTAGGCAGGGCGAATGTGCTGAGTACTCGGATTGTGAGGTGGTGCGATGACCAGCCAGCCTCACAGCGACACGCATTTATACTTCCCGAAGGAAGGTGAGACCTCACCAGTAATTAGGGGCGGAAGGGATTGCATGACCCCGGGCATACAGACGACAAGGTGAGATGATGTTCAGTCTCTACTAGGTGAACGCAAGACGCAAGCAGGCTTCCACAGGATCATACATGTGAGAAGTCGTTTACGGGCGCAGATTACCATAGATAGATAGGGGTGGCCCAAGTGGGTGCGTGCGCTCGAGGAAGACGCAGGGAGCCCTTCCCAGGAGAAGGAGGCCTTTGGATCATCATTGCACCTTTCGATGAGCACACGAGCTCCAGAGCTTGATGTCCCACATCATCGTTAGCATATGGGATGCCGTTCACCGCCTGTTAACCCTCGAGAGCCGATAGCGCACCCGCGCAGGAGCTCCGGTCGGGGAGGGCGGGACGCTTGGTCGCGACCAGCAGGTCGGATGTTCGGAAAACCTAGATCCAGGCATCAGAATGCAGCCAATTTCCCGTAAATCGGAACAGGTTTCAGCGGTGGGGCTTGCATGGGCACTAGAGAGCTACGCTGGTGAAGACCCAACAGAAATCGCGGGAGGGAGGGGAGGAACATAGCAAAGCAACGACGGGCGCTCGGAGGACTTCCTCCTGAGTCCCGATTAGGCAGCCGCCACATGGGTGGAAAGCTGTGCAAGTACAGAGCTATGAATTACCAGTACGACTTGTCTGACCTCCGACGCCCGTGAGACATTCGTCTCCGACTTGTGAGTACAAGGATCTCCTGGATCATGGATGGCATTCCATGCTTAAAACATCCCTGAGCAGTGGCTATCGTTACGCATGGGAAAGAAGCACAAGTCCTTCGTCGAAAGTAAGGTGAGCGAGGTCCCCGGGATCCGTTCTTGCAATTTCCCGCATCATGAGGGCCTGATGCTAATCTGAACACCGACTCTCAGGATGTTGCGGTAGAACTAGCGAAAAGCGTGGCAGATGTCGAAGAACAGAAGGCCAAAAGGAAGGTTGAATTACATCACAACAAGGTAGCGTGCACGGCGGGCCTGCCGGTTCGAGTCAACAACATCATGACATGACACACTTACCTGTGCTCTTATGCGCCTAACAGGTATCTGCCCTGAAAACTCGTCCTCAAGAAAAGGGCGGGACGTCATCGAAAGCGAGATTAGTGCGCGATTGATGTCCAATCTGCGCGCCGGCTGTGATGCTTACCTCAAGTTCCTCAGGAGCGTGCAAAAGCCGCCGTTGCAGCGAAGGCCGCACGCGCCAAAAAAGAGAAGGCCAAGCTCCGGAAGAAAGGTCGTAGCTCCGTTGGGGATGGGGACACCTCCGAGTCGCAGTCAAAGCCGCAAGAGAGCCCACAGAAGAGCGGCGGAGAAGCCAAGAAGAAGCGAGTCACGTTCGGTTAATCTTGTGTACCAAGTTCCGTCGAATTGGTACCTCCTGCTCTACCTGGATATCAATGGACTTTGGTCGCACCCGTCCGTGCAATGCTTGCAAAACGGTTCATGTACCACCCTTCGTCGCCACGACACGTGCAATCACTCTCCGGCGGCGCTGCTTCCGACACAGCTTCGAGCGGTCCGAGGACCCCCGACAATCAGTGGGTATGCCTGATCTTAGTCCGGACGGAACAGGCCTTTTCGGAGGGCTTATGCCTGTGCCAGTCCGGACAAATTGGCATTTTAGCGCCCAAACGCCTGTGGCGAAGTCCGGACATTGAGGCAGGATTCGGGGGTCCGGGAGGCCGGGACGGAGCATTAGGCGCCCGCCTGACCGGCGGACCGCCGGCCTGTGCCGTTAGCGCCCGCTCATCCGGACGTTTTTGATCCAAAAAAAGGGCCTACGCCTGTGCCAGTCCGGACAAATTTGGGCGCTTATGATGCCTGTTCCCTACGGACGTTTTGGCCAAAATCGCGAGACCCCGGATCAGGCCTCCTCACCCATTGTCGGGGGTCCTGCGGTCCGCGGCCGCCCATGATGCTCGCCGCGGACCTTTCCGAGCGTTTATTGGTCTCCTATTGGAGCAAGATGATTATCCTGGAACACGCTCCGGTATGCTTTGCTTCGTGAATTACACTACTCAGTGTTGTGTGTCTGGATAGGTTCACGCTGTCGCTGTGAACTAACGCTGGAGTAGATGCGCCATCCTTCCACTGATCTGCCGGTCGGGAGTGTGATGACGGATGATGTCAAAACGTCTGGGTCGACCATTCTAGCTTCTGGAGGCTCGCGTCAAGGCTCTCAGGCCCGCAGGTTCACGGTACGAATACCAAGACAGGTGCTTGCGCCGAACTTGAGGCAAGTCAGCGTGGCGACGGGCAATGTGGACTTAACCATATATGGTATGAGGACCACCGTGGATTCATGGATTTGCGGTCTCTCCGGCAAGTAAACTTCTCACCCCGTTCGAACCAGGAACGCGCGAGAGGCAGTGCTGCTGGCCGCAATTCACACAAGCGTGGACGCAGTCCAAGGTTCGGCGCCACGCCCTCCGGTCATTCACGCTGAGTCGGCATATTATACCACTCTGAGACCGATTCGCAAGTGGGGAATGTCGCATGATCGCGCATATTCAGCCGCAATGATATGAAGACACTCATTCGTTGGTACCCTTGCCCCGGAACCGTTTTGACGACGCATGGCGATCTCGACGTCCCGGCTTCGCGGGCTCCTCTTGGGGTGTGCTCATCATGAATATGGTCGCTGACCAGTGCCAAAAATCATGCCACGCAATACGTATTGGTCGTTCCAGGTGCAGCAGAGTAATCTCGCCCTTCATGTAAGAGGATGTCGTATCCGCAGCGATGAGGACCCCCATGCGCTCTGCGCCTGCATTGTGGTCTTGACGGTGTGCTGGTGGTCTCGGACGATGTGACGCTATCAGCCGCCCTACTGTAGCTTGCACACGCACTCCTCATTCATCACACAGCGGCCATTTGCTACTGATACGCCACTGAGATTACTCGACACACTCCATCGCGCACTCACCCTTCATATCCGCCCCGGCGATACGCCTGCGCTCTCGAGACACGCTCTCAAAGTCAAACGCATGGTCTATCGTGTTCTCGATACGACGGTTTTCGGGAGCTACTTACCAGAACCACATTGTGTCATATGTAATATCTCAGGCTGCCGTAGGATCGAGGAGTTCAAACTATTCCTGACTAAAAGTGTACATCCCACTGGCATAAGCCTTATTGGCCAACGGGCTAGAGGCTGTTACGGACAGTCCGGCGTATCCTGACTAGTGACTAGCATAACGAGCATAAAATAGTATGAACGCCAGATGCAACATCAGTAGCCTACTCCCACCGTACCCTGGCTCTGCGCCTGTGGCATCTCTTCATCGTCATCTAGATCACGCAACCACCCGTTGTAATCGACGTCCCTCTCCAAAAGTTCGCTGACCCGATCCACCTGGCCCTCCACGTCGAACTGCGAGTTGTACCCCATTCCGAAGACGCCGCTGCTCCCGCGTATCAGGCCTTGTGCCTGGCTCTGCCTATGGCTACCCCCGCCTAGGAACGGGTCATCATCGTTGGCGCTAGGACGCTGCGATGACACGAACGCCGGGACAAACGCGCCAGGATTCTGCGTGAAGAGCGGTGATACGGGTGATCGTTGTAGGACTGAGGCAGAGTCGGATGACCCCGATGCAGGAGAGGAAAAATACGTCTTCGTCGGGGACGGTTCGCGCTCGTCCACCGTCAACGCAGGGAGCTCCGTCTCTCCTTCGAGCTGTTCGTTCCGGTCCTTCTTCGGTGCTGCGTTGTTCTTGTCGTAAGGGGTGTTCTTCCGAGAAGGAGGACGAGGGCGGGGCTTCGAGCGGCGTGACGAGGCGAGCAACTCGGTCAGGGTTGGTAACGGATGAGGGTCCGGTGTCGTCGGAACTGGGAGCCCCTTTGCGTTACCTAACCCTTTGTGTCTTGACACGGGGGTGACAGGCACGTTCAGCGGAGAGGTTGCAGGCGGGGGTGTCGAGGGCGGCACTGGCTGCGGACCGCTCGAAATAGGCTCTTGTTCCAGAAAAGGCTCTATGCGCGCTTTCTTGGGCAGCGGGGCTCTGGGGCGCGACGGTTGTGAGACATCCATACCGTCTTCACGTGGAGAATTAGGGGTCCGAGCGCGCTTCAACGGTCTTCGCTCTGGCGAAGCGGCGGGTGCGCTCGAGGACGCTTGTGGCGAATCTCGGCGTTGTGGCCGAGACGGGTTGAACGACTTCGAGGACATGGGTGACTGCGGTGAAGATGGCGGAGGCGAGCAGGGTGCAATAGGCGCAGGCTTCTGGCGTCTAGAATTGAGGGGCGGTGTCGATGTCTGCAATTGGGATGGGAACGAAGGGGGGAGGAACGACTGGCGGAAAAGTATGAGTAAGGACTGGCATGTTGCAGCAAGTAGGGACGACGGACAAGTTCTGGTACCTCCGCAATCTGGGGAAGGTCATGGTTCTGATGTTCTTCGGGCAGTTCCCCCCCTAAGCTGAGGTTGGGTGGCTCCGAAAGCACTGCACCAGGAGCGTTTGACGTGTGGTCCCGAGTCGGGGGTGATGGTGGTCGCGCCGGAGGGGTAGCCTTCGGTTTGGGAACCACGGCGCGATCTCCCTTCGCGCTTGTAACGCTCGAACGCTTCACAACGCGGAAACTTAGCGATGTCTGCACCTTCTCACCGGATGCGAGCGGCTCCTTCGTCTTCGCCCTAGCCTTGTCAGCCTTAGGAAGCTGGGAGAGGTCGACTGCGCTTATGGATGCTGATGCGTCTTCAGGCTCTGTAGCCACTTCAGCTTGCCAGCGCTCGACCTTCTCTCGAATGATGTCCGCTTTCGTGGGCAAAGACGCGGGACGAGGCGACGATCGCTCTGGCTGCTCGTCTGCAGGCTGTGGCCAGTACTTGGATGTCCGCATCGACTTGATGGGTCTTGACTTGAGATTATTGTCCCGCGTATTGGCGGCATCCTCCCATCCCTTCTCGTGTTGAATCCACTCCTGCTCCGTTTCTGGGTAGACCCACTGGAAATCGTCGCCGACCTCCCTCTTCCGCCGGTCTCCCATCCTGACTCCGGGCGCTACCCCAGCATATCTTCGACTTGTGCATACAAGCTGCGTCACCCGCGAGACGTGGCCCCACTTGGGATGCGTAGTGTCGCCTCCGGCGACCTCCAAGGCGTGGCTGATCCGGCTCTTCCAGGCTGCTGTGCGAGCTTCTGAAGACGGCGACGACGGGCGTGAAGCGGCACATAACTCTTCCGGAAGTGCAATATAGTTGGCGTGCATACATTCTACTAGCTCTGCGAGGCTGACTTCTGGAGCAGGCACAGAAGACGAACTTGAGGACGAGGACAAGACCTCCATAGTGAAGGACAGGCCGAGTCTATTATCCACTAAACTTGCTGCTGGCGAACGAGACTTATATCCAAGAATGGCGCTGCCAGGATGGGTTTGTCGAAGCGCAGGACAAGACTGGCCAAGATGAAGTCGAGAAGCAAGCCCGAGCCGTGGCTCGCTCGTCGCTGGACTTGAGCTCGGAGTTCGTTGAGCCTGCAGGCTCGCAGCCACACATACTAAGCGCACTAGGCCGGAAATGGTATGTCGAACATTACGTAATGGCACGCAGCATGGGCGCCTGTGCAGCTGATTCAAGCAGTTGTGCACCGATTCCCTCGACCGTGGCCACGGTCTTCGCAGCTCTACAATGCAGACAACGTAATATATACAGTGTATGTAGCGAATAACTCAAAGAGCATGAGTGGACAGTAATCGTCCGCCAGTCGTACTTATGATACATATGATACAGTGGTTGGTACGTCCTGCTTGCATGCGAGGTCATGGCAAGGCTAGAATTAGAAACATATCGCAAAGACGCAATAAGTCAAAATAGAGGTCTCGCAGATCATCATAGGTATCGTAGAAGTCATCATCATAGCCATAACGTCGTCGCGAACACGACAATCACTAGGGCGTCGCGTCCACCGGGGTTCCAGCTCTATACAGCCATGCTGTGGCGCCGAACATCATCACCTTCGACCCTGCGTGAGCTTGATGCGTGCACGCTCCGTCGACGACTGTCGACATTCGCCCATGCACCGGCGCGAAGACCACCGTACTCTGCGTCCGCCTGTGCGCCTTCGCTCTCCTCGTCGTCCGGAGGTACATATGCCCGGGACTTCTTGCGCTTCACTGTGCCGGTCGGGGGCGCCTCGACGTCCGCATCAGCAGAGTGCGACGAAGACGACCTAGAGGAGATCGGCGGAGCATCCTCATGTGCAACTGAACTGCGCTTTGAGACCGCCGGCGGAGGGGCCGGATCCGGCTTTCGCATTTTGCTGCGCAATGGTTTAGCAACCACAAGATGTGCAGACGGAATCAGGTACGTACGTGTTCAATTTGGGTTCCGCATAGTTGATGCTCTTGCGCACGCGCCGTTCACGCCCGCCGGCGAGAGGTTCCGGGTCTGTCTGAGGCGTTTCTGCGACAGGGCTCGATGACCGAGGCGTGGGGAGGTGAGACGAGGGTTTCGATGAGGGTGCGGGTGTCGTCGCGGGTGTTGATAGGAAGTTGCGCGTGGAACCACTCGTAACACTAGTGGAGGTTGCAGAAGTGGGCACATCGACATCAGGTGTGCGGCGCCGCTCATGATCTATAGAATGTCAATACCATCCATGCAGTGATACGTATAAGCGACGCACCAGACGTGGTATCGAGCGGTGGCAGGGCACTCCGGTTGGCTTGAGAGTTCGTCACGTCTTTAAACCTCGACTTGCTGCCTTCGGGCATGTCAGTCGGATCTTCGACCGCTCGCTGCTTCTTGCGTTCGCGTGGCCTCACGACGTCTGGCGCTGGATTGCCGTCTCGCTCGTGTGCATGTTCGCTCTCCTTCTCCCTCTTCTCTCGTCGCTTGGTGACCGCTTGTAGGATAGCCTCCACCTCATCCTCATCGGGTTCGGCGGGAAGCCCTTCTTCCTCCAAAGCGTCGCGCAAGGGCGACTCGGGGACCGGACTCGGCGGTCGACTGAGGCTATCTGTTGTGACTGCAGTGATGGATACGCTCGTAAGCAGGCCGCTCTGCCTCCGCGTGGGTCGTCGCTTGCCGGTCTTGCCCAATTGTTCCTCAAAATCTATATGTACTGTGTCCACCGCAAGTGGGGACGCTGCCTTCTGGGAAGGCAGAGGTAGACGACTGGAGCTGGACGACCGAGACTTGGTCTTGCGCTTGCGCGGTAGCGACGGGCTAGACTCCGCCTCCGCGTCGGCCTCCGGGTCTTCTGGAGAGGAGGCGTTGTTCTCGTCGTCCTCGATGATGCCGGGCACTGTGGGTGGTTTCGCGAGCCGATTCGGGGGTGGGGAGACGTTCGGGTCAGGGATCGGACGTCGAGCACGAGGAGGTGGAGGGTGGCTTTCTGGCGTGGGCGACCGGGAGTGTGGTACTCCCCAAGACTTGCGGATGAGCCCTAGCTGCTTCATGAGAGTGTGTGTCTGCGGAACGTTAGGCATTGCAGCCAGTGAGACAGGGAGTGGACGAACAGCAGATTCTGTATCCGCCAAGATCCTCCGTGACTTCTCTTTCTCCTTCTTCAGCTGGGTCGTGAGGGCGATCTCCGAGGCCCGCAGACGGAGATTCTCGACGTAGAGGGTAGATATCTGAGCATTGAGTTCTTCGATCCGCGCGCTCAGCGTACTGTTCAACCTGCCCCATGCATGCGTCAACTTTCTGAGTATATGACATGCGGCGCAAACATACTTGGTGATGTGCTTGTTGGCGAGGAGAAACTTCTTCTTGACTACGGTGGATCCACCAAATGAGTGTGAGAGATGGAGACGGTGAGGTCGGGCACGCACAGTTCTCGAATTCTAGGAGGGTGTCATTCTGCCTCGACTCAATAGATACGCGCGATTGTCTTCTGCTCATCACTTCCGGCGGTGAGCAGGGTGTCGAGGGCGTCGCGGGCTCGTGGTCGTCGTGGTCGATGTTGCGGAATGTGGCTCGGTGCTTGTTCGACTTCTCTCGGCCACGCGACGCGGTGCACTTCATTCCGGCCACTTGGTTCGGCTCAAGGAATGCAAGCCGAACCAAACACGCATAGCCTTTGTAGGCCCTGACTTAAGGCTTGTTCGCTCACCACCATCTCCGTCACCGCCGTACTCAGCGACAACGAGCTCTTTCTTGTCATCGTGCGGTGCCCCGTAAACCACAATCACGCATTGTACGACATGGCTAACGTCTCATCAGGGTCTAAGCGTGCGTGGGACGGCCCAAACGATGCTGAATCGCACAAAAGACCTCGAGAGGACCCCCGAGATTGGCGGGACACCCGCCTAGGTTCCCCGCATAGGAGACCACCTCCAGGGAGGAGGGACATCGACGATAGACGTGTCAGTGGTGATAGACGACACCGCGGGGACTACAGACCTCGCAGCAGAGACCGTGGGCATGATCGGCGACGTTCGCGCGACTTCAGTCGTGACAGAGATAGAGAACGGGACCGGGAGCGTGACAAGGATCATGGTAGAGACAGGGGTCATGCTCCTCGACGGGACGACGGTCGGCGGGACGGTAGCCACGCCGACGAGCGACGCGGAGAGGAGCGAACGCGTCCCACACCACCAAAGGACCACCAGCTGAACGGCGTGCATTCATCCCATCCCCCGCCGCCCACAGTCGAAGATGAGAAGGAAGAAGGCGAGTGAGTACTCCGTCTATGACCTGCTCGTTATTCAGTGCCTCACGGTGACCCTGCGTGCTAGGATATCCCCTCGACCCACCAAAGCTCCGTCCCCCTCGTCCGCGCACCCCACTCGCCCACGGAGCCCTCGAGCACAAAGCCAGCATCAAGGTTCTCAGAAGCCTCCGCCGGCATCTGAACCTGAGATGGAGCTTGACCTTCCGCCCTCTCCTCCCCCCGTAGAAGAGACGCTTGCTGCACGTCGCGCCCGGCGCCAGGCTATACTTGCCAAGTATGCGGGCATCGCAAGCTCGAACTCCAGTCAAGGGCCAACCCCCAGCCCTGGACCTAGCAGTGCGGTTGAGCCGCCCCCTGCGACTCCCGATGTCTCTAATATCCCATCCCAGGCTCAGAGTGTCGCAGGTACTCCTGGTCGTGCAGAGTCCGTTCGTGCGGAAAGTGCAAGTGGGTGCCGTTCTCCCGCAATGGGCGCATATACTGAACACTATCCTGTTGTAGAGCCCGAGATACGCCAGACCGCCTCGGCATCGCCTGCACCAGGAACGTTCTCTCTCGCTAAGGGCGATGACGAGGAGCAAGTGCAAGCCAAGGTGCAGAACGGGGCAGGTGAGCAAGTGTCTGCGGCCGACTATGATCCCAGTCTGGATCGCCGGGAGGACGAGCAGAAGCGAGTTTGGGGCGTTAAGGATGAGCCCGCTGATGTGGAGGTGATTGAAGAGGAGGAAGAGGAGGACGTCGACGACATGTTTGCCATTGCGACCTCGGAGAAGAAGGTCAAGAAGGTCAAACGGGTCGTGGTAAGTGTTCGTCATAAGGTCTGAAACAAGTCGCTGAGGAAGATGTGCAGAAGCCCGCCGTCCCCGCCATTGTCACCACGACGCTCGACTCCGCGGCCGACCCTGAAGGGTACTATCAGATTATACTTGGAGAGCAGTTGGATGGAGGCCGCTACCAGGTGTTTTCTTCTCTCGGCAAAGGCATGTTCGCCAACGTCGTGAGAGCGCGCGTCCTACAAGGAGAACCCGGCGAGGTAGGCAAAGAGGTTGCTATCAAAATCGTCCGGTGCCAGGAGTCAATGTACGTACCGTCGTTACACGCGGTCATGAGCGCCATTGACCTCAGACTAGGTATAAAGCTGGCCTGAAGGAGGTTCAGATACTCAATAAGCTCCGACAAGCCGACCCGGAGGATAAGAAGCATATCGTCCGATTGGAACGCACTTTTGAGCATCGTGGACACCTCTGTCTCGTCTTCGAGAACCTTAGGTACAGTCCGCACAACTCGCCCTGTGTGTCCTTGGCTCACGCTTCCGCTTCTGCAGCATGAACCTCCGCGACGTCGTCAAGCGCTTCGGCAAGGATGTCGGTCTCAACATCCGTGCAGTGCGCGCATACGCTCATCAACTATTCCTTGCTCTGGGCTTGCTGCGCAAAGTGAACATCATGCACGCGGACATCAAGCCTGACAATATCCTGGTATGTGTTGCTTGCAGCTGCAAGGCGCGTTGAACGTACCGCTTACGTTTCCACGTCGCAGGTCAACGAACAGAAGACTTTGCTGAAGCTCTGTGACCTGGGGTCTGCGTCTGATGCGTCCGAGAACGATATCACCCCGTATCTGGTGTCCAGATTCTATCGTGCGCCAGAGATCAGTAAGTCCCCGTTCGGCTTCCCCAGCGGACGGCCGTATTGACTCCAATCTCAGTCATGGGACATCCATACGACCCAGCCATTGACATCTGGTCCGTGGGCTGCACGTTATATGAGTTGTACACCGGCAAGATTCTCTTTCCTGGCCGCACAAACAACCACATGCTGCTTCTTATGATGGAGCTGAAGGGTCGTTTCAACTCGAAGATGATCAAACGGGCGAAGTTTGGGGAGCAGTATTTCGATGAGCTCGGCGCGTTTCTCAGCGTTGAGCAGGACCGAGTTACTGGATTGGTGCGTATTCTCAGCTCGGAGCTCTGAGGAGGTTCATGATCTGAAGGCGTTGTTACACCCACAGGATGTCGTACGCAAGGTTCACCTCACGCAGCCAACCAGGGACCTCAGGCAGCGTTTACTTCCATCAAGCTCCGTGAAGCTGAAGGACGAGGAAAGCAAGCTGCTCGTGTCATTCGTGGACCTCCTCGACAAGTGTCTCGCTCTAGACCCTTCGAAGCGGATAACGCCCAAGGAGGCGTTGGTGCATCCGTTCATACGCGGGTGATCTCCACACTCGCTTGCCGGCATTCGCGGTTTGTGAGGGTGGCGCCCCAGTCCTCCCATTCGCCAGTACTCCGCTGGCAAGAACAAGTACCTCGCTGTGTACGTCTGGATCTGTCTGCAGAGCACCTCGAGGCTTGCACGTATGTAATAGTAGAGCAAGATGGACACTATCAGAACACAAGTGTTGCAACCGCTTGCATCGAGACCGACTGACCCCAAGCCCGGAAGCCTGTGGCGCAGATGCCAAGGACGTTCGCCCCGCTCGGCCGCTGTCAGCTGTGCCTCTGGACTTGCTCAGCGAATCACGCACACGGTTGAGCAAGCACCCGGGGCCCGTAAAGCCTCACGGAGAGCGGATGATGACATTCAGGGTCAAAGCTCGTCAGGTGAGCATTCACAGTTCGAGCGCCGATACGATCGAATGCTTCGCCGGGGTCACGGTATCCTACCCAGGCCAGTATGGCGCAGCGCTCCGCGCCCTCAACGAGACAGCGTGAACACTGGGCTCCTTGACCACTCCTCAGTCGGTCTCGTTGCTTGCCGGAACAACCGTACTGCCTTGATCGTCTATCAGGCGGGGGGATGTCAGGCCCATATAATAACCACCCCGGCCCCGCCAGGAGGCTGCAAGGCGTATCCGCCCACATATCCCCTCCTGACATGTCTTCTGAGCGCGCACTGCCTACTTTTGACGAGCTGCCCAAGTTTAAGGACTTCTCAGGCTGCGCCTGGGAGGTCTGGGGTAAAGACGATCAGCTCGGTACCGTGAACCTCTTGACGGATGAGCTGGTCAAAGAGGCATCTAAGGAGATCAAGTAAGATCTCGCGTCGTCTATCCATCGTGGCTCAATACTAACGACTTTGCAGGACTGGGAAGGCAATCGGCTTGAACTGGTCGGTAGCATCGCCTATCTCCGTGTATGTCCGGCCTACTCACCATACGTTGAAGGCCGATCAATTTCCCCGCGAAGGTATGCGCGCTCCGTGCTGCAAGCCCCATATCGAGACTGATCTCCAGCTGTTGTAGCCCGCCTTCCACCGCAAGCCGCCGACTCACGAGATCATTGATTTCCCTGAATTCGGCGCCGTCAATGACGATATCCTTCACATCGTAAGTCTGTTTGCCCGAGTACAATAGGACGCCCCGCTGACTCGTTCGTGTTGTAGAATACTCAGTCTGGTACCCAATGGGACGGGCTCAAGCACTTCGGCTTGTTGCATCACGGCCTCTTCTACCAAGGGTAGCTCTCTTTTCCATGGCGGCCAACATGATGACCGACCACTCCACACAGAACGCCGGCGAGCTTCTTCAAGAGAGGTAATCTGGGTGTGACAAATCCCACGGACGTCGACCCCGAATTGATCAAGTACGGCATTCACAGTATGTCCTTTCCTGTATGATATACCATCGCATAGGCTCACAACTGCCGTTGTGACCCACGCAGACTGGGCGCAGCATGGTATTTGCGGCCGCGGCGTGCTCCTGGACTTGGTCAAGTTCTATACTGAAGCGCACGGGAAGCTGCCCTACGACCCATTCACGTCACACCCCATTCCGCTTGCGGACATCCTAGAGTGCGCCAAGAAGCAAGCAGTTACGTTCCGCCGCGGCGATATCCTCATCCTTCGCGTTGGTTTCATGCTTCGCTTCAACGGCGCTACCGAGGAGGAACGTACTGCCTTGGGTGAAAAGCCCGAGACCTTGTGGGTTCTCTTCTCTTTTCGATCCACACGGGCGTTTGATTGAATGCCATTCAGTGCTGGCATTGAACAGACGGAAGATATGAAGCGATTCCTTTGGTACATGAGCCCGCGATGCTTCTGCGAGAGATCCGTCGTTGACGGCATTCACAGGGACAACCACTTCGCTGCCGTCGCCTCTGACCAGCCTGCTCTTGAGGTGACTACTGTGCCGTACCTTGTTCCTAGATCAATTGACTAAGACTGTGCAGCGTTGGCCCCCTCCGGAGGGCGTTGCACACCTGCACTCGACCATCCTTGGGTATGTCATGCAATGCACTTGCGTGGCAACTTACCTCACCTTTCTGACCGTGCAGGCTGTGGGGCATGCCCATCGGCGAGTTCTTTGACCTCGAGGCGCTGTCGAAGCATTGCGCCGAGACAGGCCGCTACACCTTCTTCTTCTCGTCCTGGCCGCTGAACGTGTAGGTCTCGACGTACTCATGAGTTCAGTATGGTACTGAAAATGTCTGCCGACAGCCTCGGCGGTGTCGCGAGCCCTCCCAACGCAGCCGTAAGTGCTCGCTTCGCTTCCACCACGTTGCAACCTCTGACTTCATATGAATCCAGGCCTATTTCTGATCGTTTTCCTGCATGCACCCGTGGCACTATACAGGAAAATGCTCGCGCTCATTTTGGATGGAAGTTATGTAAAGTAGGCATTGGAATTCAAGGTCTTCCCTCTGACGCTCTAGGTATCTGGGGCCACGGCAGCGTGCAGGTGAGTTTTTCATGAGTGAGGAATTGGGTTACGCCAACATGGACGAGACACAATCACCCTCATTTTATGAGCTGGGATCCCGTTGCATCCAATCTGTGTCTTCCCTGCCCTGCAAACAATGCTCGGAATCATGAGGCACCACTTCGCTTGTCGTCCTTCCGTGAGTACGGCGATGTGCTGCTCTGGGGAGGATTCTCAGCGGCCCGTGAGCACCAACTCGGCATGTTGTGCGGCTCAGGGTGGACTTTCTCTCGAGTACTCTGCATCGCCCCGTGTCATGAGTGCGATGTTGCAGCGCACGATCAACACATGCGGCCTGCGGAATTGATATCTTGGAATCCCAGAAGATGCTGACCTTCGTTTTTGTGCATATCGGAGCGGATCTCCTTCTCAACTTTAGATCACGGAAGGCATTCCTGCAGTACCTGGTTGCAAATAGTCGCATAGTCAATCACGCATATAGTGCCCGGGCCGCTTTCGATCCCATGAGATGTCGGAATGGAAGCTCAATAGGAAGTGGACGGCAGCTGTGTTATCTATATAATAGGTGCGGAGTTCCGCTGGTTGGGATTGCGAGCCCGTCCCCCACTCACTCCCCAGAGTCACCACAGCCTCCGCGATGGCTACCACTGGGAGGAAGCTGCCCACCTACGACGAGTTGCCTAAGTTCAAAGATTTCTCTGGCTGTGCCTGGGAGGTCTGGGGCAAAGATGACCAGCTTGGTACCATCAATCTCTTGACCGACGACGTCGTCAGTGAGGCCGCCAAAGAAATTAGGTCTGCTCCGCTCCATGTCGTCCCGCAATACGACATTGCGTTGACAGTCACATTACAGATCCGGCAAGGCCATCTGCTTAAACTGGTGGGTTTCAGACGTATCTGTACGCGCGGATTCTTATGTTCGCATGTCCAGGCCCATCCAGTTTCCGGACAAGGTCTCTATCCAGGGTAGGTCACCCTGAAGGGATGGTGCGACTTACTACTATGATAGCCTGCTTTCGGACGCATTCCACCTACGCATGAGATCATATTCAAAGCCGATCGCGGTGCAGTTCATGACGATCTCCTCCATATTGTGAGAGAGCCCGGATTTCATATCATGCTGATTCGGACTAACGCAGCTGTTTAGAATACACAGTCTGGTACCCAGTGGGATGGCCTGAAGCATTTCGGTCTTCTGAAGCATGGCTTGTTCTACCAAGGGTGGGCATTCCATTCGCGCACAGGTTGCAGTCACGCTCAAGCCGTGAGTTTCAGAACCCCGGCGAGCTTCTTCAAAAACGGACATATCCGCATTGAAGACCCGACTGACATCGACCCCGAGCTCATCAAGTTCGGCATCCATAGTAAGTCGCTCACCTGCACTGTGATCTGCGTTCATATGCTCAGCGGAGTGGCTTTGGCATAGACTGGGCGCAGCATGGCATCTGCGGCCGCGGAGTCTTGCTCGACATGGTCAAGTATTACTCCGAGTCAAACGGAGGGCGGCTTCCGTACGACCCGATGACCACCCATGCTGTCCCTGCAGCGGATCTCATCGCCTGCGCCCAGAAGGAGGGCATCACGTTCCGCCGCGGCGACATACTCCTCATCCGCGTCGGGTTCATCCAGCGATACTATGGGGGGACGCAGGAGGAGAGGAACAGCATCGCCGAGAAGCCAGAGACCTTGCAAGTGGCTTACGCTCTGATCGTATAGCCTCCGCCTGATGCGGTAATATAGTGCGGGCATCGAGCAGAGCGAAGACATGAAACGTTTCCTTTGGTAAGCCTGCCCTCAATTGAATGTCCGAATGCACATAGGCCTGACTGAATGTATCCTAGGGACAACCACTTTGCCGCGGTCGCTTCCGACCAGCCTGCGCTTGAGGTAGATATTGCTACTGACATCGTCCTACAGCACAACTTGCTGACTTGACCAAAACCCTGGCAGCGCTGGCCCCCTCCGGCAGGCACCCCTCACCTCCACCAGACCATCCTTGGGTCTGTATCATTACATCCGCTTGCATACGTCGTACTGATGTGTCGTAGCCTATGGGGCATGCCCATCGGCGAGTTCTTCGACCTGGAGGCGCTTTCGAAGCAGTGCGCTGAAACTGGTCGTTATGTATTCTTCTTCTCTTCTTGGCCGCTCAACGTGTATGTTGCACCATACCTCCTCCGTCGTACATAGGCCTGATCACAATCACGCACAGACTCGGTGGCATCGCAAGCCCTCCCAACGCTGCTGTGGGCATCTTCAGGACTCCTACTCGAGTTGTCTTACGACTGACCCTATGCAAAGGCATACTTTTGAGATGTGGCAGGATGCTCTCAAGACAACTATACGCACGAACCAACAGACACAGTCTTCTTGTTTCCCTTCACATAACTGTATACAGGTGTTCCTTCTATTCACGAATCTGATAAGCCAGCTTGAACAGGGGTATGAATCTACAATATCGGATATGCACGAGACTGCGTATACTCAAGAAAACCAGAGATGTTCTGAATATTCGATCTTTCTCTCCACTCTCTGAAACGTCCATCCACTCAGCGCCTCGCAGACCCTCCGTACCGCTCGTCCTCCAGATCCATGCCCCCATCCGAGCTCTCGTACGTCGACAACCGACGCCTCTTCGGCGCGCTAGTCCTGATCGGCGGCAACCCGTCGTCGTCTTCGTCCTCGTCGCTGCCTTTGCTCCCGCTCTCGATATCCTCGTCGCTAAACCCGGTCGCCGCCGGCGCATCTGCGCTCTCCGCGATCTCCTCTGCGAGTTCAGCGACGGTCGCAGGGCGCGGGTTCGGCAGCTCATCGATCGAGCGCGAGCGGGGACGGGGCTGGTCGAGGGCTTTGTCGGGGATCTGCAGGCAGCACGATATGAGTGTATTTTACACAAGAGCCAAATGTGTGAAGTGCGACGTACCGGAAGGCGAACGAGATACGCGAGGAGCGTCGATGCAGCGGCCAGAATGAATACGGCACGTAGACTAATGGCGTATGCGTCACGGGCGGAACGCTGCAGGTCAGGCGGGAGCTTCGCAACGAGGGTCGAAGAGTGCCTGATCTTGCTGATAATCTGCAGGAAACACAGTATGAGCGACATGGCGAGATACGGGGAAGAGGTTGCGGACTTCTTCAGCGTCAGGCCTGTGGATGCGCTTGTGCAGTTCCACATTGAGGATGGACTGGAAGAGTGCAGCAGAGATAGCCACGCCTCCGACTTGACCTGATGCAGAAGTAAGAACAATGTACACGGTGTCAAACAAGTCATGGCGCAGCGTACCGATACCGCGGAAGAGTTGGCCAAAACCGGTCCCGACGGCCATGGCGTCCGCTGAGCGGACATGAGTATTGGATTCTGGTTCATCTCGCGAGTGAGCACGTACCAGGTAAGTGGGCCAGCAACGCGACTGGCAGGCAGTGTCAGCATGCACGTCCCATTCCAGAGGTGAGCTGGGAAAACCTACTCAGCATGGTCTGCAGTACGACCGCATTGCCGAAGCCAAGAGGGAGCTACGCCATTCGCGTCAGTGGCAGAACATTTCCCTGAGCGTCACTGAGACGCACGATACTGAGCCATTGCTGGATCGCCGGAGAGTCCTCGCGCATCAGAGCCAGCAGAGTCGCAGAGACGAACGGGAATAGGCCAAAGATGAGGTTGAGCTGCCTGTATCTTCCCGTGCGATGCATGATCCATCTGAGGAAGGGGCCATGTATGAGCGGCAGGGTATGAATAAGGGCATTGTAAACTCACCCAGCGAAGAGAGATCCGCATGACACGGAGACACCGTTCGGTATTAAATGGGCGCCTGTGAGACGTTCCATGAGTACCATTACCTACTCTTCCGTATTCGAGACGTCGATGACATACCGGCCTTGCTCGCGCTGGTGAGCATCACCGTCTGGAACCACGTTGGGAAGTTGTACATGACCGTGAAGTTGCAGAGCGCGACGAGGAAGTTGCTAATCCCGACCAGCACCGGGATCTTCTCGCGCAGGAGGAAAGGCGCGAGGATCGGCTCGGGAGCGATGCGCAGCTCGACATAGATGAAGAGAAGCGCAAAGACGATTGCGAGGGTGAATGGGACGTATACGGTCGGTGACGACCACTGACGCAGCAGGATGTTTTAAGTGCGACTACCGGAGAGTATAAGGGAAGGTACGTACCAAGCGCTCCTCGCTGAAGCGCATACTCAGAAATACCAGGATGGAAAGTACCTGTAACGACCATATGAGTGCTAAAGTGGACGGGGCAGGGCGCGAGGTACTGACCGAGACGAGAAGCGTCGCGCTGCCGCCGTAGTCAATTCGTTTCAACACCTCTCTCGTGCTCTTGCTCCTGCCCTGTCGGGGATCGTCAGCAAAGGCGCAGGCTTGAACAGAACACACGAAATGTACCGGTGTCATGTAGTGCAGATTGACCGATGTCAGCATGAAAGAGATCAAGAATAGCGGCAATTGGATGAGGAATGCCCAGCGCCATCCGAGGCTAGACGCAGTCATGAGTAACGTGCCTACTGGGGCGGAGGAAGAATTGAAACCAACCGGTCTGCAATGAACCCTCCGAGAGGACCACCGAGGCCCATTCCAAGCTGAACAT
This sequence comes from Pilatotrama ljubarskyi, assembly GCA_022385805.1. Lineage (NCBI taxonomy): Eukaryota > Fungi > Basidiomycota > Agaricomycetes > Polyporales > Polyporaceae > Pilatotrama > Pilatotrama ljubarskyi. The sequence goes on from MU277677.1 coordinate 49,713, forward strand.
AGGTGAACATCTTGACGAACGTCAGAAGCAAGGTGACGTACGCTGTTGAACACCGCGGCAACTCCTTGAGTCAGTCCACGGTTCTGCAGGGCATCGTGAGCGCATGGAATGGCTAGCGAAACGCGGTCACCTACTCTCAAGCTGTACATGTCACTGGTGATGATCCTGAACAAAGCTCTCGTCAGCGCCTTGGCGTGTGAGGGCCTCCGTGAACGCACGTTGCGGTGGTGAAAATTCCACCTCCACCTATTCCTGCAAGCTACGTAGGGCATCAGACGGACGGACACTTCCGAGGGACTGTATCATGATGCTCACGAATCTAGCCGCGATGAGCATTTCCATGCTGGATGAGAAGCCGCAAGCCACCGTTCCCAAGCCTGCGAAGAACACGGCTACTTGGTTCGCACCACGGCGGCCCAAAACGTTGCATAACCTCCCATAGAGGGGAGTGAACGTGCACGTCGCGAGCAAATACCTGAGAATTCCGAGTCAGGCTTGGCTCAAGTCTCTTCGTGCGGGAAGTCCACCCACGCTGTCCCAAGCCAGCTCGCTTGATGTGACTTATTGAAGTCGGAGGATATTCCGGGCAGCACTCAAGAATCATACGCTTCAGTGAATCGGCGTCCCTGGCGAAATACCAACTCGACGCTCACAGGTAGCAACCAGCGTTGCTGCATTCGAAATTAGTGCAGCATGGCATGGCACGAAACTCTCTTACGCACTGTTCAAAGACTACGGCCGTTCAAGTGCGCAAACCATCCTTCAGCATGCGATGGATCAATACGTTGGTGGGACGCTACATACAGAAAGGAACGTCGCGGTCCATATACCCGCTAGGATGCCATAACGCGTCGTTTTAGAAATTTCCATGGGCCCGATCCTGCTGCGTCTCTTCTGACCCATCGGCTTCGGCGAGCTCGTCCGAGCCAGGAGCGGGTCCCGCTCCGAAGGCATTGCCGGCGACATATTGTGTACGAGCGTCTGGTATCGTCGGAAGCGCCAAGGGTATGACGTCCCTGAGCCTCACAAAGACGACTCGACTAGGCCAGAACGGAGAGTCTACAAGCAACCTTAGTGCTCACTGAGCTTGCCGGTAGAGACAGATTCGAGAGCCAGTAAAGCTTGGCAAAAGGCAAGAGACCAACTAGGAAAGGTGAAAAGGGGTGAGCAAGGTGCGCCAAGGACAACATGCGATTTCATCAAGTGGACATACCAGATCCCGATTGTTGGACCCTGTACAAATCGCAACGCTATGATTGCGTTCTACTCGAACGATCTGCGCTCAACGACCAGGCTTCTGAAAGTGGCCCAGTTGTGTGCAGCTGCAGCGGTCGTCGTGGTTGGAGGGAGAGAGAGCTCGTCACGCCATTGTCACGACCACCTCCTATTTTCGGGGTGCCGCCCTTGCCGCCGGGTGCCGATGCACCGCCTCCCCGCCGATCATCCCGCCGATCGTGCCGCTCTCCTCTCTCATCCAGGACCCGAACTTGAGCTTGCCTGGAAGTCGAGATTGCTGCCCAGGGGCCATTCGTACCAGCCTCTTCCTGTTCATGGCAAAACAACACGGGCCGCGACAATGTCACCATGGCTCCGGAAAGTAACCATGAGGGGAATTTACGTGGTATATCTCCGTCTGGCATTCCTCTTGACCGGAGCTCAGAGACTTCTACTCCTGCCATAGGCTGAGTTCAGGGTCAGAGTACTCTGACCAATCAAGCAAGAGTCACGTTGCAGACGGATGCAAAGGGGCACCCTCAGGAAAACGCTAGGGGCCCAGTGGCGAACTATATACATAAACTTCTGCAAAGCTCATCGCCTTCCGAATTCTCCGCCTCCTCAACGACTCCTCCCTACACCCAGAAGGTAGACGGTGAGTTGCTTGTCTTGTGCCTCAGAAATCATTGCCCGCAAACTAATAGAGCAGTCGCAGTCAGCGTATCACCTATCTGGAAAATATGGCCAATCAGTACAGACCGACGAACGAGTGGGTGACGGGTTCGTATACGTATCACTGCCAAGTTTGCGCGACGCAGCTACTCAATATCTTGCCGTCGGAAAACAGACCCTATCACGGAGAAGCAGAGGCCAGTCGTGCAAGACCTTGCGTACAGGCTCGGTCTTGGTTTCTTGTCCACGGAAGGGATGACTCGAGCCCAGGCCGCCGACATCATCTCCGGCCTGTACAAGGTACGCGCTAAGACGATGGACCTCGAAATTGATCCGCTCTCGTTCGACCACACTGCCGAAGCTAGGAGGGTTGTTGAGGCCGCCATGGGCGAACAGAACTGACGGCAAGTTGCTATCAATCGATGTAGTGCCACGCTGGCTTGAATTTATCGCATCTCTCTGTACAGTACATTATACTGATTTGGCCAAACTGGGTTGAGTGAACCTTCAAGAGGAGTAGAAGTAGATGCACTTGGGCCTGGTAACTTAGTATTGCATGATATTACGGCAGAACAGCATTCAGTAGGAACTACTGTACCAAGGTATGCGAGCGGGCGCTCCAACGTTGAAAGTGGAAGAAGCGCCGGCTGCTCCACGTGGTTCTATTTGTCGACCCGAATGGCCAAACACGCGTCTACGCCTGCTCGTCCTGTTCCCCATTGTCCTCCTCCCATGTCGGTGTTTGCTGGCTCTCTCGCTTGCTGTGGGCCTCTGTAGACGACCGGTAACCTGGCAACAACACGGTTTCTAGTTGCTTGCGTGGATGCGTGCTTGCAACATGGCGCAAACACTTGCTTAGAAAGGTAGGTCCGTACGTGGAGATCGCTACTTCTGCGCGATGGGCAATCTGCTACTCCTCCTCGCAATTCTGAACGCAATTCTGGACGCAATCCAAGTGGACGCTACTCATATATAACCTGGCTCTGACCGACATGGAGTCCTCATCATCAGCCAAGTCTCAAAGCATCTGCTCGACATCCAGAGTCCTCTCCAGCACTCTCTCTACTGTACCACACACTCGCTCACTCACACAATCCCTCGAACCTCATCGCCAAAGATGTCTTACACCACCTTTGCGCCCTCCTACACCTTCTCGAGCCCCGCGTCGCCCAACGCGTTTGCGCTCTTCACCTCCGCCCAGTCGCCCCGCGACACCTACCACATGTACGAGGATGCACGCCAGGTGCTGCGTCCCTCCAACGGGCGGACCACCGTCAGGAAGACGACGAAGCCCTCCGGTCTGAAGAAGATCTTCAGGCTGTGAGCGAACACCCATAGACTCGCGGCTTGGTCCCGAGTCTCCCACAAACACCACCACCACCTCGACTGGCCGCGTCCATAACTCATCGACGCCGCGCATCGCCCACCACGGCACCGCTGCACTCGCGCACGCCCACCGCCACCTCGTATTGTGAGGAGCCTCGGGTGCAGCATCGCGCGTCCTGGTCCAGGGTCCAGGGTCCTGGCCCGCGCCTCTGCCACAGCCCCGTCCTGGAACGCGCTCACGCCCGTCCCTGTCGCCCTAAGCCTCGCTGATTGCGAGCAGGCATGTCCTCTTGCGGACTCACGCCAGGATCGGACGATTCAACTATGGACTGTATCGTAGCCTTGGACTCTCGTAGACATGCATCATCGCTTCTATATCCATACTTGCCACTAGCAGCATCTTGTATACCCCTGCATCCAATTTATACTGTACCCCGCGTCATCTGAACTACCCGCGAAACGTACGTGCGCCTCTCGTGCTATCCAAGCACTAGTCTCTGCTGTCGGGCAGTTCGACGAAGAGGCAAACGGCCTTCGTAGATTCCTGAGCACGCAGCTGGGGCTCGCATGAAGACGCGGCTCCTCGATAGACTTCATCGAAGGGGAAGGGCGTGGGCGCTACTTTGCCACTTTCATGAGTACCACGTCAACACGGTTCTTTCTTCTGCTTTGACTCTTGGAAACGCACTCCTAAGGACCGTCAAACGTCGAAAGACCAGGCAGTCATGCATGGACTCATGAGGACCCGATTGGCTCCATTCCGCCAGTATAAACGAGCTACAGCCATCGGATCGGAACGAGGTGGCGTAAACGTTCGCTCCTCTGCCAGTGGCCTCTCGAGACCTCCAATCATATGCGCCTTCTCATCCGGAACTCCAACCCAGCGGAATGACACTGGATACCAGAAGATAAAAAGACGCTTAGGTCCAGGCTCCTTTCATGCGCTCGTCGTTGCCGGATGCACCGTGCTTGTACTCTGGACTGCCACCGCCTCGATATACCTGGGAGGTTCTACTCTATATCTCGACGCGCCTCCTGAGCAACCCAGACCGTCAGATCCAAAGCCCGTTGGCCAGGATGAGCTCACTAGCGATGTGGTGAAGTGGTGCGCCGCATTTGTTGACCAGCAGCTGCGCCGAAGCGAGAAGACATGCATTCCACCTGCAAAGTCTGGCATCTCTCGATACGACATGGTGCGGTTGGCGAGGTAAGTCCTGCAGCTCGGTACTTGTGAAGCGTGTCTTCACTCTGATAAGCAACGACCCTGTAGAAGATGAACATGCGGAAGCAGTGTTGCCAGTGCCCTCAGGCTACTGGTCGTTCTTCGGATTATTCGACGGTCACAGTGGCCGAGACACCAGTGCATGGCTATCAGATAACCTCATTCCGGCTGTAACGGGGGCGCTTGCCGACCTGTACTCTAAAGCAGTTCAAGTTCAGAAAGCAGAATCGACACCTGAACCTGCGCCCGCTGACATCGAGCGGACGTTCAAGGCAACCTTCACCAGGCTCGACGATGACATTGTTAGTGCACCCCTAGACACGGTCTTTTCGTCCAGCTCTCGACATGCTGCCGTCACTCTACTGGCTCCTGCATACTCCGGTTCCTGCGCTCTGCTCTCGTTTTACGATTCGCACTCCGGCTTGCTCCATACGGCGCTCACTGGTGACTCCCGTGCCGTTCTAGGGCGTCAAGAGCGGGACGCGTCAGGTCAACCCACCGGATTGTATTCCGTGCACGCATTGACGACCGACCAGACCGGCTGGAACCCCTTCGAGCGAGAACGCATCGAGTCGGAACACCCGGGCGAAGAGCCTGTCCGAAACGGACGCGTTATGGGCATGGGCGTGTCGCGCGCTTTCGGCGATGCGAGGTACAAGTGGCCACGAGACGTTCAAGACCGCCTGAAGCGGCAGTATCTGGGCAGGACTCCCCTCCCCAATGTGAAGACTCCTCCATATTTGACTGCCGAGCCCGAGGTGACCTCCATCGATGTACGGCCAGGCGACTTCCTCATCCTGGCCTCTGACGGGCTATGGGAGTGCCTCACCAACGAGGAGGCCATCGGGCTTGTCGGATATTGGAGGGATGCTATGCGCAGCACGCGCAGTCCGGGAGAGCGCAGCAGGGCCAATCTGAACATGCCCGAGCTGCCCGTGCAAAGACACAGCGAGGAGGACGATCGGACGGTGCGTTACCGCCAATGGGGCGCGCAGAAGCGCTTTGTCACGGTCGATGAGAATGCGGCGACGCATCTTCTGAGGAACGCGCTGGGTGGAGCGGACATCGACTTGGCCGCAGCGCTCCTGAGCCTGAGAGCACCTCGCTCGAGGACATACAGGTTTGCTTATTTTCGTCTGCGCGTCGGACACCTAGGAGCTGAGTAGATGGTATAGGGATGATATAACGATCATGGTCGTCTTCTTCTCTGCTGAGGATGATCGTCGGGAGCCTATTTAGATATTAGCGGACTTGGACGTTGAGGCCGCCGAATAGCATAGGGGAGCGGGTACGCATCGGTAGATGTGAAGCCTCCAATCTCTCCAGTCTTCTCTATGCTGATGCCCCTCAAACAGTGTGCTGTATATTGTTCTGTATTATCGGCGTATCAGGGTTCCTCGGGGGCAGTTGCGCTCTCCTCTTCGTTGTAGGAAGCCAGTCAACGAACGTTGTCTAACGGGTTCGATTTTCGGCTGCAGCCGTAGATCCTGTTCCCTCTTTCCCCTACTCAATCCCATGCGCCGAAGGGCGGGACCCCATCCCGACTGTCCTAGCTCATGCTGGAAGCTCTGGCTTGCCTTCATTGTCGTTTTCCATGGACATGAGAACGGCTACCACGGAGGCTTTAGTCAGTTTCTCAGCAGGGTCAGCAGGTCATCGGTCTGTATCCGTGCCTCTCAGCACAGCCAGGGTAGAGCCTTCGTGGCAATCAGAGAAGAGAGCGGCAGCTAGGTGCTATCGGTGCCGTCGGATGGCGGGGACAGCTTCTCCACTTAATCAGTACTGATTAGGTAGAGGGACGGGTGTCCGACTCTCATTACGCTACTACCACCCTCGGCCGGATGCTCTGTCGTTACTCTCCTTGGTAAGTCGCTAGTCTACTTTCTTGGCCCCACAACGCTGACACGCACCTCCGACGGATGTCAATCTCGACTTTATCCTTCTCGAGCTTAGGCAAGGGGCGGACTGCCGTCTCCGATATACAGGGTGCGAACATTTCCCCGTTCTCTGCTAGGCTTCCAGCTGCGCATAGTACGCCAGCGCAGCATCTGTGCACCCATTCCCGCCGGTCAATCACGCTACTACCCGCCCCGCTCTCCCGTTCGTGCCTCCTAGCGACCTTATGTGCATGTCACCCCGACGCTTTGGGACACACATCACTCGCGCCAGTCGGCTCTGTGAACGATCCTCCGGATGAAGTGCCTGCGAACCGCCGGCAGGACCCGCCGGTTTCCAGAACGGCCGCCCGTGACACCCCGCCTTGTGGCGTTTTTCGTCGGCGACTTCTCCGTATTGAATGGCCATGGCTCTGCTGATGTCAGGTGAGCGTCCCCAAACGTCTGAGTCTGTGGGTCGTCTCACTCCTGTAGAGCAACGTTTCTCTCGGTTTTGACACCGTCGCACACGCGATGGATGAGGTTCCCTGGGTGGTGTGTGTCTTATACCTTCCCTGGAGTGTTAGTCACTTGACATCTCCTTTCATCTACGAGGCGGCCTACGCGTGGTAACTGCCCAGCGTAAGCTGCGATCGAGACACTCATAGATGCTTGCACATGCAAGGGTAGACCTATTAAGATCCTCTGTAGAACCACAGCAAAGCCGCACACAGAAACTTTCCAACTTGTGACTGCGTCGTGGGGCTGCACGCCTACCATTGGGTGACGCTCTGGTGGTAGTAACCGACGGTGCGACACTCACCGGCATTGTGGTCGATGCCCATAGGCCCCCGCCTTCTGCCACTGATGCTCGGCGTTACCGCGGGCCCCCCTTCTGTCGGCAGCAGGTCTTGAGTGCCTTCTGGTCGGGGGACTTCTCAAGCAACGACGGCCACCTCTCATTCGCCTCATGTCAGTGAGGAGTGAACTATGACCTGCATTACCGTCACTCTCATGTGCCTGGTGCGCTCTTCCGTACAGTTCCTAGGTCTGAGGCTAAATAACCGGAGCCAGAAGCTTGCCTTGCCGATGCTAGCCAGCTATCCAAGCCTTCATACGTGAGGGCGCTCCACAGGCACGAGCGCATTGTCGCTTCGCCTCTTACACGCCTTGACTCCCGGATCGAGCTCAGAGTCCGGTAAAGCGCCACCTCTGCCTCTGCCGTTTAAGAGCGGTCGAGTTTCTTTCCGGGTTAAGGCATATGGAACTCACGTAATGCATGACACTCAACACAGCGGACTTCTAGGCGCCCGACCTAGAAGCAAGGCTGGCGGTTGTCCTTTCCCATGAGAAGATGCTGTACCATAGGGTTATTCAACTCGCGAACAACCTGGCGTCTCGTCAGACACGTCCCTTCGCTGGCTTCCACCACCAGTACGGACATTTTTGCGGGAGACTGACCATAATGGACGAGCTCGGGGTATTCGGAAGAGCTCACCACTGCGCGACGATCATCAGGACCTGCAAATTCGTATGTCGCTCCAGGCACACAAGCTGCGTACACACGAGAAGTCTAACGGATTTTGCCGCTCGGGTGAGCTTACAGATGCCGAACGTGTGCGGAGCGAGGCCCCCTTCTCTCCTCAGCCAGCTGGTCTCAACTGAATACGTCTCGCGTCCCGTGCGTATGTCACGACGGTTAATACGACAAGTCGACCCGGAAATTCGCGCACGACTCAACTCCGCCCCCGCACGCACCTCTGCAGTCCCAAGGCTCCGGCTGGGCACAATTATAGCTCCTCCGTTCACGCGGTCGCGCACATATAGCCGTGCCTATGTGCGTCGCGGATACGCTTCTCCGAGTGTTCTGTCGCGCACCGCCCCTTCCCCGCGACGGATCGATTCCGCGGGAGGCCACTCCACATCGCGTCTCTGCAGCCCGAGTCGACGCTCCTCATAGCCTGCGACAAGAACTACGGCCCTCACGGCGGGCTCTAACCCTTTACTGAAGAGAAGAACGATGCCGCTCTCGCTAGCAGGACTGGAGGCGCATCCAGCGCGGTACCTTGGACCTATGCTCGTCAGCCTAACCCTAGAGGCACTCCAGACGGGGATCGTCATCAACCAGTCTCTCACTTTCTGGGAACGTGCGGAGAGGGAGCTGGCAGTAGTCCGTGCTCTGGTATCATTTGTGACCATCGTCGCGTTGTGAGTCGCCTGCCTCCGTGCCGCCTCTCTCAGCCTCTCATTTCTGTCCGTCCCGCTACCCCTCAGCTTCCAGAGCACCTTGCGGTTCTATGCAGCATGGCGAGTGTTCGTGTATGATTTTGGGAATTGGGTATGTTGTATCTTTGATCCCCCGTTCATACGCTGATGACGTGCGGTCGCAGATCGAGAGTGTGCTCTTCATCTGGGCAGACAAGATGCAGTCGACGACGGTGAGAGTCGAGCGGACAGGGACCGCTACGAAATCGGCGCTGAAACCGTGCGCAGACTGTTCTCATGGCCGCTCCTGTGCAAGCATTCCTCATCTGGCGGTGTTGGACGGTACATCCTTCCATTGCGAAGACCACGCATGCACGCTCATGTTCCGTTGGCATTTGTTACCCGCCATCAGCTCTTCAACAGGAACTACATCGTCCTGGTACGTGCAGCCTTATCATCGCGGCTATTCGCTCCCATGGTCACACCATGATCCATCAAGATATCTCTCGGGACACTGTTGGTAGCCCAACTAGTTTCGAGCATCGTTGTCACCGTGCAAACGTTCCAGATACACTTTGGTGTCGTTCCTCAAGCGGAGGTGGATGCGGGTCCCCTGCCCAAAGTACCGGTATGTCATATGATATATCCCGGGCTTGAATCCCGACTCATCTTTACTATCTAGATCAGCCCAACCTGTATGTGCCCGGGATATGTTTCCAGCCGCTCCAGCTGATCCCGTTTCTATTGCAGTCGTGCTTAGCCTTTCGTGTTCAGCTGGTCCATGCTCCTTCCTCTGATCCTGCGACGGTCGTTCGATTGACACACTTTGCGCATAGTGCTTGACATACTGGTCACCGGAATACGTGAGCCTCAACTCGGTGTTCTTTCCTCGATAGCCTTGTAGTGACACCATGCTCCCAGTTCTCGCGTTCCTTGCACGCTCGAAACAAAGCGTCACTTCGTCAAGGTTCCGCCGAGTAGGCATCTGGAAGATCGGTCCTGGTTTTCCTGCATTCTCACGTCCCTCTTAGATCCTCAGGCGGTTGACCGTCTTGATTTGGGAAGCGGCTCTCCCGCCCTGCGTGTGCGCCGTCCTGACCGTGCTGACGTATCTCACCCTGGTGCGTCATGACATTACTTTTATTGTCCATCGCTGACATGCACCGCAACGGGCCAGGTGGACAAGAACTACTGGGACCTGACGTTCCAAGCGATCCTTGGAAAGCTATATGTAATCTCGCTCTTCGTCACTCTGTACGTATACGCTCTATCCCCGTCTTCCCTGTACCGAGTACTCAAGCCCGGTGCAGCAATGGCCGCGCGAACCTGCAAAACGGCCCCGTGCCAGGCCTGTCGACGAACCGCATATCGAACCTGCTCTGGAGCTCTCCGATCCGCGTGGACGTGCGTTCCGTTCCCTCCTCCTCCTCGCACCCGTCGCTCACCACAGCGCGTGACACGTGCACCCCCTTCCCGCAGATTCCCACCGACATAGAGCGCGGCGGAGTTTCAACGCGGAACACCCAGGCGGACGACGCGAGCGCCGTGGACTCGCCGACCAATCCGAGCCGTGCGGCGGCCTCCACTGGGAAGGCGAGCTGACACGCCCACGCGGTACCGTTCGACGCCGTTCGCACCCGCACGCGTCTCCACATTCGTTGGGGCAGGGGAGGGCCGCGCGTTGGGCCGTCGAGACCTGGGATATGATATGACTAAACGACTCCTCTCGAGGACGCGACCCGCCGCGAGGCTCCTCCACTCTCACGTACGTCGCGCTCGGTTGATCGAAACATTTCTAGAGCCGCGTTGCTCGCAATCTCTGCTCGGGCGTGCACGCTGCACGCATGGCCCGGAGGCTCCTGGCTCGCATAGGGTCAGCACTGCAGAATCTCGCATCGGTAGCGTACATACCACTTTCGTAGTTCAGTAATCGCACGGAAAGGCATTCGACACGTTCTTTCTTCCATCCCGTTTTGTACGTGCACTGTGACCGGACACCTTGAGTTCCGCTCTGAACATCGCAGGATGCAGGCAGGGCGAAACCAGTGGATGATCGCGGAGTGGACGATCGCGACGCGATCATATGACCGCGTTGCGGATGCAGCGACAATCGCGGCAGCATACGAGACAAAAGCCAGGCCGACTTATCCTAGAGAACGATACTCTAACACACGTCGACGTCCTCAGTGCGGCATGAAGGCAGGAGGCACGAGAGGACACTCACGAGCGGTCTCAGGAACTGGGATACGATTCATTGGGACAACACCGACGAGCACGCATCAAGGCGTTCGCGCCGACTCTGGGCATGTCATACGCTCATACTCTCGTGCTCTCCTACACTACGACTCGGACTCACAAGGGGTGGCCATCAGACATTCGAATAACGTGTCGCATGGAGGCCAGCGGAGTGGGTTCTGGGACGCAGAGGAGGGATCTAGTCGACGGTGGCCGGCAACTGCGTCCAGCAGGATGTGTACGCTTGAAAATGAGGACTGTGAAAGTCGAGCTGTCACAGTGAAAAGGACAAAGGACAACAGCTAGAAGGGGTCGGACTGCGACTGCCCGGCTCCAATGCGAGCGCAACTTCGACGGGCGCCAGGAAGCTCCGACTGGACCACAGCAAGAGTCGAGACAATGCGACTGTCACCGTGTGTCCGCGGGAGACGTTCCGCTCGCGTGCGATCGCACGGTACGTAGCGTGAAACCTACAATTACGGGTATTGAACACATTCTGCCGCAGCGGCTTGCCATCTCGACCTGCAGTTGAAGTAAGGGCCTGGTCGGCTGGCAGTGATCAAGAGATCACTAGTGATCGTGACCGGTGGCTCCCACTGGAAAACTCGAGCAAGCGCTCACTCTCCTCTTCTAAGCGCTCGCTTTCCCCCCTCTAAGCGCTCACTAGTGAGCCTTTTTTGGCAGGAGTGATCAGTTGATCGCTGCCAGCCGACCAGGCCCTAAGCGCCGGGGTCAGTTCTGTGTCCCTTTGGCGCCTTACGACAACGCTGCTGCGGCTGCACCACTCACCAGATGCTGTCTGAGCTCATTGTATGCATGCTAGGCGACTTTGTATAGCTGTGAACACAGTCGCATAGCAGGACGTGAACGCAGGGTCGGACAATAACCAGGCCAGAAACAAGGTCTGAAGGTCTGGCCGTCGTCGCGACCGCGCCTCGCCTGTACGCGGAGATAATCGGCGGGAGAAGCTTTGCTGTGAGTACGTACGTCTCGTTGCAGGCAGACGGCGCTCTGCTTATGAGGTCGACAATGGCACTGCGGCATGCACTGGAGCACGGGTTGTGGACAAGATCTAGAGCGGTTCGCGAGCGCGTGGGGGATATAGATAGCGCATGAGAGCGGCTGCTGTTCGCTGTGCATCGTCCTTTCCCGAGTTCGGTATCCTTGTACAGAGGACATACGAGGAGGATACAAAGATGCACAAGGCTTCCGAATTAAAGCGATGGGAGCTCGGACGTGCAATTGGGGTGCGGTACGGATACGTAACACTGGAGGAACTGGGTCGGCAGCGGCTCAGAAGAGTGGATCCGTGAAGACGCGACGGAATAGGACTCACGAAGAGGAGCATGCGCGTCCAGCTGACAGCGGAAGCCGACTCAGAGCCGGTACCTACCCGCCAGTTCTGGTACCCATACGTATCCTCGGCGAGGCACTCGTCAAGAAGTTGGGCAGATGTCCGATTAGGTGACGGCCGGTTCATAGCACAGCTCGTCCGTTGACAGCGTCAGAAGTGTCCAGACAGCCAGACACTGCAGCCAGACAGAGCACCGCCCGATCTCGGGCCCATTGAAGGTGGCAGTAAGTTAAGAGGGAAGCGTTATCTGTGGAGATGTGAGAAGAGAAGAGATAGCAGCACCGCCCGATCGAGCGAGACGAGGCGGGAACGGTGGAGCAGTTCGAGCTTCGCAGGCGACAGAGTCTGGAGACGGCGCTGGGTGGCGAGACGTTTGGGTTTGGCGTGGACGGGATGCAGGAGTAGGAGGAGAGATGCACCGAGCGCAGCGCAGCGTCGACTCGAACTGAGGCCGTTCTGAGGAGGCGGTTGCGATTGCAGACCGAACACGGAGCGAAGCAGACGTTGTTCCGGCCACGCTGTCCTTGTCCTCGTCTCTGTCGGCGTGCCGCCCGACGTCACCGTCGTCTTGCCCACCCGACGCGCGACATCACACTCAGGCGCCCGGCGCGGCCGCTGCACAGCGCCGACCCGGGATCCACCGGCACCCCGATATGGCAGGTGCCCGCACCGCCCGTGTCAAAGGGGGCGAAGCGAACCGAAGCGATCCGCCAACAGTGGCCGGCCCTATTGTTTCCTTTCCGCCAACGACTCGGATATATAATCCCGCACGCCGCCCAGCCCGGCCTCTTCTCCTCAGGTGGCTCATCCTCTTCGACTCCTATTTCCTCTCCTGTGCTCTCGTCTGCTCATTTCGCTGCTGCTCTCATCTCTCTAGGCTCCCGTCGACCCCACCAATCAAGCACCCCCGCAACATCTCGCTCGACCAGCACCCACACCCACACCCGCTCCCGCTCCCCTACGCAAGCACCAACGATGGCCGTCTCCTCGCACCGCATCCACACCATCCACGGCGCATTCGGCGCACCCTCCTGCTTCGGCCCCTCCACACCACTCGCCATCAACCCCGCCCAGGCCTCCTCCTTCACTCGCATCCCCAACGTCTGCGCGTCCAGCGCCCGCTCCCGCCCTTTCCGCGCCGCTCCCCCTCCAGGTCGCACCGCTCCCGCCTCCTCGTCAGCCCCAACAGTCTCAGGCCCGGGCGTAATGGTCCCGTCGTCCGCCGCAGGCAGCCGCCCCCGCCGCACGTCCCTCTCTTACGCGGGCCCCGCGCCCACCCGCCGCGCTCCCCCTCCGCCACCCGTCCCCGCCGAACGCACAGCCTCGTCCCTGGCGCCCACCACCGCGCCCCTCGTGCAGATCCCCACCATCGAGGACCCGTTCGCAGACGCGCTCGAGGAGACGTCTCGTGCGCACTCTCCTGCAGTGTCGGAGTCACCGCTACCATCCCTGTCGACCTCGGCTCCAACCGCTCACGCCAACCGTTCGACTATGGCGACCGGCCTCAGTGCGCCACCCGGCCTTGCGCACAACGTGTCGGGGGGCATACCAAGCGCGAAGGACATGCGTGGAAGACTGGTCGCGAGCGCGCTGCTGAGCCGCGGGAGTGGGCGGCCGCTGGGGGTGTACCTCCGCAGACGGCTATCCGGCCAAGAGCACGTTTACGTCAAGAGTCGGCTGTCGCAGCTCGTTGCGGCTGCTGCGTAGGACATCTGGGCGGGCGGGTCTAGCGACTTCAGGCAGTCGTAGGAAGTGTAGGAGGGGGGGACGTTTGGCCCTTGGGTGCGCCCGGTCGGTCTCCGTTGCTTCTTGCTTCTTGCCGCTTGGACAACACACTCCTTCCCTGGTTCTTGGTCGTTTGCAACCCACCCCACTTTGCATGTCGCCTCATCGATCACACACCACACACCACTCTACGCACACCCTCGCTCGACGTTGTCGCCGTTATCGCATACCTCACCCACCTCCCCTCGCTACCGCATACTCCGCCTAATTGCCCTCCCTAACGGCTCCGTTCACTCAAATCAGTCGGTCTCTCGTGTCTCGCTCTCTTCCCGGTCTCGCACGCATCCGTCCGTCGCTCGCTCGCTATACATACACAAACACCTCTTTCCCTCATTGTAGAACACCACACCGCACGTTCCATACAGTATAACGCATCGTTTGTCACGACTCCCCCGCCCCAATTCTGATTTATTCATTCTCTCCTCTCTTCTTCTGACTTCTGACTTGAAGGTCTGCTGTGTTCTGTGCTCTAGGAATACGTCGGCTAACCGTGAACCTGTCTTTGAACGTGATACCACTACCGGCTCGCACGGGTGGTTGATATCCCTCATTCATCTCCGGCTCGTCCGCAATGAAAGTCAAGCAAACACTCCTCGTTCCCCGGATATGAGTCTTCCCCGAGCCCCGAGCGCTGCGCCCAAGCAACACGACACGCAAGTGCGAAGTGAGTGCGAACGATATGCACCCCGGAGCCTCCTCAGCCACTATCCGGCACGACGCGGGTGGCTGCTTGGTGGGTGGCTGAGTGGCTGGTGGCGGAGTACTGAGTGGCTGGTGGCTGACGGCTTCGATCGCTGGGCGCTCCGACGCACCTCCCGCTCCGTCGCCCTTTCCAGAACAGAGGCGGGGCGCGCGGACAGGGGCTCCGGATCGGATTCAGGTTTGGGGTTCGGGTTCGGTTTGCGTGGGGGTTAGGGTCAGGGACCGATCTCTGGCCGTGCGGCCCGGCCCCTGGCTCTGCAGCCTAACCCCTCACTCAACCTACTGTACGTACAATGTGGAATAGAAGGACTGTGAAAAAAAGCAATCCGATATGGTGTAGTGGCTAACATTATCGCCTCTCACGCGATAGCCCGGGGTTCGATTCCCCGTGTCGGAATGAATTTTTAGCTGCGCTCCCTCCTCTGAGTGGACGGCCAAGACGAAGATATCCTACATGCGCCTAGACCACCCCTTCGTGGGTGAGCACTCGCCGCAGTCTCTGAAGTATGCAGTTGCAGCGGCCTCTCTAACGCGAAATTCCTGCAGGGCCCCACTCAACGTACATGACTCTATGTAGGATGGCACGCAAAGATCCTCTATCGTAACATTTTGCGAGAACGTAGCCCCCAAAAAAGTAGTCGTGCTCTCTCCTCCCGCCACGACGGGTACAGCGCTTCCCGTTGCCGCCCCAGAGAGCTGGGCACCAGCATTGCAATAGCCCTCGTGCCCTCCGAACCGTGATCCTCAGTTATCCCGCACGGTCGAGTACCCGACGTCCACCCAAGCGCGCATCCGGTCCCCGTACTTGATCGTCAGCAGGATCAACCTATCACGTACAGTACGTCGTGAGCATGCAGACCCGCGTGGAGGGGCCAAACAAAGTCAAAGAGGGGAGGGGGTGCTCACCCGAACCCAAGCCACGCGATCCCGGCAAAGACGGCGCCGGTGGCGGCGACGCCGATCGCGTCGATGAGCGGGAGGATGCCCGCGGTGATGAGCGCGATGATGAGCGCGCGGAAGGACCCGCTCGCGGCCATCGTCTCCGCGCTCTTCGAGTGGAGGATGTCGACGTAGTACGCGGACGACGGGGAGAGCACGATGTCCACCTACGCCCGGACCGCCCAGTCAGCGCGGCACGTCTGACCGGCAACTAGAAGAGAACGTACCCCGATGCCGTTCATGAACAGCCAGATCAGATTCAAGACGATCCCTGGGGTGCCCGGCACGAACTGCGTCGTGAGGCCTGACAGCAGAACGGACAGCGGGACGAACACCGCCGCGCCCCAGAGGGACGCGCGCAGCCGGTCCTCGGGCACCCAGACGCCCCCGCGCCGCTTGCGCCAGGCGACGACGACGCGGTCGGAAAGCCGGCCGGCGAGGGGTGCACCGACTACAACACAACACCAGTCGTTGGCGCGAATAAGCTGGGAGCGACGGTGGAAAGCGAGAGGACGCACTGATGTTTCCGAGGCCGGCGGGGAGGAAGAACGCGCCGATGATGGCCTCGTTGGTTATGTTGTATTGCTTGCCCTGCGGCGAGAGCCCGGTCAGTGAGGGAGGTGAGTGGGGTGACGTGATGATAAGGACGCACGATCGTGTACGCCAGGGGGATCATGAGCACAAAGTCCGTCACGAGGGTGGTCGTCCCCGCCAACGTCTGAACGTAGCATCAGCAATCACCGCCGCGTCAACGTCAGAGCGGTGGTTACGCACAACAATGAGGATGTTCGGGCTGCGCAGGAGCCCGAGGCTCTTGAACGGGTTGAGGAAGACAGGCTTGCGATGCTCCTCCGTCGCGCCCCACCGGCGCAACTTCTGCGGATCGAGCGTCTCGGGGAGCCACAGTGCTACCGGGACGAACGCGAAGAGGCCCATGACGAACAGCGCCCACTGCGCGAGGCGCCACGAGAAGTAGTGCGTCGCGATCCCCCCGCAGAGCGGTGCAATTGCGGGACCAAAGAGGGAAGCCTGAAGCGAATTCGTTGAGTCTTCTGCCAGAGTTGGTGAGTTGAGACATGGAGCGTGGTGACTTACGCCGAAGAAGATGCCCATGGCGGACCCGCGCTCTTCTAGCCTGTAAATGTCGCCGATCGCGCCCGCACCGACCGACATGCCGCTCGAGGCACCGAGTGCTTGCACGACGCGCCAGAACATGAGCGTCGGTACGCTATGCGACATGGCCACGCCCGCCGAGCCTACGCAGAGGGTCGGCAGGGACAAGAGGAATACCGTCCGTCGACCATCTGTCGAGTATGTCAGAATCACTGTACGACATTGCTTAGGGTGGCTCAAAGCGATGCTCACAGGAACCGGAGTATGTCGCCCATAGTAGACTTCCGGCCGACGCCGTGATCAGTGATAGACTCACGGCCAAACTAGAGATGGAGGTGTCAGCCCGGGCGTTGTATGAGTACGCGCGCAGCTAGCTTGCCTGATAACAGGGCCTGTCGATCCCAGTTCATGAGCGATTTCTGGTATCGAAGGAATGAAAGAGCCCGAGGCCAGAACTATAGTTTGACTTGAGATTAGCGTCTCTCCTCGCCACACTGGTTGAGGTCGAATAGCACGGACATGGAATGACGGCGGCCCATGATATCAGGGCGACGATGACCCGCTTTTGTGCAGAACTGAAGCGTTGGTACAACAGATCATGCTTCAGGATCTCCGGATCTGTGATTCGCGGCGCCTCCGAGTCGGCGAGAAGAGGACTCTCTTCCGAGTATTCGTGAGTCATGAAGGAGCGTCACAATCGTACGGACGTCGAAGGCGATGCGACCGACGTGAACACCACTGGGCCAAAGCTCGATGGGGAGGGTGTAGAGGGAGAGGAAGGGAGATTTTGCGGGGAAATAAGCGTCGAGTACACTTGAGTCACCATTATATAGCGCGCTTTATCAGCGCCTCCGCCTCCGCCGCGGCGGGGTCGGCGGTGCAGTCGATATGTGGATGGTGTTTACTTTACCCCATCTCTATCTCCGCGATACCCTCGATCGTATTCGGCAGCACTGGCGCTGCTGATAAAGGAATACGGCAACGCTCGTCAGTTTCGCTCGGGTGTGCATGCCACAAACATGGTAGGAAAGCAAAGTACATAGTCCGTTGTACTTCACAGCGTCGCGCCATTTGCTGATGATGTTGTAGCAGGAACTTGAAGGAACCCGAAGTGGCTTTGGCTTTCTGGCAGAGTACGGACGCCGGTCCGGTGCCTGGACCGAGTCTCTGCCATATGACGCAGTACACAGCTTTCTGCGACTCCGGCTGTCAAGAGATCGTCGAGTCCGACGATTTGCCCGAGGTCCTCCAAATCTCGAGCAAGTGACTATCAACACACGCAACGAGACGTCTTGACTGCGACTCAAGCCCTACCGCTGTGGCAGCAGCGGAATACGCACGATCACTCGTAAGCTCAGCCTTACGTTCTTGCCATTGAACCTTACATGGCTGTGGCCTGTCCGAGAATGCGGTCTTGCTCTTCAGACGTGACTCGGGGTGGGGTTCTCACCTACCCTGTCATGCGCCTTCGGTACGTCGCACTCGGCCTTCGCGAATGGGGGAGTCGGGATCCTGACCGAGACTTGGTACAGCATCACGGCTCATACTGTGACCAGAGCTGTGCACTCGCCCTGTATAGGCACCGACGAGAACACACTGCCTTGTGAGCGAGAGCATCCTAGCGAAAGCGAGCGTGTTACCTTCCTCTTCGACTACATAGCAGTCACCGAGATATGCTAGAGTTGGCAGAGCCTCTGCAACTTAGCTGCAAGGACACCGCAAATAGAACTCGTGGTTATGTCGGCAAATGCCGATGTGCCAAGAATGGCGATCCCTTTTGTACTTCGTTTTTCCTGGAAATTTATGGTGGTTGGAGTTTGGGAGTCGGATTGGGGGGCACCGAGCACAGGTCGGTGTGGGTGACTCCAGTTCTAGACCGTTCGGCCTTCTGACATGGTTCAGCAGGAAGGGACGGAGCGGTGAGACTCCACAATTCCCACATGCTGTTACCGGCGAAAGCCAATGTGGTCCGTCGTCATTGGTCTCGGCACTGGTAACAGGCCGCTATAAGGGCAGGTCCGTCTGTGGTAAATGAGTGAGTGCGTCATTTTCTGCTGTGGAAGTCGATAATTGGCAGCTCTCCCAGATCCCGAGCGGCTGATAGTCCAGATAAATCCTCCGATGGCCCTCTTTCCCGGCCGACTCGGACTTTGCTCTGTGTTCCCTCTGCTCGCTCGACCACATGCTGGATCGTCTCCCGTATGATGTTCAACTTGCCATCTTGCGGTCGCTCAGCGCCAGAGACGTCGTAAGGCTATGCTCGGTGAGTACATGAGCGCGCTTGCGCCGCAAATGAAGCACCGGACTCGGCAGTAACGTACCTTGCAGACGTGCAGAGCTTTGTACAGCCTGATGGGCGACCGCTCCTTATGGTACCATGCGCTATCCCGCCTGCTCTTGTGCTTCCCACAGCCGCAACTATCCCGGCGCTTGGGCGAGATGGCCGCGGAGGAGCTCAAAGCTCAGGTCGTGCACTCGGCGCAGCTGGACAGGTGGTGGCATAGGGTCGATTACGAGCCGCGGTTGGTCCGGAACTTTCACTGCGATAGGTCCGTCGAGCATGTCAACCTGGTGGCCGGAGGGGACTGGCTGGTGGTCGTCCTGTACGACGGGTCGTTACAGCTCCGTGAGCTCGGCGCGCCATCACCTGCGGTCACACTGTCGCATTCCTTGACGGAGGACGAGTCGGTCTTCTATCTGAGCTCCCGCCTGTCCTTCACTGACGACGACGAGGATCTGATCATCCTGCAGATGGGCGTGCGATATAAGTAAGTCATGCCAAGGACCAGCGGTCCGTCGGATACTAACGGCGATGGGACTGACCTGATCAGCCAGTGTAACATCTACGTCTACCACGTCGCGGTCGTCGACCCCTCTCCGACCTTCTTGCTCGTCGGAAAGGTCTCCGTCACAGGCTCAGTCTGGTGTTGTGCCTCCGGCGGTCGATTTCTGGTGTACGGCCAGGAGTCCGGCGGCGGCGATATGGTCTTGCACGTCTGCCCTGTCGGACACGGCAACCCTGAGCCGCAGAGGCCCGAGGTTTCGATGAACATCGGGCCATGGTCGGTGAGTACCACCATACCTTACTCGAAGCTCCTCCCGCCCCGCTCAATAATCGACGCCGCAGGCCGACGAGGACTTCTCCATCTCAGTCCTCTCCGGACACCAGCTCATGCTCGCATACCACGGCGGCCTCTCCGTGTACGAAATCCCACCGCCCGCCCAGGATGGAGGCGCAACGCGTCGGGTGCAGCCCGTCTGGAGCCGCCGCTGCGACATCGGCTCGGGCATCTACCGCATCAGCCCCTTCTCTTGGGACGCGCACCGGCACCCCGTCGTCGTCGCCGGCACACACGCCTTGCACGTCGTCCGCCTATCTCCTGACGCCGGCGCGGACGTCGACTACCGCGAAATCCCGTACCCGCTCCCGCCCGGGGCGGAGCTCGGATACGTGGGCCTCGGCGCCATCGGGCTGCGGCGCGCGATCTGGGATAGCACCGAGGCGCGCAACGGCGCGCTGCACGTACACTTCCGCACGTACTCGCTCCCGCGCTCGATCCTCGACCTGGGCGAGGATGATCCGGACTTTGGCGGTGGGGAGCTGGGCCTGCAGGGCCGTATCGGCTCGTTCACGGTCACGCTGGACCCCGAAGAGCACCTCGTGAATCTGTGTCTAGAGGAAGGATCTGGGCGCGTGTGCTTGCTGCTGAACAACATCATGACCGGTGCAAGACGAATATCGGTCATCGATGCCGTATGACGCCGACTTACGACTGTCCACGACCCGCACGTATACCGACGACATCTCAGGGAATAGAGCAGGCGACGATACTGTAGTCCGTGGAACCGTCCTTCGAGACATCCCGATCGTTCTCTTGCGAGCAAGGATACCATGCGATTGCTCGAGAACGAAGGCGTACAGAGGACGAAGGATAGGAGCACATACAGGATACACAGCAGCAGGCTATCGAGCGTACTCAGCCTTGCATGAGCGATGGCTTGTTGGCGCTCGTCCATTGGTCCAATGTGCGCCAGAAGTGCGCAACCACGGACTTATCGACGTGTCGACGATGGGGATCTATCTAACGGGAAGATGAGACCAAACAGGGAGCTTAGTGGGTCCATATGCCTCACCTTTAGTTCTGTGACGTTCCAGTCCTTGATTTTGGGATTCGGAGGGTCGTTCGTCCACGAGAAATAGATGCCTTTCACTGGAAAGTGCGAGATTGATTCGGCTTCCACATGTCTTCCAAGGAGTTCCAGGACGTACCATGGTGGAACAACGTCTTTGGCTCCTGCCACTTATACGGCCGGAACTGCCACGTCTGGCCCGTGGTCATTACGCATACTACCCGGTCCCAAGCGTCTGGACCGAACTTCGCCAGTGCCTCGGCGCTGTCAACGACGAAGTACCTGCCAGATCGCCGTCAGACGGTTCCATGCACCCAGGCTGGACACATGACACACCTCGTCTGGGTCTCCGTCTCTCGGCCAGAGGGGTCGATCGTGGTTCGTTTGCGGTATATTGGAATGACGTCCTCGGCGCGCGCGTTGCCCTCCGCGGCAGCGCGTGCACGCGCCTCCTGTGACGGCTCGAATACGGCGTCTTGCAGGAATCGTCGCACGTTGTACATGGTGATCAGCGACGTTGGTGATGACGAGATCATAATGATAGGATACTGGTTGCCTAACGGTCCAATGCGTCAGTAAGCCAACCCAAGAATGGTTCGCATGAGACGTACGGGGTTTCCGCGCTTGCAGTTTGGGATCTGCTGAATGTTAAGATGACCCATGCAGTGCATTTCGTGATGTGCATACCAGGAGTAGATGGCGCAGAGCTCCAGATAGAGCTGCTGTGCTTTGGATTTGCGGCCTCCTTCAGCTTCTTCAGCTTCTCAGCGAACGCTACCTTGACTGAGTTCAAGTTCTGCCAGAGGATGAGTGATTACTCCACAGGAGAGGGGGTTGCACCGACATTAGGCTTGATTCCGCGGAGCACTGTAATTCTGTCTTGCAGCTCAATTTCGTTGGCCTTGATCTTCTTGACCACTTCTATATCTGCATGGTCTGCCACATATCTTCGCTTCAATGGGCTGGAGGTAGTATCTGCTCCCTTGGCAGATGACACAGAGGGGAGAGACGCCGTAGTCCGTAGCTGCGGAGGCGTGCCCGGCGGGGTCGTGGACTCAGCTATTCACAGTGGAAACGTATGTGAGAATGGTGGACGTTCATGGATTGCACATTGGGTAGAGCACACAGGGACGGAACGGGGATGGACGTATCATCCAGACTTCGCAGCACGAGGTAGATGAAGCCCGGGAAAAGGATGCCATTCAGAAGTATACTGGGGTGTGGACTCTCTGCGCCGAGTCGACAGATTGCCGCGACGGGTGCAGGATGGGGTAGAAGGCGCGAACAAGTGGCATGGGTGCAACTCTGGAGCCGACAGCTCACCTTCAATAGAAACCAGTCCCGACAAACTCTGGGTCTTGTCTTCGAGCCAGTCCGCAACGGCTTTTCTCTCCGTCACACTGACGAATCCGACAGTATACCCGTTCTCTCGGACCTGCTTCATGTACTCGGCGCCCGGCGCGTCTCGCAGTAGCCATGCTAGATAGACCGCCCCGAGTGAGAAGAAGTCTTGAGAGTTACTCTGCGGGTCAGACGCCGTAGCTCCTGGCTTTCGTAGTCGCGTGGGTGTCGACTTTGGCAGTGCGCTTGTGGGTGAGAGTACTAGGTGCGTTGCGCTTGAGAACGAGTCGGTGGGACCTGCGTCATTCGTGTAGGTTATGGGCGTTTTCGACTTGATGGCCTGCCGCAAAGCCAGTAGCGCATCAGTCCCAGAGCTCATAGCAAGCAAGCTGACTCGAGACGTGAATTGGGAGAGGAGGAGCGGGACCTGTCAGTGTCTGGTCGACGTTGAAGTGCTCAAGAGACATTAATTGCAAGCAAGCGCCTGACGGTACACGGTTGCGTGACGTGACGTGACGCAGTAACAGGCATCTGTAGCAGTTAACCCTAACCCAGCCGGCCGTTCTCCTTAGGTAAGCCTCAGCCACTTTTTTTGGCGATGCGGGCTGATTGCGCTTAGCCACCTTCACCACCTCCGCATCCCATTCTGAAGCATTAGCTTGCTTCTCTCACCCTCTCTTGCGCATAAATGGCCTCACAAATCTCCCAGCAGTACGCATGTTCGTTTTCTCTGTCCAATGTTCTGCCTTCTCTTTGTGTATTGACTGAAACGTCCACGCCTAGACCGCGCGCAGAAGAGTATCGCTCTCGTCGGTGGTACGCCCGACTACAAGCCCATCGATAGCTTCCAGCCGCCGGACGTACCCGCCCGCACGTTCAAATACAGCGCGGATGGACGCCTCTTCGCCTATGCCATCCCTACCGGCGTACGCATTTACCAGGCGGAGAGCGCACAACTGCTCCAAGAGCTCGCTCTTCCCAATGTCGTCGATATCAGCTTCTCGCCCCGTGGAACGTACCTTTCAACCTGGGAAAGGCCAGTTAAGCTCGAGGACGGCGCACAGCACAAGAACCTTCGCGTTTTCTCCGTTTCCACTGGCGAAGAGCTTGTTGCGTTCTCGCAAAAGTCGCAGGAGGGGTGGGAACTCCAGTACACCATCTCCGAGTCCCATGCCGTACGCTTGGTCGGCCAGGAGATACAGGTGTTCAGACCGGTGGAGTGGTCAAAGGGTGTGGTGGACAAGCTGAAGGTCGAAGGTGCGACCACCATCACGCTCAGCCCTGGCTTGAACCCGTCGCTGGCGGTGTTCATCGCAGAAAAGAAGGTGTGTATTCGCGTCCCATCTCTTGACAGGTCGTCCCACACTCTTCCGTAACGCCCGCGCTCCCTGAAATATTGTTCGGCTCACCCATGCTCTTGCTGGGGAGCGTAGAGGTCTGGTGCTGCCTGCGTGTCTCGACCTCGTAGCGGGGCAAGAGCCGGGGCTGCAATTGTCCATTTTTTGGTCCATAGTCCATGTGGAGCAGCGAGCTGATCCGGCGTTCTCCAGGGTCAACCAGCAAGCGTCAAGATCTACAGTCTCACCGCGCTTGCCGCGCCTCCGACCTGTCAGAAGACATTCTTCAAAGCGCAGCGTTCCCAGATCAAGTGGAATACACTCGGCACCGCAGTTCTCGTCCTCACCCAGACGGACGTCGATCAGGCGAACAAGAGCTACTATGGGGAGACAGGTGGTTTGTACCTGATGAGCGCCGCGGGCAACTTCGACTGTCGTGTGACCTTGGACAAGGAGGGACCTGTCCATGACTTCGCATGGAGCCCGAACTCTAAGGAGTTCGGTGTCATTTATGGATGTACGTTCGCCTCTCCCGTACACTTCGCTGGAAATGCTCACATCATCTCCCTCAGTCATGCCCGCCAAGACAATGTTGTTCGACCAACGCGCACGCAGCCTCCATGACTTCGGTCCTGCGTTCTGCAACTTCATCTCCTTCAACCCGCAAGGCAGGCTGATCGCCATCGCCGGTTTCGGTAACCTTGCGGGCAAGGTCGACATCTACGACAGGCGTACGCTCACTAAGGTCACGAGCATCGATGCATCGAACACGTCGCACTGCGAATGGTCACCCGACGGCCGCTTCTTGCTCACAGCGACGCTCTCACCGCGCCTGCGCGTCGACAACGGTATCAAGGTTTGGCATTGCACCGGCCCGCTGGTCCACGTCCAGCCCATCGACGAACTGTACCAGACGTCATGGAGGCCGACGCCAGTGGACGCTGTCCCCGCCTTCCCGCAGAACATCCCTCCCGCTCCCGCTCCTGCTCCCAGCGTCCAGGAGCATGCTACCGTTGTCAAGCCCGCGCCGACAAGACCTGCTGGTGCTTATAGGCCGCCAGGGGCGCGTGGCCTCGAAGCTTCCTCCGCGTACAAGAGGGAGGACGATACTCCAAGCGGCGGGTCGACCCCTAATGGACGATTCAGCCGTAGCCCTGCCCCTGGCCGATTCCAAAATGGCAGGAGACATGTCCCTGGCGCCCCCACGTCGCCGTCGCCGGTACGGCACAGCGGCGACCAGGATAAGCGTGGACGGAAGAAGAAGGGCCCAAAGGAGGGCAAGAAGGATGGTGCTGCGGGCGCGGAGGCCAGCGCCCGGCCGTCCATCGATATCCCTCCGAACGGTGATGCGGAAGCTGTGGCAGCAGCCGCTGCGAATGGGTCTGTACCCCCAACGCCCGGAGCGGACAGTGGGCTTGACCCTACCGCGAAGAAAGTCCGGAACCTGAACAAGAAGGTGCGTGTATGCGGTCGCCAGTCCGTAACGAGATTGTTGATGGCGCCGCAATAGCTCAAGGCTATCGAAGAGCTCAAGGAGAAGCAGAAGAAGGGCGAGCGTCTCGAGGCTACGCAGCTGAAGAAGATAGACACCGAGGCGGAGATCCGCAAGGAGCTCGCCTCGCTGGGCATATCTTCGTAGCGTCTAAAGCGCCCTCCTTGTGGTTGCGTTACCCCGTAGACTACCTCCCCTGTCCACCCTGCTCTGTGTTCATTCCGGTCGCCATATCACTCGCGGACATTGCCATTTTCATGATCCTCATTGTCGTCGCTCGTGGGAATTGCTGTTTTGAGTAACGTTATACTGGAAGGTCCGATATATGTTGTAGGTAGGATTGGTTGGCGAACTGTTGAATTGATCGCGTACGTGGCAGTTCACGCATGCACACCCGCCGTCCATTGTCCGAAGCAGAGGAACCCGGTTCAAAGGTTGTAAATCCTGAAGGCATGACCAAGGAGTCGAAGTCGCAGCCACAGGAAAGGGAATTTTGATGGGACTCTTGCATAACAGAGACAAATGAGCGACGGTTGTCGGCGCCAATAGACGCGACTATGGCCCTGCAGCCTGAGTCTGTCGACCCTCGCCGGCCGCGGCGGCAGGAACTGGCAGTGCTGGTCTCGGCCAACTGAGTGTTCCACAGAGACTTCAGGAGGGTAAGCCTTTCGCTCTCTTCCAATAATCAGCCCATCTTGGTCTTCAATGGCAGTGACGGTGCTCATGATGATGACTGGGACATCGGCCTTCAGAAAGTACCGTGCACCCGGACAAAACCCGGATAAGCTGCTCGGGATTCCTGTGGATCCCCGTCTCGACGTCAGGAACCGGTAGAACACTGCGATCCACGCGCCCTTTGTCATTGAGAGGTACTCATGAGACTGCAGAAGAGCGCGGGACGCAGTCCTCTGGACTGGATGATTTGCGCGCGCGCACATCAAACGCGTACTAAGTAACGTACCGTACAGTATAATGCACTGGACCTAATCGCTCTCTTCATCGACGCTCACTCGATACGGCATATGCATGCTGAAACGACCGCTGTACATCCGGGTTACGCAACTCGACTCACATCATGGAACAGGAGTACAGTACACACGCCGCTCGTGGCCGCGCTCAGCAGCAGTCAGCAGCTTGGTAGAAACTCCAGAGAGTCCGTGCAAGTCGGAAACACTCGGCCACTTGTGTCAGATTACCAAGTCACCCGCAGCCATTGCTCAGCTCGCGACTGGTGTGATCTCTCCCGAGAGAGAGAGAGAGAAAAACAGTTTCGGCCATCGGAGTTGGGGCGGGCGCTACCCCGGAGAGCGCCGCTCGTCAACATCGGATCAACCGCGAGTCCTACATAGAGGACCCCATGTACAGCGTACACTTCGCCCAGGGGCGCCTGCGGCACACGCATCTAGGAAGAACCAGAGCAATTCACACATTGTCAGGTAGGTTTATGAGGTCCCAGTACAGCAGCATGCATGGTAATCTAGTGCACATCCGATCCTGAGGCCGCGCTCGGGCACCTTCCGCGGTGGACGAGGGCAGGGAGCATAGGCCTAGGGTGAACTGCAGGAGATGGGCATGAGCATGTGAATGCGTGGTGGTGCGGGAGGAGGGCAGGCTTGTCCGGCAGTGGCGATGGTAAACACCCAACGGGGTGCAACGCACAGACACATACCTACAAGCAGTGTAGGCGGCACACAGGGCCATCCTGCAGGTACTCGCCAGACCGCCTACTAAGTATCGGCGGTCGCGGAGACTATCCAGTTCCGCTTGGCTGTGGAGGAGGAGAAGCGGGGTTTCTGCACAGAGTGCAAAGACTTCGGCGACGTAGTCCGCGAAGAGCGTCAGCACGGAGTCCGGTGTGCCGAGCAGGACATCGAGGAAGGCAACGGATGACAGCCGGTGGTGCAGCTTGGACAATGTATTGCTGGGCAATAATCTGAGTGCCGGGCAAGGACACTGCTCCCGTTTTGAGCTCCGAGCCAGCCAGCCTCCACTCGCATAGTGATTTCAGTGGAGGACCGATGATGTTCCTCTGGATGCACACAGGGAGACAAAGCGCAGGATGGAGAGCAAGGGTAGCAAGGACGAGGATGCACTCCTGATAATCATACAGTACTCGCGAGCGGGCGAGTCCAGTTCATTGGAGTATAGCGTATGAATAACACCTGCTTGGTAGAATCTGTGGACGACGTGGCCGACTACAATAGTGGGGACGCAGCATTGGCTGTCATTCTATACAGATTCGAGTGCCAAGGCTGCTGCAGCGCTGATCACAGCCGAAATGCAGGCGACGTGGAGAGGCGCCCGTATCGTCGCTGTCATCCGCAGCGGCAAGGAGCCATCCAGCCCCTTGCACTCCCTCAATGGCAGCCAAAACGTACAGGGCTGCATGGGAGCTACGCCCGGATGTACTAAAGAGTGCTGAACGGGATAAAGCGACGCTGGACAGCTGTAGGGCCCTTTGAGACGTCTATGGCTGACGGTGCAATCATCCCTCGCAGGGGCATCCGTGTGATGACGGGCATCTGTTCTGCGACAGGCATCTGTTCTACGACAGGCATCCGCTCTACGGCGGGACGTGAGAAGCGAGCCTGAAGAGCTTCCACTGAATCTTCGGAATCGTCTGTGGATCATCGATCAATCTTTGGCCTCCCGGGACATTGTTTTGCAGGCCATGCGTTGCCGCGCCGCGGGGCCATAAGGGAGCGCTCCCGCCGGACGAGCTCACTTATATACCCGGCGCCGTTGCGGGTGCTTCAAGCCATCTGTTTTCTCTACGAGGCCCTCGGACGCCTCAACATGACACCCCTTCAGCAGCTCTTGGGCGGCGCATTCGTGCTGTTTGTGCTATGGCGCTTCACTCGTTCGCTCTTTGTGAAGTCTCCTGTGGATAACATCCCCGGACCGCAGACGGACTCGTACCTTACCGGTGAGTGTAGAACATGTCGCCGTGCAGGATTGCGCGTACGCATGAAGCGGTCCTAATCCAATGCGCGCGATACAGGGAACATGAAGAATATACTGGGACCGGACCGGTGGGCGTACGAGAAGGCACTCGTGCAGCAATACGGCAGGCTATTCAAGTTCTACGGGTTGTTCAACGTATGTCCGATCGCGTAATACGACTTCGCGACCGTCATTGACCCGTGCCCCAGGCCAAATGGCTCTACACCTACGATCCGAGGGCGCTGCACAGTATCTTTGTCAAAGACCAAGACGTCTTCGAAGAGAACGATGTTCTTCTGGCGTACGTCCCCGCTCGGCCTTGTCCACACTATCCCAGGGGCGAAGAACTGACCGGTGGTGTAGGAGCTTCATGACAACTCTCGGTCCGGGTCTCTTGGCTACAGTCGGTGAGATAACCGTGGTACTTGCCGCTGGGAGGGAGAGCGCCAACTGAGCACCGTTCCGCATTGCAGAGCAGCAGCACCGTCGGCAACGGAAGATGCTCAACCCGCTCTTCTCCGCCAAACACCTCCGCGAGATGACGCCCATTTTCAACGGAATCATCAACCGGGTCAGCGCGAGCCCAGATCAATACCCTCCGTGCTGCACTGACGATGCTGCCGTGCTCTAGCTTCAGGAGGCGATCGCTACGCGTGTCAAGTCCGGAACGCAGGAGATCGATGTGCTCGGCTGGATGGGGCGGACCGCGCTCGAACTGATCGGACAAGGTGGCCTCGGCCACTCCTTTGACCCTCTCACGGAGGACGTCGCGGACGAATTCGCCGATGCCGTCAAGGCCTACTTGTACGTGACCTCATCTGCTGGCCGACTCCGGCTCCGAGCTCACGATACCAAATCATACAGCCCTGTCCTTCAGCAACTCGAGCTCCCGCGCTTGCTCCTCCCGAAGCTAGTGAAGATCGGCCCCGCCTGGCTCCGGCGCAAAGTGGTCGAGATGCTGCCCTACGCGCCGCTCCAGCGCATTCTCCAGATCTCGAACGCGCTGCACGACCGGTCCCTGAAGATCTACAACGAGAAGAAGGAGGCGCTCGCGAAGGGCGACGAAGCGCTGAAGCAGCAGGTCGGCGAGGGTAAGGATATTATGAGCGTTTTGCGTGGGTAGTGTTTCCTCGACGTCAACTGGAGCCGGTGTTGATGGACGTGCCGCGTAGTCCGCGCGAACTTGGCTGCATCTGAGGACGACCGTCTGCCGGACGAGGAGGTCATCGCTCAAGTCTCGTGAGCGTCCTAAACGCGCCTCTCCTCTCTCCTGACGAGCCGCTCACCCTGTGTGCTCTAGCACTCTGGTCCTCGCCGCGATGGACACCACCTCGAACGCGCTCGCGCGCATCCTCCATCTGCTCTCCGAGAACCAGCACGTCCAGCAGAAGCTCCGCGAGGAGCTCATCCGCGCGCGCGACGACGGCACCGGCAAGCTCAGGGATCTCGACTACGACGAGGTGATGGAGCTGCCTTACCTCGACGCCGTCTGCCGCGAGACTCTCCGCCGCTACCCTCCCGTCTCTGTCCTCTTGCGAGAGTACGTCCCTCCCCCTCCCGTCCCCTTCTCTTCCCGCTCTCAGCCAGCGTCGACCTAACGCCTCGCCCCGCGACAGAGTGCGCAAAGACGCGCTCCTCCCGCTCTCGCAGCCGATCCGCGGGCTCGACGGGCAGCTGATGCACTCGGTGCCGGTAACGAAGGGCATGCGCGTCCTCACGGACATCATCGCGAGCAACTGCAGCCCGGAGCTCTGGGGGCCCGACGCGGACGAGTGGCGCCCCGAGCGCTGGCTCGAGCCGCTCCCGAAGGCGCTCGAGGACGCGCATGTGCCGGGGGTGTACTCGCATCTGTGAGTGGTTTGTCGCTCCGGCAGGCCGCAGGGCGGATGGTGCGCTGACGTGTTCGTGGTCGGACAGGATGACGTTCATCGGAGGCGCCAGGGCGTGCATGTGAGTCTTTGCTGTCCCATCCCTTCGCGACCCACCGGTTCCTGACACCCTCGCAGTGGCTTCAAGTTCTCCCAGCTCGAGATGAGTGCGTCCCCTCCCTGCCCTGCCTTCTCTCCTCCGTCTCCCACCTTCGCATACTGACCACCCGATCCCTGCGCAGAGGTCGTCCTCGCCGCGCTCCTCGCCGCGTTCAAGTTCGAGCCGACGGGCAAGCCCGTGCACTGGAACGCGGCGGGCGTCGCGTACCCGTCCGTCGGGAAGCACAGCCGCAAGCCCGAGATGCCGCTCAAGGTCACCCTGCTGTGAGTTCAAAGTCGAGGAGTGTGCACGTCGCGGCGCGATGCAGGGGTCGTTTGGGGTCCTGTAGAAGGTCGTTCGTTGTTGGTAGATAGTTTTGGTCCAACTTGCATACCGTTCGTTACAATACCACGGGCCACGGCTGCTTCATTTTGATTCTTTAGTCGAGTGCTGCTCAGTAGACCTTAGTGTAGTTGCTGGGGGTCTACCGTGTCGCAGCGCGAGACCACCTCTCGTGTGCATACCCAACCATACGCATACCCGGAGACCTCGCGAGGTCGCGTCGTGCGTAGGTGCCTTTGCCTCCGAGCCTCCGACGAAACGCCTACGACGTAGTCCGTATGGTATTCCAGTGATGAACAGTGTCGATATGTACAAATACAGATCCATTAGATATAGCGTATGTAGTCGTGTAGTCCTCAGGACTCCGTCGTCAGAGAGAAGAAGGTCAACGGCCACCACAACCTCTCGCAGAGGCGTTGCGGAAGTCCCCAAACTCCCAGTTATAACAATCCTGCCGCACGCCGATTCAGCACACGTCCAAGCCGGCGCGAACAAACCGCACTCACCACGCAGTCCTCCTCGCTCACGAACTCCGGCACCTTCCTCCCCCCGCCCTCGCTCCAATCCACGTCCTCCCGGGCCAACACCCCGTCGATCAGCGCCTGGATTCCATGATGGACCACGTTTGCGCTCCAGCCGAGCTTCCGCACCGTGTCGTAGCGGATCGTGCGGCCGAGGTGGCAGCGCGTCTCGAGCGCGATGCCCGCGAGCGCGCACGAGGAGCTGACGCCCGTGCAGGTGCCCATAGGGATCGGGTCGGCGGTGTTGTAGACGTGGGTGATGTGTTGTGTTGAGGGCTGTCGGAGAGGGAGGAGGTAAGTGGGCGGGAACGTGAGAGGAAGGGGATGGGGCTGGGGGACGTACGGGTGAGGGGAGGTGGAGGCGTGAGGCGGCGAGTCGTTCGGCGGGGGCTTCGAAGGCGACTACGGGGATGCCGAACGTGACGCCGACGAGGGAGGCGAGCGCGCCTCCGAGCGAATGGCCTGGGAGACGTCAGTAGGGCATACCTCTCCGCATGCGAGGTGACAGACCAATGAGCCAGATATTAGAGTTCGGGTACATGTACGTGACGTTGTTGTACAGATTCTGCCAGAGCCGTCAGCACTGCGCCCCGTGCGGCGGAAAGGACAAAAACCCACGATGCCAGTCGAATAGAACAGACTCTCCTCCGCGAGGCTCCTCTCCAGGCAGCCTTGGTCGCACCGATAGCTGCCCTCGTAGCAGTCGCAGACGGTGCTCCAGGTGGGGCCGACGCGTGCACAGCAGCAGGAGAAGAGGAGATTGTCGTTGAGCTTGTCCTTGCGCTGTGTGGGGCCGCCGCCGCCGATGGGCCACATGAGGGAGGTGCCCTTGACGGAGATGATGACGGTGGAGTTGTCGGGGGTGGCGAAGATGTGGCCGCGGAAGCCGTCTGCGTCGGGTTCCCAGCCAAAGGGGTAGCTCTGTGAAGCGTGGAGGTCGCTCGACATACAGCGTGCTTCGTATACAGGGAACTGACGGGACGCACGTTATTCCAGTTGGGACCGATGTCGTACCAGTCCTTCTCGGTAGGCTCGGTGTATGCGTTGTTGGCCATCTTGGCTAGGAGCAGGAGAACGTCTCTGTCCTGCACGTCTGGCCCTTCTACGTCCAGCGTATCCCAGGGAATGGTGCCACTGCTTCTGAATCGTGCGCTTGACAGGGCAGCGGGAGAGAGTGGCTTGTGCACGGTCGTCGGACTGGTACGAACGGAGTACCTTTCTGGCAATAACCCAGAGGACGGTCTGACGTCTGAGAAGACGACGCGGGAGGTGTTGGAGAGAGCATGCTCGTGGCGCAGCTCGAACTGCAGGGGTCTAGTAGTAGTATCCGGAACGGAGGTGAATAACAAAGAAGCCAGCAGGTATTGTAGAGCATTTGGGAGCAGACTATAGAGCATATTGACCGCCGATTAGATCCTCTACAACAGCGGAGACGGTCGTAGCAGTCCGGGCACAAGAGACGCACTGCGACGCCGGTGCTGCTCAGGCTCCGTTCCCCACAAGGCCCAAGCATGCCCGATTATGTCAGTGTCACCTACGCCCACGGTCATGTGCCCGTGACGACATGCGTCTTTGGCGCGCGCGGCAGCGTGGCAGCGCGACCACGGGCGTCTGCCACCGCTGCAGCCCCGCCTTCATCCACTGCCATGAGCATCCGCAAGGCGTACATAGCAATATCAAGTTTTCCTCTGTTGTGAGTCAGCAGTCCTACAAGACGGCAGGTGGTACGATATCAAGGTAACACTCTTTCAGTACTGGATGTTGAGAACGTTCAAAGTAGATGCTCATAGCAATACCGCGCTAGTACCGCTTCTGTCTGGCAGGCATCGTCTGCTACATACGGCCTTCCGAGTCGCCATATATTCCTCACAAATTAACATTGCCGGCGCACCGGGTCTTCTTTGGTCTCATCAATATCCAAAGAGTTCCTCTGATACCCCACGTAAGTGCTCCTCGAGTCGAGAGAACGTCTCATGACTGATCCTTGCCTCGACAGCCAGTCATTATCAGCGGTTTCACGGATTAGTCCAGCTGTGCGAACATGGCTGCCGACAAGAAAGCACCATCTCTGCTTTCGGCCACTCTGGCGTCTGCATCAAGTCTGGTTCTCTTGCAGCTGTTCTCTCGGCTCATCACCTTCGTCCTCAACCAAGCTCTTGTCCGGCTCGTATCTCCCCAGGTCTTCGGGACGACTTCCATACAGTTTGAGCTCTTGCTTTCTACCATCCTTTTCCTCTCCAGAGAAGGCGTCCGGAATGCTCTACTTCGCGCTCCTTCTGGAGCACACGAGTCGAGAGACCAGAGTGTCACACGTCGTCTCGTCACGAACGTCTCCTTGCTACCGGTGTTGCTCGGTATCCCTATTGCCCTCTTCTCGGCTTTCGTCTACCTAGGCACCAGTTCCTCGACAACCTCCTCGCAGCCCCATTTCCGCACTGGCGTCGTCCTCTACGTGCTCGCCGCATTCTTCGAGCTGCTCTCGGAGCCAATGTACATCCGCACGCAGAACGAACTCCGGTTCCACGTCCGTGTGCGAGCTGAAGGCACTGCGGTGCTTCTGAAGACTATCACCACGTTCCTCGTCCTAGTGAGGGCTGCAGAGGAGTGGGCACTCGTGGCCTTCGCCCTCGGACAGGTCGCATATGGCCTGACGATGCTTGTCTCCTTCGTTGTCGCTTGCCGGGACAATCTCGACTTCCGTCCGAAACGGGTGACTATCACCAAGCATGACCAGTGGGTCTCATATGCTCGAGACCGCCATTTCATCGTACTGACATCTCCTCTCCTAGTACGGAAGCGCTGCTCTTTGAGCCTGCGTTGTTCAAGCTCTCCATCGCGATGACCGGCCAGTCGGTGATCAAGCACTTCCTCACCGAAGGCGACAAGTTCCTGGTCTCCCGACTGAGCCCTCTAGCGGACCAGGGAGGATACGCCGTCGCGGCGAACTACGGCTCTCTCATCGCACGCATCGTCTTCCAGCCCATCGAAGAGACCGCCCGCGTCTTCTTCTCCAAGACACTCTCCGTTCCCTCCCCCGGTACCGACTCGAAGCGCTCCGACGACGCCGACGCCGACACCAACACAACAGCGCAGCGCAAAGAAGCCCTCCACACCGCCTCAACACTCCTCGTCACGCTCCTCCTCGCCTTCACCCACCTCCTCCTCCTCGCCGTCACCTTGGGCCCGCCCTACCTCCCGCTCGCCACCGCTCTCGCCCTCCCGCGACGCTACCTCTCCACCTCCGCGCCCTCGATCCTGCACGTGTACGTGTACTACATCCCCATGATGGCCTTCAACGGCGTGCTCGAGGCCTTCTTCGCCTCCGCGGCATCCCCCGCGGACCTCGCCGCGCAGAGCCGCTGGATGCTCGTGTTCTCCGCCGCGTTCGTCGCCGCCGCCGTCGGGCTCGCGCGTGGGCTCGGAATGGGCGACGCCGGGCTCGTGTGGGCGAACGTCGCGAACTTGGCGCTCCGGGCGGGGTACGCGTGGGCGTTCGTTAAAAGGTTCTTCAGGGAGAGAGGAGCGGGGGAGGAGGTGCGGTGGAGGAGGGCCGTGCCGCCCCTCCCGGTGTTGACGGCGTTCGCGGCGGCGGGGGCGGTCGTCAGGGGGAGCGCGAGGAAGTATGGGGACGTGCCGTTGACCTTGGCCGTGCAGAAGGGGCATCTGGCTAACGGGCTTGTTTGCCTGCTGGCTTGTCTCTTGGTATGGTGAGCTCTTCCTGCCTCTTTGCAACGGTTGTGTGGAGGCTGATTGTGTTCCACGGCGCTAGTGCTATTTCCGAGAGGAAGACGGTTGGGCAGCTCGTCGGTTCGTTGCGGAGAGCACGGTAGAGACGATAGGTCGCCTCTCGCGCTTCTTTCTGCACGTAAGCTCGCTTGCGGTTTTGAGCTTGCCAGGGCTTGAAGCTGGTCAGTGTGGCATGGTGAAACGCACGGCGGGAAATCGTGGTCCCCCATGTCTCTCGCTTGTTTTTCAGCCCTAAGAATGAATGTTCTGGCCTTCGATGTGGCGGAATTCGCCCGACCTCATTCCCGAGACCTTATATCTTCGACGTTCACCGGCTCGATTTTGTGCTGAACGCCCTCGAACTCCGTGGGAAAGTGCTCCTCACTTCGCGCAGGAGGCTGTGTTAGCCTGCGTACCGCATCGAGAGTATAGATTCACTCGCGTTGCCTGCGCGAGGCGACCGCGAACGCCTCTTCATCTTGCAGCTTGAGTAGTTATCCAAGAATCGACCCTCGTGTGAACATACGTGCAGGCCCGGGACTCGGGAGTCAGCGACACGTGTGTGTCTAACTAAAGGTGACTCCTGGCGGCGTGGTCCACGGATCTTACTGAGACGACCGTTCTTCGTTCGCAGTGCGAGATGAAGTTCACGAAACTGCTTCGCCGGATGTACAAGCGCAAGGGCACGGGGTCCACAATGCCCATGGTAGTGGCTGCACGAACGGACGCCTCCAAGTCGACGTCCGCCCAAAGCCCCGCGGTCGACAACTTCTCGGAGCCTGAGCTACCGCTACCGCCACCAGGTGCAGACGATGACTACAGTGCTAGGGGAGGCGATATAGCGGAGGCTGAGCCATCACCATCATCATCATCATCACCCCCACCAGACACTGACGAGGAAGCATCTCACCAAGGGCTACAAGACAGTACTAACGACATTGCTTTGAACGACGCTACTTCGCCGATTCACCGCCTCCCTCCCGAAGTCTTGATGCAGATACTCTACAACGCGCGTTATCGCCTCCGGGACATCCGCCTCGCCCACGTCTGCCGCCGCTGGCGCGAGACCATCCTCGCCATGCCCGAGTTCTGGGCGGCCATGCTGAGACACTTCGAGCTGCAATCACACGACATACGCGTGGGACGGGGGATCTACGACGAGTTCCTGGAGCAGTGCCTCGCCCTGTCCACCCCCCGGATGATCAAGCTGAGGCTCTTCTTCAGTGGTGAGCCCGAACGACGGGCTCTCGCTCAGCACCTCTGGCGGGTCACCGAACTGCGCGTCTCAGTAGCCAGGAGTGAGGCCGCGGTAGCGCTTCTCCGGTTGCTCAGAGAGTCGGACCTACCCAACCTCACCGCACTGTGCTACCAGCCGAACGCGGCGGAGATTCCGCCAGTGGTTCTTCCTATGGAGCGTCTCGCGATCAGGTCCCTCACCCGCCTCGACGTTCCTGCATCCTCCCTGGCCGTGCCCTGTGCTATAACAAGCCAACTGCAGTATCTCGTCCTGCGCGGGCTCTCCAAGGAGCGACTCCGGCTCATCGACGTCTTGAACAGTTGTGCGGCCCTCACCTCTCTGACATTGAGAGGTGTCGGGATCCACTGGCCGCAGCTGCAGCCCGACTCCCTTCCACCCGCTTCCGAGACGATCCACTTGCCCGCTCTGCGCGAACTCTCCATCTTCGACACGGACCTCGGCGCGCGGAACGTTCTGGCGCGCCTCGCAGTGCCGTCGACGGTCCATATGCACGTCAGCTCCTCGTACTGGCCGCGCTGCGGATTCGAAATCGACGAATTCTTCGCGGCGCCTACATTGCTCACCCGGGACGTCCTCCCTGCCATCAAGCGCCTCTACCTCGGGAGGCGGACGCGCAAAGGCCCTGTTTTGCTGGTCGGGTACGCGAAGGACGGCACGGAGCGCCTGGTGCTGTCCCTGTGGCGCGATTACAATGGAGAGAAGATCCTGGAGGATATCCTGGGTCCCTGGACGAACTCGGAAGTGACGACGCTCACGATCAACCTGCCCCGCTTGCCGCTCTACTGGAAGGCGAACCAGTACACGCGCAGAACGCTGTTGGACTCTGTCCGGCCCCCGCGCCAACTTACCCGGCTCGAGCTGCTTGGGAACACCCCGCCGGACATCAAGCGGCTGTTCGTCGGGTGGATCCTGCGTTGACGCTCTGCTGGATATACGGCGCAGAAGAGGGCCGGGGGGAGGCGAATCGGGCGCCGGAAGCGGACGTCCTGGAGGAGACCCTCCGCGAGTGCGGCCGTGCAAGAAGTCAACCGCGGCTGGGAAAGATGCAGCTTTACGGTACCTGGGAGAGCGGTATGATCGTTCCGAGTCCTGGTGTTGTGCCCGCTGACCTCGGGCGTGCGGTGGTGATACATCCGCCTTTCCGTGCCGTTCCCCACCAGGCCGTGGAGGAGGAAGCGTTCGATGTTGTTGTGGTCTAGAGGGCGAAGGTGCCAACTCGGATGGGGCGGTGATCGAGTTCGTGTGCGCTGCGTACACTTCGAATGAGGATATCTCTTACTGTACGATTGCGATGGGCGGTAAGTGGCGCTGTCCTCACCAGCGTCGCCGATACCATCGCTGATCGCCTTACATCCTGCGATGACTAGCCATGTTCGCCAACGGTGGTCAAGAGGCTAGTCAGAACTGGAGGAAGCACAAGGCCAGACGCGCGCGTCACTGAGAGGGCCAGTCAGACGGCAACAAGTCTATCTATCCATCGACCGCGGGAAGCCATGACAGGAGGTTACCTAATGAAAAGCAACTTAGCGCCGATGGGGGACAGGATATAGTATGAAAGCAGCGGCGCAGCGAAGGTTCGGCGGCATTGGCACCCGGCGTGCATGTCACACTGGCACCCACACACCTCTCATTCATGATAGCTATCCAAAGTCAAAATTAAGATGTACGCGCGGTCCGAGAGGCGCAGTTACTGTACAATCACACCTTGAGACGCGTCACACGAAGAGGCATCTCGGACTTGCTGCTCTCCTCGCCAACCGTCGGGTAGGCGACCCCGGCAGCGTTCCAGCAGATCGGCTTGTCTGCGAGCTCGAACTTGAACGCCGGGAGCAGTGTGGCAAGGACGACCTCTGCGTGAGGATGCATCAGTGTCGTGTGGATGAGCTGGGAAACGAGAGCACGCACTCATCTCCAGCTGCGAGAACTTGAAGCCGCTGTAGTGCTGTCAGCTGTGCCACAAAGAACGAGCGACGAGTAGACTCACATGCAAGCTCTGCCGCCACCGATGAACGTCATACTGTCGTGCAAAACGTCGGTGAGCTTCTCGCACGCCTCATGGTCTACCTCCCGTGATAGCACTCACAGGTGAGAATACACGCCAGGAATATGGGCATCCTCGAGCGCCCGAGGAAGCGGCTTCATCCACCGCTCCGGGTCCCATTCGTACGCGTCCTCTCCCCAGATCGCCTTGTTACAGTTGCTGCCGATGATGTCTGTGATGATCCGCGTACCCTTCTTGACCGGGATGGACTCCAATATCGTTCCGTCCAGAGCACGGACGGGTGTCGAGAGCGGGAGGACTCCGTCCTTGCGCGCACTGATGAGGCGCATTAGCTTCGGAAACGATGAACCCTTAAAAGAACAACGAAACCTACACTCGCATGAGGGAGGAGACAGGCGGGAAGCTGTGCATCTCCGTTTCAGTTCGCGGAGGCATGAGGTAATCACTTCGGTACATACCGTCGCAGGGTCTCGCGGCAAACGGCATCGAGGTAAGGCAACTCCATGACCTCGTCATACTCAAGATCCCTTAGCTTTCCAGTGCCGTCATCGCGCGCGCGAGCAATTTCTTCTCGCAATTTCTCCTGAACCTCCGGATGCAGGGTGAGCTGGTGGAGGATTCGAGAGAGAGCATTAGACGTGGTATCCATGGCGGCTAACACGAGTGTCCTGAGAGAAGGATGATACGTTCTCAGAGAGCTGGCTCGCCTGGAGTAGACTGGAAAGACTCACGAGACTTGAGCGATGACCTCCTCGTCCTTCAGTCGGTCTTCCTCGGAGGCATTCATGTTGGCTCGCACTGCAGTGTCCAGATGAGATCAGAGACGTCCGCTACTGAATGACTCCTCTAGGGTGGCTTGAAACTCACAGAGGACGCTCATGATATCCTTGCCTTCGCCCACTTGGTGCTTTAGAGCCTCATCTCCCCGTTCCAGAGCAGCCTTCTTCTCGTTGACAATTGTCAGCGAGGTCGTGTACAACGCTTCGCTGATCTCGCGCATCTGCTGGGCGGCACGATTTGGGATCCACTTCACCGCCCGCCGCCGGAACCATGCAGGGCCCATCCGTTCAGCGTACGGAAGGAGTCGACGCATTATCAGAGGAAGGCGTGACTGGACAGGGCTGTAGGGTGTCGTATCAGCCCACTGCAACACTCCACGTTATGAAGAAGAAGTCGATAGACGTACAAATAGGCTTTCACAGAGTCAGCGAAGGCGTCCGCGACGTCCTCGGTAAGTGGGTCGAAAGAATGTCCGAGTCCACCTTGGCCGATGAGCTCGAGCGCGGTCCTGCCCATCCACCCGAGCATGTCCAGCTCCTGTGGGCCATCCTTGACTCGCAAGGCGATTGCCTCCTCCAGCTACGAAGCGTATTGTAAGCGAGGCTGCACGTGGGATATGGTTAAGTCCTACCTTATGGATGATGCGGGTGAAAATCGGCGTCATCTCCCGCAGATGCTTGGCGGAGAACAGCGGGTTCAGCATCTTGCGCTGGCGGCGGTGCTGTTCCCCTGTGCAATGGGTGTCAATAGAGCGCGAGTACGAAAACAAGTGCGCGGCCGCTCACCGAGCGTGGCGAGCAGTCCCGGACCAATGTAAAGGTTGAAACTCCTGGAGGAACGTCAGTATTGCTCTATATCATGCCCACCAGAGCTGCGAACGTACGCAAGAAGGACCTCGCTCTCCTCGAAGACGTCTTGATCTTTCACGTATATGCTGTGCAATGCTCGAGGATCGAAGGTGTACAGCATCTTTCTCTACTCACAGTTCCGGTAAGCAAAACGTAGGGAGTGAATGAGGAACCGCGCTTTACACTTAGGAATCCGTAGATCGTGAAGAGGCTACCGTATTGCTCAACTAGCTCTCTTTCGAAGCGCCATGCGTTGTGGCGGTCAAATAACTGCAGGATGTTACCTAGGGAAACGATTCAGCAGTCATACACGTCAGGGCATTCGCACAACGCACCGCCGACATATGATCCCGGCTTCGGACCGGAAATATTGTCCAGTATCGACTTGGACAACTTAGCCCGCAGGAGCCGCCATCCGATGTAAAGTGCGAGAGCGCATCCGAGAAGCTGTTGTAAAGGGGACATGGGGGTTTAAGTGAGAGGAAGTATGGCGTATACATTGTCCCGAACGTGAGATCTTATATAGTACGCGCGCAGGCTACGCGGAAGTCGGATTTCAGCTGTGCTTGCGTACCTGCCCGGCACACTGGCAGGCTCAGATGGCACTGGAGATACCGGTGGCTCTCATGATCATTGCTTGCCGAAGGCGCAGCTACCCCCTGTTACTTTGACTAGGTTGACGAAGGTCTCCGGCAAAACTAAGGAGAAGCGTCGATGTGGGAGTTAGTATGAGGAATGTCTACTGCTATCCGGACGCTCCGGTTCACTCGGGCTCGGACTGACCCACCGACTTTTCCGTTTCCCGTCTGGCGGTCTCATCTCCGCTGTTATGTTTACTGACTGGCGAGAAGAGTCCGACGTGGCAGATAACGGACGAGCGGCATCATCCCGAGAGGAGTTTGAGTCAGCAGCAATCATGGTGGCGGGCCAGTGCGGGCGCCTACTCGCTGCCACTGGCACCCCGGGCCTGCGCTGCGCGCTGCAGGCACCCACCGGTCGATGGAGCTATATAAGCAGCGATTACAGAGTCGGACAGTTACTCGGAAATGCTGTAAACTTCATCGATCGACGTCAACGCTATGTATGACGATGCCTATGCATTTCGGAAGTATCGCGGTGGTTATTGGACTAAATTATTGACTTTGCTCATGCCCCGTCGTTCCCCGCGCTTCACCGCCATAACCCGTCGAAGCGCGCGAATCCTGCATGTGCCCCGTCGTTCCTCATCATTCCCCCTCGTACCCGCGCGTTCCGTCTGATGCCCTCTCCTTCGACGTAAATCACCGTCGTTACCCGACCTTCGTAAACCCCATAATTCCCCGCCATGCACCAAAATTCCCCGTCATGAGGTATTCTGTGGACTTGA
>MU277677.1:90964-201151 GCA_022385805.1 Pilatotrama ljubarskyi
GGAGAGTGAGCAGGTACAGCGGAGCACATGCAGGAATCAGTGTGCTGGAGGGTGTCTGATGAGGCAGAAGCGGGTTTCTCGAGGAAATAGCAAATTCAATAGCATAAAGTCCAGTAAACCACCTCATACGGAAGACGTGGATGCTTCAGCATTGATGGTAGGCTACGCTTACTACCGTGACAACTTCCCGCGCCGAGCGTCAGCGAAGAGGAAGAGGGCAGGCGGGTCGGTGGAAACTTAGCTTTACCATTATATCTGAGTCCGTTGGTGATGCCTTGGTGCACCCGCCGTGGTGGCCGAATGCACCACCCGCATGAGCGCGAAATCAAGATAGAGACACAGTGCTACAGCCACAATCGCGCGATCATACTTTGAGACGAGTCACACGAAGAGGCATCTCGGACTTGTTGCTCTCCGCGCCAACGGTGGGGTAGGCGACCCCGGCAGCGTTCCAGTAGATCGGCTTGTCCGAGAGCTCGAATTTGAACGCTGGAATCAACATCGCGAGGACCACCTCTGCGGAGTGTGTCTTCGTCAGTCCAGGGTGCGTCAAAGATGGAGCGAGAGTACGTACTCATCTCGAGCTGTGAGAACTTGAAGCCACTGTATTACCGTTAGCTAGGGTCATGAGCATACGCGACGTCTGGACTCACATGCAAGCTCTGCCGCCACCGATGAACGTCATCCTGTCGCGCCGTACCCGGGTAAGCCACTCGCATAGCCGGAAGATATACCCACAACACTCACAGGTGAGAGTACACCCCAGGAATGCGGGCTTCCTCGAGCGCGCGGGGGAGCGGCTTCATCCACCGCTCTGGGTTCCATTCGTACGCGTCTTCTCCCCAGAGCTCCTTGTTGCAATTGCTCGCGCGAATGTCTGTGAAAATCAGGGTGCCTTTCTTGACCGGGATGGAGTCTAACATCGTCCCATCGAGGGCGGGAACGGGCGCTGAGAGCGGGAGGACGCCGTCCTTGCGAGCACTGCTAACGGGCGTTAGCTTCCGCAGAGGTTATCTCTCAGGAACCGGAGATGACCCACACTCGCACAAGGGCAGAGACGGGGGGAAATCTGTAGAAGCTGGTCCTTAGTACGTGGACGCCGAAAAGTATCGGCTGACGCTGACCTTCGCAAGGTTTCACGACATACGGCATCGAGGTAAGGCAACTCCATGACTTCGTCGTAGTCGAGGTCTCTGAGCTTGCCAGTTCCGTCATCGCGAGCCCGAACGAGCTCCTCGCGCAGCTTCTCTTGCACCTCAGGATGCAAGGACAACTGGTGAAGGATGCGAGAAAGGGCGTTGGACGTCGTATCCATGGCCGCTAGCACGAGCGTCCTACATGACAGAAAGGTACGTCTCAGGCTACATGTGCACGTCATGTAGGCTCGGGACACTCACGATACTTGGGCGATGACCTCCTCGTCTTGTAGGCGATCTTCTTCGGATGCGTTCATATTGGCTCGGACTGAAAACGTTCAGGTACGGAGGCGTCAGACATCCGACCCA
The DNA here is from genome assembly GCA_022385805.1 of Pilatotrama ljubarskyi. NCBI lineage: Eukaryota > Fungi > Basidiomycota > Agaricomycetes > Polyporales > Polyporaceae > Pilatotrama > Pilatotrama ljubarskyi. The sequence continues at coordinate 92,470 of MU277677.1, forward strand.
CAGCCCTCCCATTCAGACTCACGCAGGACGCTCATGATATCCTTGCCTTCGCCAACCTGCTGCTTCAGAGCCTCGTCACCCCGTTCCACGGCAGCCTTCTTCTCGTTGACGATCTGAAGAGACGACGCATGCAGCGCATGGCTGATCTCGCGCATTTGCTGGGCGGCACTGTTCGGAATCCATTTCACTGCCCTCCTTCGGAACCACGCAGGACCCATTCGATGGGCTAAAGGCAGGAGCCGTCGCATGAGCAAGGGAAGGTCTGATTGCACAGGGCTTGCAGGGTGTCGCATGAGCTGGGCGCCATGGCCTAATGACATAAGCAGGAGACTTGGGCACGTACAAGTACGCTTTCACGGAGTCCGTGAACTCGTCCGCGACGTCCTCGGTGAGGGGGTCGAACGAGTGCCCCAGCCCGCCCTGACCGATGAGCTCGAGCGCTGTCCTGCCCATCCACCCGAGCACGTCGATCTCTTGCGGACCGTCCTTGACTCGTGAGGCGATCGCCTCTTCGAGCTGCGAAAGATTCTGTCAGCCAGGGTATTTCCCTTTGGGATAGGTCAACAATTGACCCTATGTATGACATGAGTGAATATCGGCGTCATCTCCCGCAGATGTTCGGCCGAGAAGAGTGGATTGAGCATCTTCCGCTGTCGGCGGTGCTGCTCTCCTGTGTCCCTAGTTAGTAAATAGAGACGCGTACGCAAGGGGACAGGTCGCTCACCCAGCGTGGCAAGTAATCCGGGACCGATGAAAAGACCGAAGCTCCTGGAGAGACGTTAGTGCCGCTGCATCGTGCTCTGATAGTCAAGCATACGCAAGAAGCATCTCGCTCTCCTCAAAAACGTCTTGGTCCTTCACGTATATGCTGTGCAAAGCTCGAGGGTCGAAGGTGTAGAGCATCTTTGTCTGTACGTTCTCCTGGGTGAGCGAATCTCACACATCGAATGGATATTGTAGTCGTACTTACACTCAGGAACCCATAAACAGTGAATAGACGGCCATATTGCTCGACGAGAGCTGTTCCATAGGGCCATGCGTCATGGCGATCGATCAGCCTGGCAAAGTTGCCTATAGAGGGACGTTTCAACACATGACAAGCTCATGCTCAGCGTGAGACTCACCTCCGAGATACGATGCCGGCTCAGGTCCGGGAATATTATCGAGAAATGACTTGACAGACCTAGCCCGAAGGAGTCGCCATCCGATGTAGAGTGCGAGAGCACACCCGAAAAGCTGCTGTAAGGAGGACATGATGGGGGTGTAGGTGCAGTGAAGTGCGGCGTATACATGGACCCGGGCCCAGGGCTTTTAATCATCGCACGAGGCTACGGAAGTGGAAGCTGCGCTTGCGTACGTGGCCGGCACTCAGGTGGATGTGAGGAGCTCTCATTGTCAGTGCTTGCCGACGGCGCAGCTGCACCTTGTTCATAATCTTCAGGCTGACGCAGGCTTCGGCAAGATGGCTGTTCTGACCGTGTGCAGGTACTTACATGGACGGTGATATGAAGACGATTGCGCAAACGGATGCGGCTATCCGGCCACTCCGATTTACACGGACAGGGGGGGTGACCCACCACTTGCTCCGTTTTGTGATAGATGAATAGCCATCCTCTACCTATTTGCAGTGTTACAAGCCAGGAGGCCCCAGCATTCAACAGAATCAGTGCTGCCACAGTACGCGCCGAGGTGCGCTATCGTAGAGCCGTGCCAGTGCAACCTGACTGGTCGGACTGCATGAAAGGGCCTATTGATCTAGTACTCGCCACCTAGTACTCTAATCGGAATCGCCAGCCAGCCTGTTGACGTATGCTAGTTTCCAGTGAGTATTCAGAACGTCGATGTTTGCCCGGCCGAACATTTTCCTCGACCTCTCTCTGGCCTCATTTGTCACCATCGTACGCGTGCACATGGAGGCAGTGGCCTTGAGAGAGGAAGATGTCGATCCTCGGGCGTCGGCATCATGGGCGGGATAGAAGTGGCCGTGGGAATTTGTGATGCCCCTCCTCGAAATTCGAATCCAGTGCAACATGTACTTGCATCGCATACACATCCATACGTTGTCCAGTCAATATCTCAGCCCTCTCAGTTCCGACTCGGAGCGTGCATCCTCAAGCAACTCTTGCAAACATGGCTGTGAACGTCTGCGTGGCACGCGTACTACTCAACGGTCATTCGGGTGCATGGCACGAGGGACGCCCGTATGCTAGTGTGGCAGGCAGTACTACGCCGGAGCGTGTACAAAACGAGTCCCAGGTTACTATGCACTTCGACGTGCAGCCCATGAACGATCATCCGCAGGGACCATGGAACAGGTATGCGAGTTCGCGTTCCAGAGGCAGTTGAGAAGATGGAAGCTGATCTCTTGCTTCCTCTTCTGATTATATGGCCAAGGAAACAGATGAGGTGGTCTGTTGTGACTGTGGAAGCCATTCCTCGGCGCTGGTAGACGTTGGCGTCTTGGTGTGAGACGCCGGGACACTACATCGGAGTCGAGGTCTGTATCCCGCTTTCTTCGATGAACTGGTCATTGGCGCATGCGACTTGTCCCACCCTCTCTCGCTCACCTCATCTTGGTGTGAGCAACCACAAGAGCTGAGGTCCTCAATACAGGCATGGCCTTGAGGGACATTGTCACCATGAGGGTTCCTCGCACGTGCAGCACCAGTAACAGGTGTACATCGCCGTGGAACCATGCTACTAGAGCGGCGCTCACAGGTGGTTCATCCATCTCATCGCGAGTCCTGAATCAAGAGCTGATATCGCGGACGCTGATCATCTTTAAGAACTCAGTGAGTCCTTGGCGATATTTGTCTAGACATGAGCATGGGCTTCATGCCCGTCGTCGAAAGACACCCCATGTTCTCAATCCTCTTAACCATCGTTGCAGGAGCTTACACTTCATCATTCTTCACCGTCGCCCGCAGTGTCACCGTGACAATCGACAACGCCGACCCAAGCATTGAATACTCCGGCCTATGGATTCAAGTCCCGTCCAGTGCGGACCCAGACCACGCCAGCTTCGACGGGACCCTCGCGGCCACGAACGTGACTGGGGCCTCTGCGACTGTCAGGTTTAACGGTGCGGACGCAAATCTCGTCACCTCCAGTCGCAGGACTGACTGTCTACGCAGCCACCAAGGTCATTGTATACGGAGCCCTGCTTGAGGACACCGGAACGATAAGAGCGAAATTCACTCTCGACGACGAGCCTCCACAGCTCTATGAGCAGCCTATCGACAATACCGGATCCGCGTCGCAATTCCGCGTCAAGCTCTGGCAGTCGTCGGGTAATCTCACGTCTGACGGCCACACCCTCCAAATCGCGAACGAAGGCGATGCATTCTTTCTCGATTATCTCCAATTCGAGGTCCCGGATTCTCGGGTGATCGTGACTTCTGACTCTTCAACAATCCCTTCTACCGCGCCGACGTCGTCCTCTGCACTGTCATCAAGCCTCACCGACATCACGCAAGTCGCTTCAGCGTCCTCTCTCACAACCCCAACCATGAGCCCTTTCTCATTTTCACGCTCGACATCGCTCAGGCTGGTGACCTCAATGCGGGCATCATCGGAATCATCGGAATCATCTTCTACCCTGCCTCTCGACGGCCTATTGTTCAGCTCCTCCTCTGGCGGCATAGCCACGGTCACCTTCAGCCCGCCGACTGCTTCCGTTTCTACCAGTACGGCGCCGTTGACGTCAGACACACCCCAAGCGGCGGCGCAACCAACGAAGGGACGCTCAGCCGGCTTAACAAGTGGCGGGATAGCAGGGGTGGCCGTGGGCACCGCTGTCGCTGTGCAGTTGGTCCTCCTCGCTGTATTCTGCATGTGGCGTCGCCGGTGGGCAAAGGTCAAGTCAGACCCAGCCGTCGGTGAACCGTCCGGTACGTTCCGCCGTATTATCCTGCAAGCAAGATGCATGCTGAAGGTATGATGTACAACGTGCGCGAACTGATAGACGGCCGGGGCGCCAACCATCGCTCCATGGAACAGCTCTTCCGGTCGTCGCAGGCTCAGCGCCCGCCTAACGCAGTGCCTCCGCGCGAAGGGGAAACCGACGCCGCACCTCAAGAACCACCCGAAATATCGCAGATGATCCTGCCAGCGAAGTCGGACATGGACCGGGCACAAGGGAGATCAAGGAGGTCCGCACGCCCGTCCTCCCTGCCTACTGTATCGTCGCTGGTCCTGTCTTACGCGGGTTCGAGCGGGATGGATAATCAGCAGTGCTCCGTAACTCGGCGTACTGAGATAGACGGAGGCATCCGCCTTGCAGGTGGGCCACCGGGACAAGAAGTGGACCCTGCCCCGAGCCACTGGGTCATGGACGCACCGCCTGATCTGAGTCCACCTCCGTACCGGAGAGACTATGGCTCTAGTGACGGTCAGAGCGCGCCTCGCCCAGACGTGAGGAGATGCAGTACGTAGCTTCGCGTATGCGGGACCTTCGGGTCTTCTCGTACGCCAGGAGAATTTGACGTGTATACCCCTTCGTTATATCTATCCCTTTGCGTCGCTGAGGTTCCATCGGCCCTTGTACTATGGCTGCTGGTGCTGATCTTGTTTCATTTCGTGACCGTGGACTGGCAGTCCTGGGGACTGTTCCGGAGTCATCGTGTCAGTGATATTGCTCTGTGTAAGCGGGAACAGATGTGTTGCTCGTGGCGACGTGTCCTGAAAGTAGTATCATCCTGTCTGCCCGGTCATCTCATCCAGCATCACCTGTCCAACCTACAGTAATCGAAGGTAGATGTACGTACCGGTCGAGTAGCATCATGTTGCACTATTGCTGGCGCACAGTTAGGATACGTTCAGACGTAGAAGGCGGAAGGAATGCTAGTGCTCATGGAAGGTTCGAAGGTTCAACGTCTCCAAGCGCTCCGGATCCAAGGAGCGTAAGTCGAGATTCAGCGCTCTTGAGGACTCAGACGGCGCTGGGCAATTGCAAGATTCGTGTCAGCCCGTCCGATGCTGGAGGCTCTGACGCAGACGATCGGCAACGTCGGCGAAAACTACTGGAGAAGAGTAACCCTCCATTATAGGTGAGTATGTACGGCTCGACGAGAAGCCCCGGCATTCGAGAAGCACAGTCTTGCCAAGTTCGTCAAGAGAAGGCAGCGCTGCGCGCCCAGAAAAGAACGAAGTCGCGAGGAGAGGCAGCGCGCAGTCATTAGTAGCAGTAGCCGCAGCAAGGCCCAGACGCCAGTCAGAACGAAGAAGCGTAAGAGCTAGGGGTGCGGCCGCATTAGGGTAGAGCGGGAGAGGGTAGCATAGCAAAGGAAAGCAAGCGGAAAAGCGAGAACAAGAAAGCGCTAGGAAGAGCGGATAGAGTATGCATAAGTAGCATGGCCAAAGCGAGGGATCAGGATCCCGAAGCGGGAGAGAAAAAGACTCGGCAAGCAAGGCTTGTTAGGATTGCTGCACCTCAAGCTCCGCGACCCACTTGTTGCCGACGCCTGGGGAGACGGATAGCAGCCATAGCTTATCTATAGTGATGCCTTTCTGCCCGATGCGCCACCGCGTTGAACTCTCGGGACCCTGCCTCTGCAGATCGAGTACGTCAGCGTGAGGCCCTCTTCACGGATAGTGAGCAAGGAAGTCGACTCACGGCGGCACGATCCATAAAAGACTTGAGGTACGAGCAGATGCTGCGAGCAAGGTCACCACGCTTAAGCGTGTGAGTATCCTTCTGCTTCACCTTGATATACGTCCCGGACTCCTTGTAACCTGGCCACTGCGAACGCACGCGAGGGTGGAAAGAGGCACTGGCAAGTCAGCATTGTCAAGACGTCTAGCTGATGCGATAAACACTCACGGCGATGACGAGGTGTATTTGACGATCGCCGCCAGCCGTAAGCACGAAGTCATCATGATTGTCCACGACCGTCTGTACAGGGATTTCCTTTTTCACGGCTTTGTGAACCCGGATGCCCTGCACGCCGCCAGACGTGAAGTGGACCTTGGAGGCAAGGTCGCGCTTAGACGAAGGCTTGATCCTCTGTGGGATGGGGATCCGAAGAAGTGGTGCACACTCCGACACGGCCGAACGAGAGGGGCGAATCGGGGCGGGGAAATGAGGCACGGCAGGGAGCGTCGATGGGCCTGCTTGGGCAGGACTATAGAACTCAGAGGCGAGCGGAATAGGTGAAGTCATAGGAGTCCAGTAAGTGGAGATCGACGCAGCGCTGGGCGAGTTTGCGAAGCTGTGGTAGCTAGAGACGGAGGCCATGCCGGGTGAATCCATGTAGCTTGGGAGGCTGAGCTGCCCGGGGGAAGACGATAGGGGAGAGGTGTATAGACCATAAGGGCTATCATACGGCAGCGGAACCGGTAGATGAGATGTCGACGAAGGAGTAAGTAGAGTAGAGGGAGGGTGGTTCGGCGTTACGGAGGCATATGTGCCGTAATAGGGTGATGGCATCGGGGGTAACGCGGGTTCGGGCCGAGGAGGAGTAGGCGGGATGACCGTGTCCTGAAATTGGAAGATTTGTGGCATCCCTTGGAGTGGCAAGGGTGACAACACCTGCAACAAGTCACTTAGACGGCATAGACGCATGTTGAGTAGCATGACTTACCTGGTCTCGCCCAGAAGGCCCCTCGGACTCTTGCGGGAGAACGTCATACTGCGGCCAGACGTGAAGAGATGAAAGACCGGGACGCCGAACTGCTTCGTTGGATGACATGTCGGATTGTGGATGGTACTCGTCCGAGGAAGAGGTCCATTCCTGCAGAGGTTCAGCAAGACGGACGTATGAAGTGATGCAGGACGGGCTCACATATTGTGAGTGATACCACTGCAGGACTTGGCACGGATCTGTGGAATCGTTACCAGCTTGTGGCGGACACTCATGCGAAGAGATGGTGTAACTGTTGTCGTTCATACAGGGGATGACGTTGCCGACTCCCGAGAGGTAATCGGTATCGAGCCGAGCATCGTAACGGTGCTATCTGGAGAGGCTTATATCTATGAAGGGGGTGCAGAAACAACGTGTATAAGAAGTTCGTCCAAGTTCGGACATGGCGATGAGGGGCATCATCAGCACCCACAGCTTCTGTCCCGCTGTAGAACGGCCTGAGCGCAGCGTCCGCGGGCTGCAATGGTCTGAGGGTGATGGAATTCTGGTCGGAAACTTGCCATGATGAAAACACGAGTGGGGCGGAGGGCGTGACGGTGGGGAGGCGGGACATATTCCAGAATGCACAGCACCGACGGCAGAGGGCTTGAACAGGCATCTCTGGCCAGTCCGGGGGAGAGCAGATGACGTGCAAGCGGGGGGGAAGATGGATGGGCTGTGTGAGGGCGCCTCGTGCATCTCGGAGGGCTGTACAGGCGTTCCCCCCTTCGTGAGGCCTGCTGGAGTCTTTCCCACTGGCGACATTCAATCTTGGTTCGTGGGCAAACCAGGACCATCGTCTCGGAGAATCCGTCGGAAGTTCGGGCCTCCATTGAAAAAGGCACCGAGCGGCAGAGGGTAGACAGAGGGCGCCCGAAATGACGGAGGTAATCAAGCAGGGCTGTGCAGCAGCGTACCTTGCCCTCGCAATTGTGCATATTGACCGCTCGCAGCTCCCAAGCGCCTTGTACGACTCTGTCGAGATGATTTTCTATTGGAAGAGCGCGGGTCTACATGATGACTTCGTCCCTGGGGGCGCTCGATTTCAGTGTACACACAAACCTTGCCGCGAGACTTTCCCCGGTGCTAGAATCCTGTTGCGTGCTGGATACGCAAGGCAAACGCGTGTTTCTTGATGGCGGAGTATCGCCGTACTTGGATGTGTAGGTGGGTTGGATTGTAGAGTCCGCTGGGGGGAACAACTTTGGAAATCGCGCAACCCTGCAAGCTCGGAGGATCGGAGGAGTGGACACCAGGGGTGTACCTACGCAAGCCTTGTCCCCATATGAATCGTCTTCGACCGCAGAGGCCGTCGTCCTGCAAATTCAGCGGTCGCGTGATGGAACCCTTGCCAGACAGTCCTAGCCGCGAGTTCAAGCTGAAAGCCTCAAGCTTCACGCCTCCCGCAGACAGATTAGCTTCTCTTTGGCTCTAAGAGGCAAGCGTATTCGTGAGCTAGTATCCTTAAGCTTAGACCTTGCAGCACACTCGACATCGGGTCGATATGGTCGAGGAACCCAGGCTGAAGAACAGAATAAGTGAGAGCTGGGAGAGGCAGCCTCATGAGTAGCCACATGCAATGATGGAAAGAAGCAGAAATGTCGCATTCCCTCCGCGTCAAGTGGGCTGAACCACATCAGTCATCTCCATGGAGTGCGAGAGCTTATGCCCAGTCATAACGCGAGTAATGCGAGCTTTGTAGTGGATATAAAAGCGACATCAACAGGACGGACTTAGTTAGCTATAGAAAGCGTAATACTGACCCCTAGTAAGTAGAGTAAATCTTGAGTAGAAGTGAGGTGGCCTTTTCCCGCACGCAGGCCTCAGGCGCCCAGCTCACACTGGCACCACCGGTGGTACCACCACCACTGCCGCCCAAGACGTTCACCACGGCGACAAACCCTCCCTCCGCGGCTACCAGTTTGAATCACCATGCCTCGAGTTCCACTGACTTCGCCAGCGACGGGCCAACCGACACCGTCGCACTTCATTCATACGACTGACGCCCACTTCGTCGACAACGCCGGCCGTACCGTTTTCCTTCGGGGTATCAATCTCTCAGGTGCAGACAAGGCACCTGTGGGCGCGCAGTCACAACAGCTTGAAGGCTTCTGGGAGGCTGGCGAGACTGGCGAGGAGAGCTTCATCGGACGGCCGCTGAATTTGGACGACGGTTCCGCGGACGTGCATCTCTCCCGCCTGCGGGGATGGGGCTACAACATGCTCAGATACGTCGTCACTTGGGAGGCTCTGGAGCATGCAGGCCCGTGAGTTCTGCTCGCCTCGGCTACTCAGAAGGGTCCTCATCACCGCGTAGTGGAAAGTATGACTACGACTTCATGGACTACACCGTCCGCGTGCTCCGGAAGTGCAAGGAGTACGGATTCCGCGTGTACATGGATCCCCACCAAGATATCGTAAGTCCTCGAGACTGTGTTACTATCTTTGTCCGGAGCGGCACCAACGCTATGCGGCTTTACAGTGGTCGCGTTTCTCCGGAGGTTCAGGCGCGCCATACTGGACCCTTCTCGCTTGTGGCATCAACCCGCGACACTTCACCGCAACGCAGGCTGCCATCGTACACGCCGAGTATCCCACCCCGGCCGACGCGGACCCCGCTGTATTTCCCGCCATGATCTGGAGCACGAATTACGGTCGCCTGGCGTCGCAGACCCTCTTCACCCTCTTCTTCGCCGGCCGCGAGTTCGCCCCCAAGTGTGTCATCGACGGGCAGAACATCCAGGACTACCTCCAGTCGCATTTTATCGCCGCCTTCGGGGAGCTCGCGGACCGCATACGCGACGCGGGCGACCTCCTGGACGAGTGCGTGATCGGCTGGGACAGCATGAACGAGCCATATGAGGGGTTCTGTGGTTACCCCGACCTCAACACCGTACCAACGAAGCAGACATCTACGCTGAAGAAGGGCAGCTTCCCCACGCCTGCGCAGTCATTGCGCCTTGGCATGGGCCAGCCCCAGACTGTCGATAACTGGAAGTTCACATCCATGGGTCCTAAACGCGACGGGACAGTGACAATCGACCCTAGAGGGAAGACGATGTGGGCAGATCCGGAGACCGAGCCGGATGGCGTGCATCCCAAGTGGGGGTGGAAGCGCGACCCGGGCTGGAAGCTTGGGACATGCATATGGGCCCTCCATGGAGTGTGGGACGTCGAGAGCGGAGCCGTTCTCATCCCTGACTACTTCCGGTACCGCGCCGACGGCCAGGAGGTTGTCTTTATCGACGACTACTGGCGACCGCATTGGCAGAATTTCGCTACGCGCATGCGGCAATCGCACCCTGAAGCCATCCTCTTCGTCGCCCCGCCCGTCTTCGTGCCTCCGCCAGAGATTAGCGAGGACTACCTCAAGGGACGATGTTGTTTGTCCACGCACTACTACGACGGGCTCACCCTCGTCACACGACACTGGAACTGGTTCAACGCCGACGCCCTCGGCATCCTCCGCGGCAAATACTCCTCAAATCTCCCAGCGGTGAAGATCGGCGAGCGCGCGATCCGCAAGTCCCTGCAAGAGCAGCTCGGCTACCTAAAGGACGATGCAAAGGTCCTCGGGGCATACCCAACGATCATCGGCGAGATTGGCATCCCGTACGATATGGACGGCAAGAAGGCGTACGGCTACACCGACGGTGGGAAACACAAGGGCGACTTCTCGAGCCAGCAGAAGGCGCTCGACGCGAGCCTAAACGCCGCGGACGGCCCGAATGCGCTCAACTTCACCATCTGGAACTACTGCCCGGACAACTCGCACGAGTGGGGTGATGGCTGGAACATGGAGGACTTGAGCGTGTGGAGCGCGGACGACCTCAAGCCAACGACGCGGTACCGGATGCAGGCCGGCGACGAGTCCTCTGCGGGGCTGCTCAAGAAGGACCAGAGCGGGACTCCGTCCGCCGCCGGATCCAGCCTTTCGCTCACAACGATCGTTGTCGAGAGCCCCACGGACGACGACCGGACCATGGTACCCAGACGCTCCACCTCTCACTTGTTCTTGGACTGGGACAACGCGTTCGACTTCCTGACAGACGGCGCGCGGGCGGTCAAAGCGTTCTGCAGGCCGTTCCCTACTGCGGTAGTCGGCATACCCACGGACATCCAGTTCGACATATCCAAGGCCGAGTTCAAGCTCACGGTGCGCGTGCTGCCCGAAGATGCCCCGCGGCGAGAGCGTCTCGGGCTCGGACCTATCGAATCGCAGTACTCGGACGAGGCGGAGCTCCCGACCGAGATCTACGTCCCGCTCGTGCACTACGCGAGCGACAAGGCGCGCTCGGAACCGCAGCGGGAGCAGTCGCCTGTCTCTAGCTCTGCTCCCCCCAGCGTGTCCGGCCGCACGCTGTCGAAGTCGTCCGACAGCTTCTCTGGCGTGACCAAGTCTGTCAATACTGATCCCTTAGGACTCTTCTTCAAAGACTCCGGCATGCTCTCGCTATCCGTCGACGTCTCGGAAGGACGCTGGGCGGTGGAAGGCCAGATGCTCAAGTGGTGGTACCCCGTCCCATCCTCCGGCCCCGCGCGGGAGTACACGATCGTCATCCGCCGTGCGGGCGGTGCTGTCAAGACCGATGCTGCGGACGAGACTTCTAGCGGGTGGTGGGCGAGCTGGCGCGCGTATTTGAGTGGATGCTGCACCCTCATGTAGGACGGCGGGCTGCGCGGTCTGTCCCACTTTCTTGGCCTCTTGTTGTGACATTGCTTTCTTGCACTTGGATTGGATTGTACTATATCGCGCTCACGCTACATTCACGGCATATGTGTACACTCGCAATTACGGATTGTCCTTGCACTTCTCAACCAACGGTTCCGCTACTACGTGATGAGAAAGATCTCAAGATTGTCTATACTGGTTCGCCAGCTATCGCCAACCGCAGTGCGCTGGCCGAGCCGATCGAGTGAGACTGCCCATCGGTGGGGACCTGGACTGGTGGGACTGTCTGTGCAGATGAATGTGGCGGCTGCCGACGCGGCACCTCCGACAGTCCGGAGGGTGATCGGAGAGAGCGTTGCAGACACACGATTGCAGTGCCGATGAACCTACTGCATCCACCCGTTCATGGTATCATTGCATCCATATGTACACGTTTTGTTCTACTGCCGTAAAGGCCCACGTCAGATCCGTCGAGATCTCAAGCGTGCCAATGGCAGGAGATACAGGGCAGACTCACGTACACCGCTGGCTCAGATCCACGTTGTTCACAGCCTTTGCCTGAGGATTGACAGGGCGGTCAGCGCGGAGTGCCTCTCTGACCAAGGCGAGCACATACCCGGAGTGAACAGCAAGGGACCTCCGGCGGCGACGAACATGATCATAGCTCGTCTCCCCCTCGTTTCGCTCTCAGCTTCGGTTTCTCCTGCACGTCTACCCTCAAGACGCCGGGAAGAGCGTTCAGAGAGTCCAGAACCTCGCCCTGCAAGCGCGGCCAGTCCTGTCGCGGAACGCTGAGGACCTGGACGTCCTGGAGTTCTCCAACGCGCCCCAGACGTCTGATGAGCGGGTGCACCGCCAGAGCGTCCGGGTTCTCGCACACCGCGGACGTCGGCGAGAGCGTGACCGTCAGAAAGACGTTCTCCTCGTGGTTCTGCGCGAGAGCGGTGGCCATGGGCGTACGTGAGAGCAGCTGGTCAGAAATGGGGGTGGAGATGATGGAGGCGGTGGGACAAGGCGTGGACCGCTTTGGGCCCGCTTGCACTGCGACCACGACCTCTGTATCCATGATCCTCAGACTCCGTGCAATGTCGGTCGATCTGTCGTTCATGCGCACTCGCCTCCGACAGCGGCGCGCACTGCAGCGGTGGACAGTCGGCGGCTGAGGCTGTATATAAGTGCTGATTTTCTTGTCCCGACCATTGGATATGCATCTTTTGTTTTCGACACATCGCCTCGGACGGACGGACACTGGCAGACGAGCGCACAAACTCTGCCTGATACCATCACCACTCCTCACGTCGCTCCAAACACCCCGAATATGTCCAGTCCGGAGAAACACATCCCGCTCGAAGCGCAGGTCGGCGGCCATGCGGGAGTCATGACGAGCGAGGACGGCTCGCTGCTCATCAAGCCTGCGCTCCCGAACGAGGTCGCGTTCTACCAGTCGGTGGCGACCGACCCCGGCTTCGCGCCTCTGCGCCCGTATGTACCCAAGTTTTATGGGACGCTCCGCCTGGAGGGCAAGGTCGATGAGAGTGCGCCCGCTCCCGAGGAGGGCGCGCCGATCAAAGTAGTCGAGGCTCCCATCGAGGGCGAGAAAGATGAGTGGGCTTGACCTTGTGGCGTGTGCATGCAAGAGAGGCTCATTGGGCCGTTCGGGTATGCACAGTCCTTAGTGCTCGAGAACTTGTCGCACTCGTTTTCAAAACCGAACATCCTGGATATCAAGCTCGGTACTGTGCTGTACGATGACACCGCGTCCGAAGAGAAACGCGCGCGGATGGAAAAGACCGCGCGCGAGACCACCTCGCTCGAGACTGGGGTGCGCCTCACCGGCTTCCAGGTACGTGCGCGCTGTTCTCCTGTGCTACACACGTCTCACGCGGGATGCAGGTGTACGACTTGGCAACTGGCAAAGCAGTCAACACTCCAAAGTCGTATGGCAAGTCTATCACGGCAGCCGAGCTCCCAGATGGCATGGCGCGGTTCTTCCCCATTGCCCCCGACGCTCCCGCCCCCGAAGCAGTCGCGCCCGGTGCTGCCGCCAATGATGCAGAGGGAGATCGGCCCACGCAAGGCACGGGGCTCCCCGCGGACGTGCTCGCGCCCATCCTCGAGTCTCTCCGGGAAGACATCGCTGAGATCCGCGCCGCACTAGCGGAAGTACATATGCGCATGGTCGGAGGGAGCCTGCTCATCGTGTATGAGGCGGACTGGGAGAAGGCGCGTGCGGGGCTGCAGTGGCTTGAAGAGGGCGGCGATGAAGACGAGGACGAGGACGAGGATGACGAGGACGAAGAAGAGGAGGAAGAGGGGAAGAAGCGCGTTGGCCCGCCGTATGTGGTGAAGCTCATTGACTTCGCGCACACGAAGATCGTGCCCGGTGCGGGACCGGACGATGGCGTTCTGAAGGGAGTCGACACCGTGCTTCGGCTGCTAGATGGACGTATCGAACAGGTCAAGGCTGCTGCTGCGTCCAAGGGGGAAAAGGCAGCATGAGTGTCTGCATGATCCAGGGCGAACAAGTCAAGGGGCGGATTGGATCCAGAATTGTATACTACATATATACCTGCCTCACCTTAACATCCTGTCGCCAGGATTGTGCCAGCGTCCGAAATGGCTATTGGAGGACCCACAGCATTCACAATTAGTCTTGTCTATTATCTACTTTATCCAGGAGCATTATATACGCATGAGCGGAGGTCTCAGCAGGGCAATGCTGCTATGCAGGAGAAGGAGTGTCCGGCGTGGAGGAACGGGTATCTGAAGAATCGCTCGAGGATTGAGACTCGGATGAAGGAGGCCTCTTGACGAGGTCGACGCGGGGGATTGGCAATGGTGTCCCTTCGAATTCGGCCCATCCGCCTCTCAACCCAATCTCCACCACACGCTGCAATATTCGCGCAAGTTCGTCATGTCTGTAGCAATGCCGCCCTCAGTCATGAGGCTGCGCATGCAAGAGATCCAACACGTACCGCATAGACTGCTCCGCGAATCGCTCCTCATACGTCCGCGAGAGCGTGTCTAACCGCTTCGAGAGGTCCTCCACGCTCTCCTTCAGCCCTTCTAGCGAGTCGTCTACCGCGTCTCTTCGTTTACTCTGATTTCGCGAGGAGCGCCATGTTTCCGCTATAATGAGCGCCGCGGCTACCGAGAACAGGAAGCCTTCTGCCAGCGCGTTCGCGCCGTTCTCGATTGCCCTAAGCAGTCCGGTGAGCACGCGAATCACGAGCTACACAGGAACGTGAGCTTACCTGGTTTCTGAGAGCGGCCTGACGTGCTTTGCGGGCTCGCCAAGCAGGTTCGTTCGCAGCCTGACCTCGGTCTGGTACATGCGCTGTGCGAGTCCGACGCAGAACGAGCGGAACTTCTCATGTCTGCCACTGCCTCAGCGTGCCGGCTCAATCCAGAGCGAGAACGGGTACTCACTGCTTCGCCTGGACCTTGATCTGGTTGCTGATGGGTTTCGCTAGCGTCTTGCACCGTTCAGAGCGGGGAAGCCGGAGCCTTGCGTGCCGCGGGACTCACTCGGATGAGAAGCTGCGCGATCTTTGCAGACGCCATGGCTTTGTGCGGGTCCCGACGCGCGTCGTAGGGAGTAAGGGCTTGAGAGAGACTAGAAGATAGGCGAAGACGAGTGAGAGTGGCTGAAGAACACGGTACACGGTGAGCAGCGCGCGTCCAACGGCGTCACGGACCCAGCCAGCGACTCGGCCGAGCGTTGTCGTCTTCATGATGCCGCCGGCCCGGCGATCCGAATTTGCGGTGCATATTCCCTCGCATAGCGGTTCGGGAGGCATCCTCTCCTGTCCTGAACCACCATCGTCGTCAGTTTTGCTTCGGGCGCGACTATGCTCGCCTCGCAGGCTGCTTCAGTGAGGCGCTTTGGCTTCTTCAGTCCGGATATCGAGCTTGGCCCCGAGAGAGAGGCTGGGGAGTCGCCTATGTCCAAGGAGACACATTTCATGGTTCGTCTACTCGTGATAACCGCTAACTCATGTATCGACGTCCGCTAAACCATCGTATCTAACAGAACTATTCTTTTATACCGGAGCGCGAGATGACGATTCGTTTGGAAAGGCTGCGCGTGCAAGAGGCTCTCGCCGCCCGCGACGCCGCGGTCGAGCGTCTCGCGGAGGCTTGCACGTCCATCCGCCAGAAGACGGCCAAGATCGCGCGTCTCACCGCAGATGTAGAGAGGTTGGAAAAAGAGCTGGAGTCCGTAACCCATGCTTCAGTGCAAGGAACGGCTCCGGCTGCACCCACGGCCGAAGTCAGTCAAGCCGCCCATCAGGCGTTGGAGGGCAAGTTCGCCTCTCTCACTCTGAGCATGTCGGAGAATCGTCCGTTGAGTACGCGCGAGAATATGGACATTGGCTACAAGGTGAGCTGGTCCACATAAGCCTTCGCGGTAACATCTACACATCCCTCTCGACGCAGTCCAACTTGGCGTCTATCAATATGACATTCAGCCAGGACACTCCCAGCGCGGGCATACTGAAGGACGTATCTAACACCCCCTCCTCACTGATCTATGCGACTTCGAACATGCCCAAGGAGTTGGAGATGCCCGACTCTCCTTGGACCTCGCTCGATGGGGAGCGCGTCGTGCGTAGACACGTGTTGCTCTACGAGTCGTCCGAATACGGTACTCACGTTGCGCATACAGGCAGCTCTTCCGACGGCCAGTACCGCCGAGAAGATAGAAGGCCGGTACGCAGTGCTGGCCTCGCTTCCACTGCCCTCCGGCATCCCGGACGACGCTCTCACCCCGATCGTCATACCTGCTCCGTACACACTCCATGATTTCATTGGTACCACCTCTGGGGTAAGTTCATGACATCGGATTTACTGAGGGACATAATAACTCATTCATCATTCTACAGCTCCTGCGTTCTCAGTACGTGCTCTCGCCATGTTGCCGAACTGAATGACACGCATATATGCAGGGTGGGAAACTATCGTGTCTTCCAGCAATCCACCACAACATGGTGCCCAGAGCGTGAAGAGCATGGGTACTACCTCACTCCCGTCTTCAAGTGTAGCACGAACCCCCGCGTCAACGCTGCGCACCGCTGGTCTGCGGTCGACCTTGCTGCGAAGCTGGACAGACCTACTGGTAAGTACATCCGATCATCAGCACGAATCATGTGCAAGTATTTACGCGAGTAGAGTGCTTCTTCAACAAGGACGGCAAGTGGTACTATGCGGGGATATACAAGACTCTGCGCCTTGAAGACCTCTGTCCGCAGGAGTGGGAGTGCCTGTCCACCGAGGCACGTAGCAGTCCAGTCATGCTGTCAAAAGCGAGGGACGGCTAATGGCCGTACTATTCGCCAGACGTCTCAAGCGCTGATAAAGGAAACCTTGGCTGGACGCAAGAACACCTCTCCACAGAACGTCTACGAGACTGGTCAGCTCTACTCTGCAGGTGCTCTGAAGGTCGCGTGCATCGGCCTCCAGTGTATCGGATTCAACGACGCTCTCTACCGTGGGCTTCTGGAACACGCTGCGCAGTGCACTCAGACTGGCAGATGGCGGGCAGGCGGTTACAGCGGCGCAAGCACCGGTCTAGGGTTTGGCACTGGGACTGGGGCTTGCGGACCACCGATTGTCAACACCGGCGCGAACTTGCAGTCTCCTGGCGGCATGTCTCCCGCCTCCGGTGGAATCACTTCTCCTGTCGGCGACATCCTCCTTAGAAGCCCTGTGGCGTCCTTCACATCCCCTCGCCAATACTTCGGACACCTCCCTGGCCTGGTCCCTGTATCCTCTCCTGGTACTAATCTTCACGACATGCAAGACTTACCAGCGGCTTCTGGTGGACGAACTGCTCCGAAGAGATGATCTCGACAGCTGGCCTAATCCTCTTCTCATACGCAATGCTCTCGTTCTGGACTTGTCTGGCCGCTGTCCTGTACTGGAAATCTGGATTGACTCGAGCTCTGAGCTGTTGAACTGTAGTTTCGCTCTTGAGCACTGTCGTGTAGTCCCACAGTCAATTGGAATCGCACAGTGATCGCTTCAGTCCGATGATGATGCGCAGACATACTGTACCACCCGCAGCCGACAAGTATCACGGTGTGCTCGTCGGTGCGATTTTCACGCAGCTACCGGTGTGGGGCATGCTAGCCCGGCTTATGCTGCACCTACCATATGTTGTATGTTCATTCCAAGTCCCGCCTGCGGCTTACTGTCCGACTAGCTCGCGTTCGGTGATGACTCAAGTTTCGCATCAACCTGGGACCCTGCCTGGAAACCGGCAGTATAAAAATCGCGCAGCTACCGAGGGGTGGGAACTCGGAAGCCGTATTACATCCCATCGCTGACCTCAGGTTCGCAAAGTAAAACCTCGCCGCCTCATCTACAGGACCTCCATCATGTCGGCGAAGCAACTCATCCTTGTGCGTCTTCTGGCTTAATACTGTATACGAAGTGATTACGGTATGAATAGCTCAATCCTAACAGGTCACCGGAATCAACGGCTTCCTAGGCGCACACCTCGTTGATCAGCTCGTGAATGCCGGGTACAGAGTCCGAGGGTACCTGACCTCCTACTAGCGTAGTTTTCGTCCTTTGGCTGATCTTGTTCACAGTACCGTCCGTAGCAGTAAGCTTGAGTTCGCGCGCGAAAACAACGGAGCGTATGGGGACGATGTCGAAGTGATCGCCGCGGATGACCTCGCCTTCGGCGACTTCACGACTGCTCTCGAGGGTGCGTGACTTTGAGCGTACTATAGGGCACACCCCTCTCACCTCCTGGGCGAAATATCGATAGGTGTGTACGGAGTCATCCACGCTGCGGCTCCTATGGTAGGCGTCGATTCGGCCGAGAACTCGCTCACGGTGAGTATGGGATAGTGGTGCCTACTCTTTGCTGCGCTGAGCATACAATGCTGCAGGCCTCGATTGAGGGCGCTGTCAATGTCCTTCGCCAGGCTCAGCAAGCAGGAATCAAGCGCTTCGTACTCGTGAGCAGCCAGGCGACGGTTAGGTTGCCCGACGACTATGCAACGCCTTGGAAGGAAACCGGTAAGTTGTCATTGATCTCGTTGGTCTCGCTGATGCTAACGGCTTCGTTTCTGTCACCAGAGTGGTTCGAGATTACCAAGGAGCAAGCACTGGCAAGCCAGCATCCAGGGCTCGTTTATGTAGCGGAGAAAGTCCTTGCTGAGCGTGCAGTTTGGGAGTTTGCAGAGAAGCATCCCAGCATCGACGTGACTACTTGTACGTCATCTCTTCAACATGTCTCCTCACAGTGACGCCGCCCCTGTTCCTTGGACCCTTCGCGCCCAACTTCCGCTTCTCTGATGCTCTTGTGAGCCAGATGAGCACCGACGCCGTCTTGTACCAGCTCCTCAACCCCTCCGGCACGTTCTTCATGGACTACGCCCTCATGACCGACATACGCGACGTTGCCCGCGCGTTCGTGCATGCGCTCAGGACGCCTACCGATGTGGGGAGGAAGCGTCTCTTGTTCGTCCCCCACAGCGTCGGCTGGAAGGAGATAGCGGAGCTCGTGGCGAAGGAGCGTCCGGAGCTGAAGGACCGCATATCAAAGCCGGCTTTGACGGACTACTTGCACCCTGCTCCTACGAATCCTGCTGCCGATGCGACTCGGAGGGCGATCGAGCTGCTCGAGCTGGGCGAGCTCACTGATTGGAGGAAGTCAGTTCTTGATGGCGTAGATTCTGTCCTGGAGGCGGAGAAGAGATTTGCCAAAGAGGGGAAGATGTTCCACTAGTGCGTGCAGTACTAGAGATAATCCAGAAGTCGTTCTCTCCGTGCTCGACCTCGCTCGTCCGAATACCTGTAGGGACTCCGTGAGGACTTGCAGATCGTATTGTAGCTCCGGCTCATACTACTCGTAGTGCTCTTCGAAGATTGATCTTGTCCAACGAGTATCGCGGTCACACTGATCGTTATCATGAGTCTGGTTCCCCCAGCTAAACCGGCCATGCTGCCATGGGTATCACTTATCCAGTCGGTGGCGCCAGGTGACTGCCGCCGCCACGGGAAACTTTGCAACTTATTTAAGGGTGAGTGGGGTGCATACTAGTTTGCCCTCCGAGTCCGAGTTACATAGTTCGACCTTACTCACAAGCGAGGAATTATTAGGGCAAAGCTTGGCCTAACGCTGCGCTCCGGCGATCGCAACTTTCCCATCATGCATCAGAAAAAAAAATTGAATGCAATAGAAAACTATATAGTCTATATAGCAAGCATTGTACTGTTGCAACCCCCTGTGTTTATTGCACTCTGTAGTGCCAGTGGCCAGATCTGTAGCACTCTGTAGCACCCCATTGCACACTATAATGGCCTCCTATACAGTAAGAAAAGAGGAACGGATCATAGATTTTCCCAAATGGCAATGAATCCTGTTATAAAACATTTAGATTACTTATCACTGGTTCTTTCACAGCTTACCAGATGATTTTTCCCCTTTTGCCCTGTCCTGGGCTTGAACCCGGGACTGGAGTGCTCCCAAGTCCAGCCAAATTGAGTTGATGAGCTTTACCATCAGGCCATTAGAGCATTAAAGAATAGAGACTTGATACATAATATAATGTGCTTGACCATGACCCTTTGCAAAACAAACAGTGAGCACAGAGTATCAAATTACTCGGTTATAACAACTAGTGGGGAGGTAGGCAGCTAGCATGACTAAAAGTGATTTTCAGCAAACAAGTGATGATTCAGTACTTATGTACTAAAGGAGAGAGTTCTTATAAGGACATCTATATTTTTTGTATTTCACAACCAGACTCCTGTAGACCATATTATGCATAGTAGTTCAGAGTATCAGCTCCGTAGTGCTATGGTGGCACTAAACGATTGACTGGCATGACAGAGGACAATGTGGCACTTCAGAGTTGCCAGCCATGCAACAGAGTGCTACACATCCATAGGCCACACTACAGATTGCTACAGTGTGCAATAAAGATTGTTCTTTCTATATGGCACTATACTGACTATATGTTGTAGCATAGTTCACTTATATGACTACAGCCTTCTGAACTTTTTACTGATGTGCAGTTATCATCGCGCCGACCCTCAGACGCACCTCAGGGCCAGACACTATCTTACCCACAGTCTGCTACTGCTGCATCGCCACGAAACGCGATTCATAGACCGGCAGACATAGGCGAATCGCAAGGCGAGCATATGGGTACTCAACACATGCCTCCTAGTACCACGGAAGAAGCAGGACGCGTCGTCAGGCTCTATGCCGGAAAGCTCTTCGACCCGTACAGGCTGGAGTTGCTGTCCCGGCGTGTAGTGACGGTGTCGCCCGACACCGGACTTATCCTGGACGTACAACCGTACTCCCTTGAACAACTCGAAGACGTTGATTTATCCGACGAGAACGAGATCGACCTGCGTACATCGACCGTACTGCCTGGTTTCGTCGACACCCATGTACACTGTGAGTCCCATTGTGAAGTCACTGTACACATGATGGGCTTCAAGTCGAGGAATACACCTACGATATGTGCTAGAAAGTCTTCTCCGTTTCGAGACGTCTGACAAGCTTGTGACATCTACGCCAGTCTGTATGCATGCTGAGGGTTGCTTTCTGACATTTTGCTCTTGTAGTATTCCTCCACCCCTATGCCGAGACATCTTGGGAAGACCAGCTCACGAAGGAGAGCCTCGTAGAACGCACTGTGCGCGCGACAGTCCACGCGAAGCGGACACTGATGGCTGGATACACGACTGTACGGTGAGTGTCTGGGCTCCCGGTCATGCAGAGCATCGCGCGAGGCCCTTGAACATATGGCAGCGACCGATAGATGATACAGTATGCCCAAGACTCATACTCATCATGACTGCACTTTCAGAGATCTCGGCACCGAAGGCGCAGAAGACGCAGACATTCAGCTCAGGAAGTGCCTTTCTGGAGCAAACCCACTCATTCCGGGGCCTCGCTATTTTTGCGCGAACCGTGCCATCATTGCTAGCGGAAGCTACGGTGAATGCAACGGTTCTTCTTCCTCGCTGAGATTTCTGACGTGGCCCACTCTTCCCTCTTCCAAGGGCCGAGGAGCAACCTGCACTTGCACCAGGACGGCGTAGAATGCGTAACAGGAGCTCAGTTTGTGGACGGCGAGGCGGAATGCATAAAGGCCGTCCGCAAGCAGGTTGGTGCGGGCGCGGACTGGATCAAGGTATGCTCGTCATCTCTATTCTGCGAACCATGACCATGACCTGTCTCCGTCCAGATATACGCAGGTGCGCCGAATGCGTAATAGCGGTTTTCTGGAGGCAGAGACGCACTGATCAGGATTCCATCCCTTTAGATTACCGCGTCCGAGCCAGAGTTGCGGATGTATCGGCGAAGGTCGCCAGTGCCGACATCCAGACCTTCTCAGACAATGAACTCACAACACTCATCACCACGGCCAGACAGCTCGGAGTCAAGGTCGCTGCACACGCGCAGACATGGCGTCCAGAGCTACTCCCAGAGAACGGAGGCGTGGACACCCTGGAGCACGGAAACAATCTCGGCGCGTCTGACCAGCTTATTGACGCCATCCAGCGGTCGAACATCATCTGGGTACCCACACTCTCCGTCTTCTATACCTCCGACACGGAGAAGACCCCAGGGGGCCGCTGGGACCGCACCGCGAAGAACTTCCAGAGGGCGCTCGCGCGAGGGGTCACGAACATCGCTTGTGGCGGGGATACCGGGCCCTTCCCGCACGGAGACAACGCGCTCGAGATGAAGCTGATGGTGCGTCTCGGTGCGGACTGGCGTCAAGTCCTCAGGTGGGCGACGCTCGGCGGCTGGCAATGCATCAGGAGTACGGCGTGGGAGGGCGCGGAGGGCGCGGCGCGGCTGGCGAAGGTGGCAGAACTCCGCGAGAGCCCTGCACTCGTGGGCGACAACGAAGTCCCGTTCGGGGTGGTCAGCCGCGGATTCGCGGCGGACATCGTGGCGACGAGCGGAGACCTGGAGAATGACTTTGAGAATGCGGTGGACAAAGGCAACATTACGTTCGTCATGAAAGCCGGAAAGGTGTTCAAACGAAATGGTCAGGAGCTGGTGTAGCACCGCCTGGCACTGTAATGAGAAAGGAATGTACCAAACGGACAGACACATATTGTACTTATGGCTGGAGCGGTTAAGTAGGAGACGATCGCGCAAGCCCCACTAATATATGCGAGGATCGTCTGAGTCGGTTGAACAAGATTGTTACACGATACATAAGTGACCGGACGGCCTCTGACAAAACACATGCGAGAGCATGACTATAGAGCTGAGTAACCTACACCACCACGCAGAGCAACAAGCAATAGTCCACCAATGACGCAGATTTCAAGAAAAGAATTTAGACGGTCGATCATTGACCGCGCGACTTCTTCGCTGCACGACGCTGGGCTTCACGACAACGCTTCGAGGCGTTGTGGATAGCGTACATCCACATCTGACTCTCGCGTGCGGACGGTGCACGTAGCGCGACGGCGTCGCCTCCGCGGGGATACGATACGGCGATCTGGAAGGTACTATCGTCTACACAGGGGAAAATGAGTGCAACGCCGAGAATGCAATCGTATTATTGTCAACTTACCTCGACTGCTTGTTGACTCTCGTACCTCGACTTCGGCAAGCGAAAGGGGCTGAGATAGTCGTTAACTTCGCAGAAGACTCCACAGCCGGTGCATAGACATACCATGCGGTAAAGGGACTTCGTCGCTTCCTCCGTAAGCACGAGAATGTCACTGCAGAGGAAGGCACGCAGCTTCCTTCCGCTCTTCGCTTTCATCAGAATGCCCTCCTTGAGCAGCTTCCTCGGGCCCATGTATCGTGTCGGCGCGGTGAGGTCCAGCCGGCTGGAGATGCGAAACGATTTTAGGGGGCTAGAGACAATAGTTGCAGCTGCCACTGACCCTTCACCAATCCAAAGATCCTTGGAGACCTCCTTCAGCCGCTCGCGTCCCTCTTGCTCACGGATTGTCTCGTTGATATGTTCGAGCACCTTCTCTGCCATATGCTGGGAATCTTCTATCTGGCTCCGATCTTCTCCAGGTTCGGTATAATGTATGATCTAATAGCGGTGAGCAGGCTGGAAGCAATCCGACGCCAGACATACCTGTCGGAACAGCAAGGGGTATCGAGTAATCCGTTGCACTGCGTGAATCCTTCAGCACCCCGAGGCCATTACAGACATACACGACGAAGCCCTACTTGGCACGAGCAGATAGCTCGAGAGATCAAGATTCCTTGCAGCAGGATCGTCACGCAATCGCTAGGGTGACGTGAGCGTACAGCGCGGTTAGATTAAAAGGAATGCATGCCTGAAGACAAGCTGACAACTCCGGGTTTGTCTGTCGGAGCGACTGCAAGACTTTGATGGCGCTGCCTTGATTGACGCAATAGTCCTGTAGCAAGTATGCCATCAATCTGCGGCGCGGGGTCTGCAAGGGATTACTCACCATGTAGACGCTAAGGTGAGCCATGCTGGTCTTGAGTATGTCACCGATTTTGTCGATGTACAGTCGGCACTCCTTCTGCCTCTCCTCCAAGGAGCTCAGGAAAGTCTGTAAGTCATGTCAGATACGAACGCCATTCCGGTGCTCGAGAGCGTACGGTATTCATGAGCAGGATATCCTCAACGTTCGCAAAGATGACCGTCCTGGCTTTCTCATCAAGGAGAGAATATACGTTGGCGTAGAAGTGCTGGGAAATATGTGAGCAGCAGGTCCAGCTGAAGAGCCGCAGCCATACCTCCACAATGAGTTGCAGATCGCGGACGTAAGCAGCTTCGGTGGCGATGAGCTCAAAGATTGCCTGCGCCAAGATGTGATTCAATACCCTTGACCTGTGGTGGTAGCGGAAGCGATATGTTCACCTCCTGTCGCCGACGCTCTCCCGTGGGGATTTCCTCTAGGGCGGACTTGTCCACAAGACTT
Source organism: Pilatotrama ljubarskyi (assembly GCA_022385805.1). Lineage (NCBI taxonomy): Eukaryota > Fungi > Basidiomycota > Agaricomycetes > Polyporales > Polyporaceae > Pilatotrama > Pilatotrama ljubarskyi. The sequence continues at coordinate 116,677 of MU277677.1, forward strand.
GCCCAAGACTGTGGAATCATGAGAACTCGACACTGCGTCCCCATAGACAGGCCGCTTACCGAGCCGAATGCAGCATCTCCTTCCCCTGGAATTGGCGACGCCTCTCTCTGCAAGATTGGGGCTGAGATGACGGGCATCGTCCGAGTCTCGCCATCGTTGGCCGGGGTTCTTCTGCCAAAGAAGTGCAAGAAGGAATGTGAACGATCGCGCGACTCGCTCTCTGAAGGCGTTGGCGTTAAGACAAAGGAAGTAGACTGGGGGCTAGTCGTGCCAGACGTGGCGCTCTCAACCGAGGCAACAGATAGACGATTCATCGCCAGGTGGTTCTGCCTGTAGGCTTCATACCGCTCGAAGGCATCGTCCAAGCGCAAAGAGCTATTGGCAGACTCCGACTCGGGGATCACTGGCAGCTCCTTCAAGGGCGAAGGAGGTATTTGCGGAGAACGATCGGGCACTGCTGGAGCAGGTCGTCGTCGGCGATGACTCTTGGCTCGCGTTGGTCGTGGAGGGGGTGGCCGTGACTCGGCCTTAATGATCAGGCCGGCTGCTTCTAATACCCTCTGACGTTCTGCAGCGCGAGCCTGTCGCTCTTGTCGACGCGCTTCCTCGCTCTGTTCCTCTTCATCTTCACTATCGTCAGTATCTGAGTCGGTGTCTGTCACGTAGTCCGAGTCTGACTCTGACTCCGAACCCTCATCCACATCAGATGTCTCTGGATCCACCTGCATGGTGGCCTTAGCAATTGTCGTCTGATCAGGACTTGCAGAGCCTGTCCTGGCATACGTGTCGACAGAAGCAGCTGGCGGAATAGCTGCTGTCGGTTTATGACGTTCGCAAGTTTGAGTCATTGTCCGAGATTCAATCGAGATACATGCAAAGAGAAGATATGAGAACCCTCAGCCTGCCGACAACGTAAACAAAAGGCCGGGGAGATAGAATGTTTGACTAACCATCTGCAAGCGACAGGTAGGCCGCGGGCACGACGAAAACAACCCCGCCCTGTTCCGCTTTCCACCAATCCGCATCCGTTCTATCGACGATCGAAAGCTGGTCGCCTTCGGAGAATGGCAGTTCGTCCGCGTTGCTGCCATTGTAGTCATAGAGCGCAACAGCCGTAACTATGGGACGTACGCTGGTTAGTTCCATAACAAGGTGAGATAGATTGAATCCTACCAGAAGTCACTTGCTCGACATATGTCTTAGGGAAGAAGCCAGTCTTGCCGTCCCGGACGACGGTGCCATACCACCAGTCACCGCCGGACTTCGATGGGTGAGCTTTGATGATAAGGTTCTCGCCAAAGGCTGATATCATAGTAAGCAATGACTCAAGGCAATGACACATTGAGACTTACTTAATTCTTCAGGTCGCTGCGCCTGATACGCGTACAATGAGCGAACACGGTACTCTGGACAAGTTCGTTAGATAAACCACCGAGAAGAAGGATAATCAGCGTGAACGCACCAGTGCTCATATCAACATCCGCGAGGGCGTTGGAGTCATCCGCAGTGTTGTTGACCTGGATCTGAGGGATGGGAGTGGCCGGCTCCTCCGGTTCCTCAATAGTAGGAGGTAGCGAAAACTCCGAGGGACCGCGCTGGATTGCCGAACCCTCCGCTGCCAATCCAGCATACCAGTCGACCGACTCGCGATGCGCCGACTTAACGCTGTCCATCGGAGGCGGGTGAGGCGTTTCAGGCTCCACAGGGGCATGATGCTCAGCAGCCGGAGGAGGGGAGGGCATGCGAGGAGCCGCAGAGACATGCGGAGGAGGCGCCGCGTCTCCAAGTACCTTGCCCGAAATAGCTGGACCGCTACGGTCGATCGTCTGCGCTTTCCTTAACTTCTTCCCGGACTGGATAGCGCTCAACAACGCAGAGCGATCTCCTGTCGGCGCTGGCGTGGCGATGGGTGCTGCCGGGGGGACGGGAGCGAGTGGCGCGCCGGGCGGGGGCGGGGGAGGAGCAGGAATACCGGCTGGAATGTTGGTGCTCATAGGAGGCGCAGACGGGGGCGGAGGCGGAGGCGGGGGCGGCGCGGGACTGGACGGCTCCGGCGATGCCGTGGACTTAGCGGGCCCAGAAGCCGCCGCAGACTGTGGCCTCGAGGGAGGAAGGATGCTGCCGAAGAGCTGCGCCGCGAGCTTGCTGCGGGTATCTCTGGAGGAGTCCAGCTCGTCGTCACTGCTGTCCTCGTTGTCGTTCTCCTTGATGTCTTCCCAATCATCGTCGGTGTCTCCAGGGGCAGTGTTATACGAGGTCTTGATAGCCGGAGGCGCAGGGCTCTTGGTTGGGGCAGGCGGCGCGGGAGGAGCCGGGGCTGGGGGAGCCTGGGCAGGCGGCGCTGCAGGAGGCGGAGCAGCCTGCGACTTGAAGAAAGGATTCGTGCTACCGTTCGCTGGAGTGGCGGGCGAAGCGACGCTCGACCCAGGGCTCCCTTTCATCAGTTTGCTGAACGGGTTGGTGGCAGACTTATCCACTGAGGGCGTCGAAGCATGGCTACTCGGCGCAGGCGGAGCGGGAGGCGGAGGCGGAGGCGGGGGACTTGTCGCTTGCTGGAATGGCTCTGGTGCAGGAGGTGCAGCAGGCGCAGGCGGGGCGGGGGGCGGAGCAGGAGGCGAGGCGACTTGATTCCTCCGCTCGGCCAGCTGACGGAGATGCTCCTCCTCCCTGCGACGAGCCTCTTCTTCCTCCTGCTCCAACTGCCTGATCCGAGCCAAACGTTCCTCGCGCTGCTTACGCAGGGCTTCTTCGCGTGCGCGCAGCTGCTCCTCTTCGGGGTCCACCACAGGAGCAGTAGGGGGGGCCGGAGGTGCGGGCGGAGTGGGCGCAGCTGGAGGAGCGGGTGCAGAAGCAGGCGCGCGGGGAACGGGTGGACGCGGAGCAGGACCCTTCCTCGGCGGCGGAGGTGCCGGAGGCTTGACCTTCAACGCTGGGGCGGGGGGTGGAGTTGGCTTCGGCGTAGGCACCTGGGAGGTCGCAGCAGGGACAGCAGACGCCGGGGTGACCGACGGGGGAGCAGGTGATGTTGGACTGCGTCCCTCCTTCAAGGCTTTCTCTCCCTCGAGACGCTCTCTACGTAAGCGTTCTCTCTCCTCCGCCTCCCGCTCCGCAGCCTTGGCTTTCTCCTCCGCTTCCTTCTTCTCCTGAACCAGACGGTCTTCCACGCTGGTGTCGATCTTGGGAGATGGCGACGGGGCGACCACACCGAGAGCAGCCATACGCTCTTGAATACGCTGCCTGGCGAGGGCGGAGCGTTCTTCGGGAGTCAAGGCCTTCTTGGCAGCCGCTGCGGTGGCGGGGGTAGGAGCAGGCGGGGGCGGACGATCGGCCGTGCTAGGCGCCGCGGCGGGCGGCGGAGGAGGTGGCGAACGCGGGGCTGCTGGGCTGCGCGGGCGGTCATATTCGCGATCGCGATCGCGATTGCGAGAATAGGGCCTGTCGCGGTCATAATCACGGTCCCTGTCGCGATAAGTGTCGCGCTCGCGACTCCGGTCCCGATCGCGGTCATCCCGATCATAGGCACTGCGAGGACGGTCATAAGGATCACGGTCACGGTCATAGCGCGAGGAATAGCGGTCGTCCCTGTCGTCGTAGCGGCCGAAGCGCTCGTTGCGCCGGTCGCGCTCACGAGCCCACTCGCGCTTCTCGCGCTCCCGACGCTCCTCGCGGTCCTTGATCCGGCGTTCCAGATCGGGCAGCTTCTCGTGCATGAGCTCCAGGAGCTCCCGCTCGAGCTTGCGCCGCTCCTCGTCCTTGGCGACAGAGCGCGGGCCCCGAGAGACGTACTCCAGATCCTCCTGGACGCGCTTGACACGGTACCTAAGGTCAGACATCTCCCGCTCGAGCGCGTCGTCTTCGGCCGTACGCGCGGCGGTCTCGTCCGCCACCCTGTCGAGCATCTTCGCGGTGTTCTCGAGCTGGCGCTTCATATCGTCGAGATCGGCAGAAGGACTGGCACTTTCACTGGTTGTCCGGATCGTGCTACGGTCTACGTGCCTTGAGCGAGGCTGGTAGAAGCCACCCGCAGGGGTCTCGTCCTTGTATTTGTATACCGTTGCATCCTGGCGGCCGCCAGCGCCGGCCGTGTTGCTGTAGAACGAACGCTCCCGCATACGCGATTCCGGACCCGAGTCGAGACCAGCAGGTGAACGTGAACGGGTGTCATTCTTGAGGATATCCCTGAGGACGTTGACAGACTCCTCAAGATCTCTCCTAGAGGGAGGGACCAGCTCCGGAGGCAGTACATCGGGAATCTCATTACCGTTGAGCCCTATCCGAGGGTCAGCATGGTGCGGTACATGTCATCAATGTGCACCTACTTCTGTAGATGAGACCCATTGCAACGTGGAACTCCGCGAGGTTGAGTTTGCCACGATTCTCAACATCGGCAAGAGCCCTATCACGCGTATGAGCGTCATCCCAACCTCAACAGGGCACCATCACGTACCAGATCTTCGCAAGCTCGTTCCTATCTAGGCCACTTTGTCCGAAGACCTCCAGGGCCGTCTGTCCGCTAATGAAGCCCGTGTTGCCAGTATCCCAAGCACGGAATATCTGGTCGTAGCTCTTCTTCTCGGCCTTGGACAGTGCCCAGGGGATCTTCGGCGCGGCATTTCCTCTCTGAGCCTGGTTATGTTGCTGGAATGACTGTTGGAGCGAGAAGCCGTTCTGCTGTTGCTGGAACTGGGGCAGGCCCGCAGCGTTGTAAGGAGCGGACGTGTTGGCAGGAAGGAAGGTGTTTGACATCATCTGGAGCCTCGGGTCGATGAAGCCCGTCATCTGGGGCATCAGCGGACGCAAGCCGCCTCCCCCCTGGAAGCCCGTCGGCTGCGCAGTGAGCGGCGCCAGACCGGGGGAGCTACTGAGGAAGCGGTTGGGCTGCTGGGCGCCGAGGAAGCCGCTGCCTTGAACATTCTGTTGTGGCTGCTGTTGCTGGAACTGCGACGGGAGGGGGGGTACTGGAGGCGGAGGAGCGCGCTGCTGGAAGTTGCTGCCAGGGAAGCCGGTCTGCTGGGGTTGCAGCTGCTGGCCCGGGAAGCCCGTCTGCTGCGGCTGTTGAAAGCCTTGCTGGCCAGGAAATCCGGTCTGCTGAGGCTGTTGGAAGCTCTGCTGTCCGGGAAAGCCGGTGGGCTGGGGCTGCTGGAATCCTGGCGGCCGCTGGCCTGGAAAGCCGGTGGGCTGCGGGGCAAGCTGCTGGAACTGTTGTTGCTGGGGATTAAACCCCGTCTGCATGGGATACTGGTAACCTTGTCCCCATTGCGCCATCTGGGGTCGTCGTCGTCGCGCGTATCGGTGTTGTCGCCGCCGTCGTCGTCGTGGTCGAGGGCAGAGTGGATTGGCTCGGTCTAGCGCCCATTACGCAGTATCGTCACCCAATCTCTGCCGCCCACTCGCCTGCGCACGTTGCGCATCTTCGCAGGTGCTCCTCTCGACCGACTCGAGCTATGCGGAGAACGCGCCCCGATAGTATACAACAGCAAGGACAGAAAAACTCGGGCATTGTATTGCGACAGACGGACTACTACGACATGACCACATGACGAGGTAGCTATGTATTCCCTCCCAGGACTAGGCCATGCTCAGTAGAGTAGCCCGGTTGACCACCGCGCAGTGCAACTGTCGACTGAATGAGCATATTCATCAGCACAAGTACCTAGCAGATGAACGAGGGGGGGAACATAGATCAGAGAACCGCGTCTCGACATATGCCAACCTCCAGAGGAGGCGGCTTACAGACGGCACTTCCTAATTGCATTCGGTTGGGGATCATCCGAGGGAGAAAAACAATACAAGCTCGAGAATGAGGCAGAACGAGCACTCACAAGGACTAACAAGAGACATGACCGAGCTCGTTCGTGTCGGCCACCTCGGCACTCAACATCCATTACATCGTGCAGCCTCCGCCAGCGATACAATCGACAGAACCTGTAGACACACGTCGGTCAGCAACGCGTTCCAAGCCTTGTGATATAAAACGAAGATTCAGAGGTGCAAAATGTTTGGCTGTATGCTCTGCCTTCTCGTCAAAGCCTTAGGCTACGACTGGGGCGGCAGCGTTCTCATCATGATGAGTTACAAGGACACTAGACTCACCATGAGTAGTAGGACCGGAGCTGGACGACGAGAAAACATCGACTCGCGAGTCGCGAGTCGAGACGCGAGAAGGTGAAAATACTGCCTGGGCGCGTTTTTGTAGGCCGCAATTGAGCCACGTGGGAGTTACCAAAAGCGGAGGGGCGTCGAGCGACGAGGCGCAAATTGAGCGCCCATGAAACAAGCACCCCTTGCCTATCCTCCCGGGAGATCGCGATTCGATAGTCTCCCTATTAGGCAGACGTCACGAATTGCAAGCACAAATCCGCGAGCAGTGTGTTACTACTAGTAGTATTGCCCAAAATTTCTCCGAGTTCCCAAGTTCTTGCTGCTGTAGTTCCAAGCGTCATTGCCCGGGAGGATCGCGCCTCTCCGATTGCGTCGTAGGGAGGCCTAGAGCGGGTACTGGTGTAGGCAGCCAGTGGGTGAGCATGTATTCACCGAGATTCACAATCAGATCTGCGAACGCAGTGCATGCGTTTGAGAGCACACGTGCAGAAGTAGATGGCATACAGAGCCAAGCCGAGCCCGCGGCGGCAGGGGCGCTCCAGCGCAAAGAAGTTGAGGTCGGAGCGTCTAGTGGTGATTTGTTGCGCTGGGTCCTCAAGAAGTCGAAGGCGAGGGGCGCAAATAAGACTCTTTGCTGTCCGTGTGGTAAGTCGGAGTGTGACTCCGCCGTCAATGCGATATGGGCAGATGAATTGCGTGCTGGATCCAGACAGAGCATTATAGCGAGTACTAGTGGGCGATGGTGAGGTAAAACGGCCTCTAGTGAGCGAGCTACCGCTTGCGAGACATTCTCCGACTCTCCGCTGCAGATGATATGAGGACGGTGTAGGACTAGACGGAAGCGACACGCACCTGGTGACTTCGCCTTCTTAGGTGCACCCTTGCCTCTCCTCTTCTTCTCCTCGACGTCAGCAAGGCGCTGGTATTCCTCCCAGTCTTGTATCTTGAAGTCTCCCGGCATACGGTTGAATTGCGCGACCGTAAGGGTGTCGGGGTAGTACTGGACCATAGACGGACCGCGCAGACGTGCGCGCAGGTACTTAGCGCCAGTGCGGATGGACGCAGGGTTGTATGCGGTCTGGAAAATCTCGCATCGGAGACGAGTGAGCGCCGCAAGACGTGAGGGTGCGACTGCGGCCATCTTGTGCCTGAGGCCACCTGGGGCCGAGCGGAGGACGTCGAAGTGGTAGAGAGGTGAGTATGTTTTGCCCCAATACGGAAGGCGGAACCCTTGAATTCTAACAAGTGTAAACAACGCCAGAAAATGGGCAGGCGCTAGTGTCCGCCGTTTCGATCACGCCTGGCGCTCAAGCTCACCCATCCCGTTTTCCGCTTCTTCCCATCCCTCCTGTCTGGCTGTCTCTCAGGAAGTTTGAACCGGAGCAGGACTCGACTCTCTTGTTACGTTTTAGAGGGAGCCAGCACAGTCAATAGCGAGGGGATATCCGGTGTGTACCTTCAGCTGCGCCATTCCTCGGCATGGGTTCACTCAACGGCGTGGCACATCCCTCGATACAGGTACCTTCAAAAAGTCCCGCGTCGATGATTCGCGTACCTCAACTCATACGAACACAATGTCGACGCGACCTTCGCCCATCCCTAGCTCCTGTTCAGCAGCTTTTAAGTCGGTCTCGCGGCGGGGTAGCCCGTCCTTCGCGGAAAAAGCAGGAAGGACATCGTAAACCGGCAGGACTACATAAACCCCCCCGCAATGTCTACCACGACGAGCCCGGAACTCAGGAACGCAAGGTAGATCTCTCTGCCTCCCAAGTACCAGACTACTTTGCGGAGAACGCCTTTGACTGGCTCTCGGCTTCCACGGCGCGCATCATGGACCGTCTGGAGCGCTTCGGCCTCCCCGGACCCTGCCTAAAGCACCTACTCAAGGCCTACATCCGCGCTATGGAGAGAGGCGTCGTCTTCCGGGATCTGAAGTACGGGGAGGAGCAGCTGGAGCGCATGGCGTACGACGTGTCAAAGTCCCCGCGGCGCTTCGTGGACCAGTACTACACGCGGATGCTTTTCGAGTGGGCTAGTACCCCAGGAGGCCAGGAGGTTTTGGAGGAGGTTATCTCCAATGACGCGTTGTCTCGCATGCAAGGTCTCTTCCGCGCTGCCGACCTTTCGAAGATAGGCTGGGAATACGTCCTCACCCGAAGGAACCGCCCTCGCAAGTTCATTATGCACGTCGGACCCACCAACAGCGGGAAGACGCACAACGCTCTTCGCGCCTTGGCAGCAGCCAAACGAGGTATCTACGCCGGACCTCTTCGTCTCCTGGCCTACGAGATCTACGACCGGCTCAACAAGGGCCAGATCGTCCCGCTTGGCGTCGAACCCGACCCGGAGACAGAGCCCGACTCCTTCAGCAACATCGACTTGGGCGAAGCAGCTGCTATTGGAAAGGAAGTCGTCGTGACGAAGACAGGAAACCCGAAGTATGCTCGCGCGTGCAACATGCTGACGGGCGAGGAACAAAAGGTGGTGTCAGAAAACGCTAATCTCCTCAGCTGCACCGTCGAAATGACGCCCCACTCCGACGCTTGGGACGTCGCCGTCATCGACGAGATTCAACTCATCGCTGATAGGAGTCGCGGAGGAGCGTGGACCAACGCCGTGGTTGGCTTGAACGCTGCGGAGATCCACCTCTGCGGTGAGGAATCCGCAATCCCAGTGATTGAAGCGCTCGTGCGCTACATGGGGGATTCGCTCGAAATCAAGCGATACGAACGTCTGACGCCACTCGTCGTTGCGGAGAAGAGTCTTGAAGGTGATCTCAAGAACATCGAGAAGGGGGACTGCGCCGTCGCCTTTTCTAGAACCGGTATCTTCAGCTTGAAGACCCGTATCGAGAAGGAGACCAAGATGCGCTGTGCCCTGGCCTATGGACGGTTGCCTCCGGAGATTCGCAGTGAGCAGGCCGCTCTCTTTAACGATCCCAACAGCGACTACCATGTGCTGGTCGGAAGCGATGCCATCGGAATGGGGCTTAATCTGTATGTACTCATGCATCTTGTCGTCACTGGCTGTTGCTGAGCCACTTCACAGGAAGATCAAGCGCATCGTATTCGAAGCCGTCTGGAAGTGGGACGGCGGTGCGTCTAGGCTTCTCTCGACTTCCCAGATCAAGCAGATCGCCGGTCGTGCGGGACGCTTTGGCCTGCATGGGGCAGATTCAGCAGGAGGTGTGGTGACGACCCTCAACCCCGATGACCTTGAGGTCGTCCGTAAGGCTCTGGCTTCTCCCTACGAGCCCATCCGCTACGCGCGCCTCACTATGACCTCCGATAAGTTCACCGGAGTCGTACAGGCGCTACCGCTGGGGTCTTCCCAGAGGACCGTGGGCGACGTATTTGAATACGTAGCCAAGGTACCCCCGCGCTTCGAGTTCGAGCACGTAAACGACCAGGACGCATGCTTCCGCTTCATCGACCACTATGCGGACTGCCTCACTACTCCCAAACGGCTCATGGTTCAGCTATCACCCTGTCCATGGCGCGACGAGAAGGCGGTAGCGGGTGCAAGGGTGATGATGGACATCTTCCGCGACAAAGTCCGGGTGTCCCTCGAAGAAGCCCTGCTCCGTTCAGGACTGCTCCAGCACCTCAACGACGTATTGCTGCTCATGGAGGACGACTCGGCCAAGTGCGGACAGTCCAAGATCGTGGCGCTCCTCGCGCAGTTGGAAACCATACACAAGGTCATCGTGATGTACCTTTGGTACACTTATCGCTACTCCATCGCATTCCCGGACCAGGTGCTGGCCTTCAAACTCCGGCAGCTGGCGGAGGTGGCGATAGATTGGTGCCTCGAGGCTATGCATGCTACCAGGATCGGTGCACGGAGTCCTGCTGCTGAGGCGCGCAGTCGGGTGCTGGACCGCCGTCCCCTTTCGAGACCCACCTGGGTGGAGACGAGGAATGAGCGGCGGAATCAGAAGATCGAGCAGCTCAATAGTATTTTAAGCGGTACGCCCCCTCTGTTTTGTTCTGTGCACTCCACTCACAGATCTGCAGAGTCCTTGAGCCCGGATGCCATTGTACGGTGATTCACTACGCGGTCGACGGCCAGGAGGACGGAGTCACATGATCGCGTATTTGCCCTTCTTTGGTCGTATGTCGAACCAAGTTCAACAGCTCGCGATCGAACGGCACTCCTCCTCTTTTCCAACCATTCGCTCCCGCCGACTCTGCTCACGAAAAAACCCCCATTACCATCCATTCGCTGCTGGGCTGGTCCTCCTGCACCTCCGTCTCGACGACGTTACGACCTCACATCATTACCTCTATAATGTTATTGTCCTACGTAATACTCGCATTGTCCGCCTCGTTCGCCCATCTGGCGTCCGCTGCACCTACGGATCTGGTCGCCCTGGGCAAGAACGTTGCTGAACCTGGTACCCTCCTCGGGCGGCATTACTCGGTTCAGGACCGCCGCCTTGCACGTTCGTCTCTTCCCGCGGACACGACAGCCTCTGACAATGCGAACACCAACGCGGCTCGTCGTCTCGTTCCGTACGCGAAGTACCTGGCAGACCGCTCGGACGATGTTTGGCTTCATGTGCGTGAGCGGCGGGCGGACGACCCCGAGGACGTGAACTACCTCTCGGACGTCAGCACCTACTCCGCTCCGAGGCCCTTTGGCCCTCCCACGCCTCCTCCTGCGCCTGTTCGCCCGCCTCCACCGCCTGTTCCTCCAGTCGCCAGGCCTCCGCCCGTCGCTAGACCGCCTGCTGCTGCCAACCCTCCGCCCGTCGTTACACCCCCGGACGTCGCCAACGCTCCCGCAGATGGCGTCAAGCCCAAGTCCGGGAAGGGCTCGCAGACCAAACACGCGTCTAAGGCGAAGGCGAAGACAACGAAGAAGCTTAGCAAGGAGGGGAAGAAGGCGAAGGCGGGTCAGCCTCCGTCCTGAGTGTCCCAATCAACCTGTCGCGGCCGGACATTACATAGACCTCCACCACTCTATAGTACGATTGTAGCAACAGATGGACATCATTACTCGACCTACGTGGTTTATGACGCGCTCTGATATATTGTAGGCCGGCGACGAATGCGCTGGGTTCTGCAGCTTAGTTGGATGTGAAATATCAATCGTCCACTCGGATGAGACCCTAACCCCGGGTTCGGAGCGCAATGATGTCATCAGTAAGGGGGACGTTCAGTACAGAGGTGTTCCCGTTACAGTATGGACCGTTTGTACTTGAACGCCCACGCCTGTATACATGTGCTTGAACCTGTTCTATATCGCCAGGCCAAACAAAGGAGAAGCTGAAGAGTCCGGACCCCCGTGAGAGCAGACCCCCGTGAGAGCAGACGGTGTGTGCTAGAATGATGGATCCACTTCAGGATACCGCGGAAAGCTGATGCTACGTGCAGAGCCGCAGGACGTGCCTTCGGGTACAGAAACGTCTACTCTTCTACCGCGAAGCGTATCGCTAGCGAAAAGATATGGAGACCGACGTAGCTGATTCAGAGATTACTGCACCATCTGCAGCAGCTCAGCTGGATGGACCAACCGCGTCGAAGATGGTGCACCCTCTATCCCCGGCTCAGGAAAGAAAGCTAGTCGACTACCTCGATGATCAGTTCCTCGAAGTAACGAGGAACTTCAAGAAACGGTTAGTCTGTTGAGCCGCAATCGTCTAGCTTAATATAACGTAGTAACTCATGCCGAACCATTCACACAGGTCGGACCCGTCATCTCCGCTCTCGACGCTCCATGCCTACCTCGAAGCGACGCACCATATGCTCTCTCTCATCCTCCAGATTCCTCCAGTAGATCCCTCCGCCCCGCTGCGAACCTCTCTCCTGTTGCGGTTGACTGGGGAGGTCCTGCAAGCCATCCCAGGATACACCCCCGACACCGAGACATTGCCCCTGCTCCTGGCATGGCTCAACGACCTCGACCAAGCCTGGCTCGCCATCATCCGTGGCCAAGCGTGGGACCCGGAGGAGTGCACAGGCGTCCAGGTTGAGCTGCCCCCGGATGCGAAGGTTTCGCGGATGAGCCAGACCGAGCGCACGCGCCTGCGGAGCCTGCTCATATCAGGGACAGATAGCTTGGAGGAGTGGCTGGAAGGGCTGGATACGAGAGGAGAGGCCAGCGTTGAGATCACGCTGCAGAGGCTGGGGCTGGAACAGTCGTTCAATGAGTTGTTCTCGGGGACGTTGGCGGAGATCGGGTCGTTGGTTGGGTCGGAGGTCAATGATCCCAGGGGGATGATCGGGACATGCTGACATTCCTTTGTGATCCTCTATACTTTGACTGTATGGTATGCGATTGCTGTACCAATAGTGCTTCAAAGCGGCATTGCGGCTCTTCTGAGATGTTTCCACGGGCGCGGTCATCCATATCTGAGTCTACTATGTGACTTGTCTGAGGGCTCCGAGCCGTGGTACAGTGAGGTCTGAAGCTCGTCCGCCTTACCCAGCAGATTTCAGCGGCTTCCAGATACCGGAGATAGAGACGAAGGGGCTAGAGAGTAACATCAACCGAGACCGCGAGCGTGTGATGTGTATAATAATACTAGTGCAAGCTTACAGCATTGCAGATTAGTATAAGCAGGGGATAAACGACCAGACGAGGCACCAAACCCGGGTTCATACGAGCCCTATGCGGGCCCTAACCTCCCGGATCGTGACTTCAGACAGCTGCCTCGCCTTCTCCGAACCCTCCCTTGCGACGCTCGCCAGATACTCCTTCTCGCCTCTCAGGCGCTCAAATTCCGCCCTCGGACCCTTAATGAGTTCCTCAACCGCCTCCACGACGTCTGCCTTCAGCACCCCATGGCCCTTGTCCGCATAGCGTGCTGCGACCGCGTGGACGTCTTCTCCGGTACACGCAGCGAGGATGCTGAGCAAATTGGCCGCACCCGGACGGGCGACGGGGTCGTAGGTGATTCCGAGGAGCGAATCTGTGACGGCGCCGCGGATCTTGGAGCGTACTTGGGCGGGGCTGTCCGTGAGGAGGATGCGTGAGTTGAGGTCTGGGGAGGATTTGGACATCTTTGATGATGGGTCTTTCAGGGAGAGCACGCGGCAGGTGGTCGCTGCGAATCGAGGTCTGTCAACACGCTATGAAGCGTCTGATCGATCGGCCGCGGTACGTACTGACGACATGCTGTGGGAGGGGGAAGAGCGGTCGCTTGCCCTTGAACGTCCGGTTGAAGCTCTCGGCAAGGTCGCGGCACAGCTCAATGTGCTGCTGCTGGTCTTCGCCTACGGGGACATGAGTGGCACTACGGAATGTCTACGCGTCAGTCTCATGAAGCGCCCGGAGGAACATTTGATGTACCGCACCGGTAGGCGAGGATGTCTGCGGCTTGGAGGACGGGGTACGTGAACAGGCCAGCGTTCAGCAGGGACTCATCGACCTCGGAGTCGTCGCGCGCGTTTCGTGAAGCGGCGAGTCTAGACTTGAACAGCGTCGGTCTGCACGCGAGAGAAAGCGAACCAATGTGCACACCTTCCAGGTCGTCATCCGCTTCAGTTTGCCCATTGGGGTGATGCAGTTCAATATCCATGCGAGCTCCGCGTGGTGCAGGTTCTGTCACGAATGAAGCCGGAGCGTTAGTCTGGGGACGCGTACAAGTCAATCCCCACTCACCTCATCCTGGTGGAAGATGATAGACCGCTTCGGATCGAGCCCTACTGCGAGCAAGACGGCGAGCATGTCACTCCGCGCGGCGCTCAGAGCCTTCGGATCTTGAGGCAATGTGAGGGCATGCCAGCCGACGATGGAGTATATCAGCTGGTCATCAGGTGCGGCCTCGCGCTGCAGCTTCACCCAATTGAGCAGAGCACCGAGCAAGTTCCCTAGCTGTCGGCATCCAAATTAGTCCGCTCCAACGTGTGCAAACGGGGGGATCGACGTACGTGAGGAATACCCGTCGGCTGGATGCCGGAAAAGACCACTCTTGGGCGAGCGCGCGGCTCCGCGGTCTCGTCGCGCACCGCCGCGCTGCTCGTGAAGGTGCGCGCGACGCGTCTTGCGCTATGCGATACGCGACATGCGGCGGAGACACGCGCGGTGGTGCACTGGAGCTGCTGGTGGAGGAGGGAAGACATGAGCAGCGCCCGCGAATGATGTCGCCCGCGTCGGTCCGTCGGACTGTGCGCGCGGTGCGTCGCGGCTTGTATTTCACAATCTCTCATCCCTACTACCGTCTCCTCCGCTTGGTGTATCTGGCTCTCTGGGCTCTCTCGTGTTCTGGTGCTGTATCTGATATGGCTGACTACTCTGAATACGACGACTGGTTCGAGATGCCGGGGGGAGACGACTTCGTAGACGTTACGGAGCTGTTTGTGGCGGGCGCACAAGGTGCGTGATTTCGATTTACATTCTCGATGTACATATGCGCTGACCAGTCGCTCCGGCGATGAACAAGACATGGAGCCGGAGGAGGTGCTGCTCATGGACGGCTTCACCCTGATGGATGCCATGAGTGCATTTGAGGTGAGTGCGGCCTAAAATGAGAGTGACGCCAGAGATTCACGATGTCTTGCGCAGATTGGCGAACCCCGACTTGACAGCGGGATGATACTCGAGGAACAGCGCAGGCCGCCCTTTGACCCGCTCGCGCCCCTGCTGCCCGAGGAAGTGTGCTGGATCCTGGACCGCAGCTTCGCGTGCGAGGTGAATAGCCCTGGCACTACCCTGTATGTACCCCACTTCATGTCGTCTGGTCCAGATGGAATGGCATGCGGGAAAGACGCTCTCCCAGAGCGTCTTCACCCTCCTCTTTGTGCACCACCTGCCCGACATCAACCCAGAGTACCTTGCTCCGGAGGAAGACGGCGACCCCGCGCGGCCGCAGTGGCTCGTAACGGTGGTCGTGCGAGCAGCAATGCTCGGCCTGCTGAAATGCTGCGACTTCGTTTGGAGAGAGCTTTCCAAGAACAGAGTACATGATGTCAGTCTTCGTTCCGTGTCTGACTGCTCACGTATCACTCAAGACTCAATCATAGGTAGAAGATTGGCAAGGCGAAAAGTGCGACGTATCCCTCTTAGAAGGCGTCAACGCCGAAGTCATTTCGCGCATCTTGGATAACGCATGCGACTGGCTCCGACAGTCGCACCTACCTGAGAGCCAAGTATCGGCACTCTGCGCCCGACTACTCCTACGCAAAGTGAGCTGATACCGCATGTGAGACGGCGGCGCAACTCACTGAATGCATAGACTATCCTGCAACTCTACCGCTCTAATCCGCTGACGAACGTAGACGAGCTACAAGTCGACATCGCAGCCGCACTCGGTCTCTTGTATCGAATACGTGCCTCGCCGCAATCACCGCTACCGCCCCACTCCCCAGCCCTACTTGCGATGGACCCATATATCGCCCGTCGTCTACCTAATTTCATGCCCATCCGCGTTACTGAGCTTCCGCCCCAAGAAGAGAGCTGGAAGACTCTCGAAGCCTTTCTCGGGTATTGGCAAGAGGTCGCCAGGCTTGTAACCTCGCCGTCGCTTCTGAAGTGGGAGGTACTGGGTTCGTCTTCTGCACTATCACCTGATACTCACGACGTCACCCTAGGCTGCCGGATCTTTGTGCTTTGCGCTCGGCAGGAGTGTCGCGCCTCCGTTCCATCGATCACTAGCTCAGGTCAGCGAGCTCAACCCTTACTCTGCATTCGCGGCATATTCATGATTACGACAGAGTCTGTTTTGCGACAGGAACCTCGTTCTCGGGACACATCCGCCGACATGGCTGGTGGAGCAGTTCTTCCACGAGACAATTGGGCTCTCTTACGAGACCATTTTGCGTGCTCTGGAACGTAGCGCTCCGCAGCCACAGCTGGCCTCGATGCAGGATGTCATCGAGCGACGAATCACCAAGGCACGCTTGTTACTCACGATCACCGCGGAAATGCTGACCGCGTTCATGTAGCTCATGGCCCCGCACATCAGGTCGAACTGGTATAACCCTCCGCGACGAAGGAGGCACTTGATGAAGGAAGTGCTGGAATGGCACCAGCTGTACGACGTCCTGCTCAAAGACATCCAACAGCATCGGGCGCCAGTAAGTCCTCCCTTCCTCCGAAGGCTTATGCGACCCGGCGCGAACGCGACACGACAGGACGCGTCCACCGCGCGAATACTCGCGGCCATCCCACAAGCCGCTCAGCTCTGTCGATTGTCTACTAGCCGGGAGGTTATCCTTGCTGGTTTTCAGCAAGAGCTGTACGCGCCGGAAGAGAAACCCATCGCGTATTGGTACCTTGCTCGTATCCTCGACGTACACTTAGGCTGCATAGAGGAACTTCTCCCTGCAGTTCCACCAGGTCCGATGCCAAGTCTTTCAACGGTCCCGCCCTAGACTTACAGAACATGCGCAGATACTCTGGCGCACCGCGAACTCGCATTTCAATCGGAACACTTAGCGGCACTGCAGATGGTTTTCACGACACTCGTCGCTGTAAGCGACCTTGGTCTCTGATCTACACTCTGGCCCTCATCGTCTGCAGCTCACCGCAGGATGCATCACTTCTCCGTGGCACAGGATCACCCTGAACTTCCTGCGAAGGTACAAATGGCTGTTCGACCCCGACTTCGACGATCTCGTCCCTGCAGAGCCGATACCCGACTTGTTGGCATTCCCGAACGCTTTGCAAGAGTTCCTGCTCGTGCGTCCCGCATTGCGCGCCCAAACACGGATGACGCTGAACCCTTTCCGATAGGACCAGCTCTACTCGCCGTCCCAGTCCTTCCTGCTTGCGCACGACATCGTGACCCGTCTGAGCGAGGCATCGCATGACTGGCTGGGCCATTGGGCTGCTGACAGGAGAGAGGCGAGCCATAATCATCCCTTCCTACCTTCCCGCGTCTCCGTCTGACCTGTGTTTCCTAGTACTTGCGTAACCTTGCGGCAGTATGCGACCGTCTCAAGCGCGTAGCTCCGGAGAGCCTGCTGGAGCTTCCGAACTTCAACTTGTCCACTCTGAAGTGGATACCTGACGTGCATCCGTGGCTTCCGACCGTAGCTTCATAACACTTCGGGATGGGGTCCGGTAGGGTGATATAGTGGTGATATACCCGCCTGGGAACGGCAGTGCTGCCTGTAGAAGAGATTGAATGTATAAGGTCTGATATTGTAGCAAGGCCGTGAACGACTGCCTCACACCGCCATGCTCTTGCGGCTCTCCTCGGTATTAACTTGGTAAGACAAGTGGTAAGATGGTGTAAGTAACTTGATCCAGCTCATCCTCTCCGAGAGTCGAAGGGATGTGTATATCACCTCGGAGTTACCGGTCCGATCCCGATCTGAGAACGATACGGCCGAGTCAACTTGGTCAAGCTACTAAGGTTAAGCTCAGTGCTGCAGTGACCTCACTCTAGTGCAGGTCTTAGCGGCACCGCAACGCACGCTTATCTCTTGCGGCGTGCCAGATACCACCCAGCAGCGGTAGTCGAGGAAATATGGAAAATACACCGCCGCCAGCCGTCCTCACCATCGCCGGGACCGACCCAAGCGGAGGCGCCGGCATTCAAGTGAGCGATTCTGACAGAGTTCATTATGATTGAGAGAAACTGAGAGAGGCATGGCATAGGCCGACTTGAAGGCGTTCACAGCTCATGGATGCTATGGGATGTCTGTAATCACTGCCCTCGTTGCACAGAACACTACCGGTGTCCGCAAGGTACATCCTTCGCCTCCGGATTTTGTCGAGGAACAGGTGAGCATCTGTATGTCGAGCTCGACAACGCCGCTAAGCGACTATTCGATAGATACGGTCAGTGCTAGATGACATTGAGGTGCACGGCCTCAAGACCGGAATGCTGTTCGATGCGGACAACACCCGCGCCGTCGCACGAACGCTCAAGTCGCACTACGCGAACGCCCCCAAAGTCCCGCCTCTGGTCGTGGACCCGGTTTGTGTGTCCACCTCTGGGCATACGCTGCTGGCCCCCGAAGCAGTCGCGGTCATGATCGAGGAGCTGTTTCCTCTGGCTGCCCTCATAACCCCGAACAAGTCTGAGGCGGAGCTGCTGCTATCCCAGAGGGGCGCCGCAGTCAAGATCGCAAACCTCGATGATATGGTCTCTGCCTCGGAGAAGCTCCTTGCACTCGGTTCGAAGGCCGTGCTCCTCAAAGGTGGACATGTAGAGCTCACCCTCGCGGACGTCGAGAAGCTGGCAGCAGCTCGTCCCGACGTGACGGTCGTACGGGAGGAACTACTGCTCGACAATATGGAGATCCTGCAGGTTAATGAACAGGACCTGTCTTCACGTCAACTCGTAGTGGACGTACTCAGGGAAGCAGAGAACATCACGCTGTTTGTGAGTCCCCGGATAGAATCCACGAGCACGCACGGCACCGGCTGCACACTATCTGCCGTCATCGCCTCTCTACTGGCAAAGGGACAGTCGTGTAAGTGGTTATCTCGCAAATAGTGTTGCTGGGACTGACAGTCGGTAGTGGTGGAGGCCACCAAGCAAGCTACCGCCTTCACCCATGTCGGCATCGAGACGGCGTTTCCAATTGGGAAGGGTCATGGTCCGTTAAACCACATGCATGCGCTGACGCAGAGAGTTATTCCGCCGTATGTATTATGTTCAGTTCGGTCGGCAACTCGGACTGACATATCGTCGGTAGACCAACAGCGACCAACCCACACCCTCTTACTCGAGTCCTCATCCAGTCGGCGGCCAAGACATGGAAGGAGTACGTGGAGCATGACTTCGTGAAGCAGCTCGCGCGAGGCACCCTCCCCCAGGAATGCTTCCTGCACTTCATCAAGTACGTGTGCTTTCCTGTAACGAGAGCCGATCACTCACGTTGCTCGCAGACAAGACTACTTGTATCTGAAGTACTACGCACGCGCGTATGGGTGAGCAGCGTTAGCAGCCTTCAGGAGTGTCAAGCAAGCCCTTAAGGCTTATCTGTGTAGTTTGCTGGTGGCAAAGTCCTCAACGTACAGCTCCATCCAATCAGCGACACAGACCATCATCAACGTCATCAATGAAGTCTCGACGCACAAGGCATTTTGCGCGCAGTGGGGCATCAGCGAGGCCGACCTCGCTGCCACGCCCGAGTCTCCTTCCACGACGGCGTACGGCGCATATTTGCTGGACACCGGACTGCAGGGTCAGTCACTTGCCTAGGCACCACGATATGGTTTGGGCGAAGCTGATGCTGGAGTGCCGTCCAGGCGACAGCGCGAAGCTCATCATGGCATTGGCCGCATGCTTGCTCGGATACGGCGAGGTCGGGCTCTGGCTCAAGAAAGAGGCGGCGCAGCCGAACAGCTGGGTCAAGCTCGAGGGCAACGTCTACCTGAAGTGGATCGAAGACTACTCTGGCGAGCAATACCAGAGTGCCGTCAAGCTCGGTCTGGGTCAGTGCCTTTCGCCGATATCTGTAGGACGATCCGACGGCACAGTGGGGTTGCTGACAGCTCTCCTTCAGAGACGATCGAGTCGCTGGCGGTGGCAGACCCGCCGAACGCCCTCCGCTTTCAGGAGTGGTGCGCTATCTGGGAGAAGTGCACGCGCCTGGAGAAGGGATTCTGGGATGCATCCCTCAATCTGTTGTGATTGGCTGGTGAGAGTAACATATACAGAGATGATTAGCGAGATACTAGAACAAGAGAGCAAGCAAGAGCAGCACAGAGCAATGTATCGGTAGCTATGATATAGATCTCCAGAATATGCAAGCGGCGATGCGAGCCATCCGCGAAACTAGGACAGATCCTCTTCCTTCACGTCCTGCTCCATCTTGAGCAAGGAATCCATCTCCGCCTGAGTAGGCGTCGTCGCCGTCTGCACCTCGACCTTCTTCTCCTCTTCCAGCTCCACTTCGATCTTCGCGCCGGCAGCAAAGTCCTCGGCAGCCGCGACTACCTTCTTGCTCCCGCTCTTACTCGTCGAAGCCTTGACAACCTTGCGCGCACTCGGGCAAAGGCCGTCGCTCAGTTCGCACTGGTCGCACTTCGGGCCGACAGGGAGGCAGATGGTCTGAGGACGCCCCGAACGAGCTCGTGAGCTGCGGAGCGGCTGCTGACGAAATGGAGGGACTCGCCTGTCCGAAGCCAACGAGCAAGTGATTGATCTCAGGGTGGAGCTCGAGAGGGAGCCACGACTGGAGGTTCAAGCTGCGGTAAAGCCAGATTGATCAGCGGGCCGCCGTCAGCTGCTCTATGAGAGCCAAGACGATCTGACTTACCGTGTCTCCTCAGGTGTCTTCGTTGGAGGCTTGTGCCATCCAAGACGGTTGGTGATCCGGTGAACGTGCACGTCCACGCCAATTCCCGCATTCCTATGGGACGCTATCAAACACAGCGAAGGGCAATCTATGCACAGGACAACCTACAGCTTCCATGCCACCTGCAGAGCCAAGAAGGCCATCTTCGGGCCTACGCCGGGCAGAGAACAAAGTTCGTCGACGGTCTTTGGAACGTCGCCGCCGAATTCATCATGCAGCTTCTGGGCAGCTTGCTTGATGTACCTACAAGCCACCTTCAGCATCCAGTCAATAAGGGAGGTCAGGGGTTTGTTAGACTTACTGCGTCTTCCGTCGCCAGAAGCCCACCTTGCATATGGCTTCCGATATGGTGCTCTCGTCAGCCTGTAGAATAGCGTCTACGGACAGACTTCCGCCTACTGCCTCGCGCAGCTTGGCCACCGCAGCGTCGGTGACTTCGTCCTTGGTCTGAGACGAGAGCATCAGGGACACAAGGGTAGAAAATCGCTGGTTCTATCAGGATAACGGCGTGAGTGCATATGATGCTCCTCGGGCAAGAGGAGCCTACCTTGGGATCAGTTTCTTTGAGCTGTGCTTGGTCACAACCCATTGTATCGACAGGTGCGACAACACGAGCCCGCATACGCTTGATAGCATCGTAAGCCTCGCGCCAGCGCGGCGGCGCAGGGTGAGGAATTTCCAATGCTGTGGGTATCGGCTTGGGTTTACGAGGCGACGCAGACTTGCGCTTCTTGGGTTGAGACGCAAGTGCGGTGGATGCAGTGGCAGCTTCCTCCTCGGTGGTGGAGACATTCTCGGTCTTCGGCCTCTTCTGTACCCCCTTGGGAGTACCCTCGTGGACAGTCACGTCCGTTGACTGCGATAAGGTCTCAACATTGTCGTCCGTGATTGGAGATAGCGAACTCGAGGCCCTCGTGGTCGAGATCTTGAGTCTTTTTGAACGTCGGACTGTACTTTCTCCGTCCACGGCCTCATAAAGCGTCACAGACGCATTGAACGGGCTCGGCTTAGCCAACAGAGAGGCTGCCCCTCGTTTCATCTTGGTGTTAGGTCGACGGCCGGTTGCTTGAATGACCGGACGTTAGTGGGGCTGAACCGAATTACTGTATTGCAGGTCAACGAATGGGCTCATGACTTAGGTACGGTAGGCAGAGTTGGTTAGGAGTTGTGCACGTCAAAACTAGTACAAGCATTCGTGGTGTAGCGGTAACATTGGGTCTTCCCATGGCCTAGCTCCGGGTTCGACTCCCGGCGGATGCATTTTCACCGCCGGTGAAGAGGTTTGCCGTTAGTCTCATCTTCCTAGCAGGCCTGGCTCGGAGGCCTCGTGGCGTCGCAGCGTGGAAGAAAACACGAAACGAGGCCCGGAGCGCAAGCTCCACACACACCGGGGTCTCGCCTTTTCTTCGTACCCAAGAAGGGGTTAGAGAAACGGAACGAAAATTATATATTATATATCCGATTCTAAGGTCACGAGAACGTGTTAGACAATAGGTATTCTCTGGGACACAGAATTTCTACTTTTCTTTCTTGTTCTGTGGGCCAGATAATAAGAGTGCCCGCTCTTTTCTGGCACGTCGCCCGCTCATCGCCTGCTGTTTTTCGGTGGGCGCTGCTATTTTCTGGACCACAGAGTAGGAAAGAAATTTTCAAATTATGTATCGCGTTCTCCCCTTCCCAGAATGTATAAGATAATAGGTATTATCATGAGAGCAGAATATCCAATTTTCGATCCAATTCTCTAACTTGTTCTGAGGTACAAAGAAAAAGCGAAGCCCCGGTGTGACAGACGGACCTCCCCAAAAGCACCTCAAAGCGTCTCCGTGATAGCAACAGAGAAGTCCGAGAAGTAGATGTCTTGATCAACGGGCGAGGCCCACGAGGAGTCCGACCCTGAAGGAAGGAGTATATCAGCGCACCATACTCGAAAGAGTAGAGCGGAGGATGTCCTCGGAGAGATAGGGTCCGGCATCCGCAGCACCCGTCGGCAGGCACCAGCTGATACCGTCCCCGGGACATCGAAGGCCACGAAGCCCCACGAGACTCACCACCGAAGAAGGTTTGCATCTGGATTCCCCGAATGCGGCCGGAAGAGCTATCGCGCAGCACGAGCCCGCCCACGTTGACGACGCTCTTCCCGTTCACGAACAGCTCGAGCTCCCCGTTCTCCTTTCCGGGGTCGTTCAGGCGCACGCGCTGGCTCATCGTCGTGCGACCGCCGGTCTTCCACGTGAAAGCGCCGCGGCCGACGGACGCGCCGTAGACGTCGTTGCAGGTCGAGAAGGGCGGGATGTCGCAGACGGCCTGGTTCGCGTCGTAGTCGGGCGGGAGGTAGGTATAGAGCTCGCCGGCGCCATTGGTGCGCCACATCAGGCGGGCGGAGAAACAGCCATTGTCGCGCCTGCCGCCGGAGCAGGACACAGCTTCATCGTCGCTGTCTCCACCATCTGTGAGAGTCGCCCATTCAGTATCTACGAGACTTCCTGGCGTGGGAGGCGACGTACAAAGGCCTGGGAGCTTGCCCCCCTTGACGAATTGGGTGCCAGAAGGGAAGAAAACGGAGTATCCGAAGGTCACCTCCTTGGCCGTGGTCAGATCCACGCTGGAGGGGCCAGGCGCGTAGAACGATATGCCCCCTTGCGGCGTGTGACTGAACGTGTAGGAGCCAGCGGGGAAGTGGGCCTTCATCGACTTCTTGCCATCAGGCGCGTTAACGTACGAGTGTGTCAGGGCGGTGATCTGGTTGTGCGGGCGGAACGTCGCGTCCGACAGAGGGCTCGGGCTGGGGAGGTCGGGGTCGGTGGTCCAGTATTTGATCTGCGGCGAGACGGGGAAGAGAGGACTGGAGATGCTAGCGCGGGTGGTGAAGTTGGAGGTGGGGACGGCGAGCGCACATGCAGGAGCAGCGATGACACCTGCGGAAGCAAAGAAGGCGGCGGCGAGGGTGGCAAGCATCTTAGCGAGGCGAGTGCTGGGGAATGAGGATTGGAGCGCTGCTTCCTGGCGAGTTCATGTCGCAGAACGTATCGGTTTTTATACTCATACTCGAGGTGCTCGGCGAGAGGCGCACGCGTTGCACGCGTATGCCTGCGAAAACCCGCGGAGTACACATGTAGACAATCTTCTGTCGGTTGCCCCAGTGATGCCTCACATGAGGACGCCGCACGCGTAGTAACGACGGAGATGTTCCAGAGCGCGGAGGACGTACGTGGATCGGGTTAACTCAGCTGACCTTCTGCGCCAAATGGAGGTACCGCATGCGCCTCGTGGATTGGGTGGTTGAATGCCGGAACTGCCGGTCCTGCGAATCCGGACAACATAACGACAGCATTGACGATCATTTCCTAGTTCTGTTGCTGAGGGCATGCCTATGCCATTCTGCACCGCGCATAAGATTGCAGCAACGTTTGACCTTCAATCTCGACATGTGCTCTCGCGGCGCATCCTGGGATGCAACCATCGCCGTCCGCGGTTTTGGTGGCCGGCACTCCGACCTTCTGTAGCCGGAGGGCTACATCCCCGTCACTTAAGAGGATCGGGCATCCTTGGAATTCCGGCTTGAGCATATCTATGAAGGCGGATTGCTGTTCAGTACATACGATCGGAACGTAGCGCACTCGCAAGCGCACTTACAAAATGAGAATTTCACGGCCTAATGTAAGATATGTCCTCGCATACCGGAGGGACTATCCTGGTAAGTCCGACGGTCTGTTGACAAGCGCATCGCCGGGGAGCTGCGAGCCTCAGTCTGAGGACCACTGCCCATGGTACTCATCGGAGGTAACACGGCAAGCGGATGCAATGAGCACATTTGAGAAATAAATCCCGGGGGACTGATCTTCGTTTGCTCTACGCTGGTTCAACTTGTGTACGGCGCCCAGGCAGCTCGGGTCGTGGCGTGCGGTCACCGAGATACAGTACTCACGAAGGACACTCCAGGTAAGCTCTGGGGTTCGCAGCATGTATGAGCTCTCTTTCTCAGCCAGGAACGGTCAAGATGGAGGTGGGATGCGTGATGAGCCAGGCGAGGACGGGCACCGCGGACCTAGTATGGGCGGAAGCATTTCCATCGATCAGCCATACAGCAGCAACTTGCAAGCCCTCGCTCTCCACGGTGCACGAAGTGACAGGCTGGGCATCCTGGAAGACGTTGCCGTCGAGCAAGGTCGCAGGCGGCAGCAGTGAGCAAAAGGCATAACGCAGCCGAGGGGACATGCCATGATGCGAATCCTCATGATGTGGTGCTAGTGTTTTACTTATCGGGTTCATCTACGATATCTTCACGGGCTAGTACGATTGAGCCAGCTGTGACTGTTTTTCTGTATATCATGACAATCATGACAATCCCATCTTACGCGAACGGATGTTCGCTCAACATACCGGTTGCTGCTCACGTTCGCCGTCCAGGATTTCTTTCAGAGTCGGCGCTTGGGTCGGGCGATCTCCGGTAGACGCTTGGGGTTAGGGTTCTCGGCTTGTCTGAGTGACGTGATTGGCTGGAAGAAGGATCGACTCGCCGCTCGTGGCACTGGCCCAGGGCGCGTGCGTTCGTTCGTTGCTGCGCGACGACCACCACTGGTTCATTGTATCTGCTCTGTTTTCTTCAGGGGGATGCAATGCTCTCGTCACGAAGGACAGCGCACCGGTTTCAGCCTATGCCAAGAGAAGGAGAAGAGGTGCTGTTTCATAGTACCAACCGCCGTGACGTCGACGCCATGGTGGTCGATGTCACTTCTGTCCACAGCTTGGAGTAGCGATGGCTTTCGACGGCCACGTGTACTTCACGCATAAGTAGTGAGTCTGTACTCCGTGTCTATGCTGCAATTTTTTTTTGACTTATCAGTAGATTGTGCATGTGTCGGTGAGCAGTGTGTGCCTCCCCAACACCGCTGCACGGCAGGGGCCGTGCTCACTACTGCATCCAAACGTGATGTATCACAGCTGACACTAACGCAACAGCGGCATGCTGAAGAGATGTGGACTGATTGTATCAGAGACCCGTCCCTTCGCGAAGTCCTGAACCATGCGACCGTCCTCCCCCCTACGGTAGGGTGGCAGACCAGCCTAGGCCGGATCATATCACAAGACGAGATAAGCTCGCCTCCGACTGCCGGTACGTGGATTTTCACCTACCATATATAATGCATAGTCTGAAGCAGCATCAAGCTCAACATCGCAGACGAAGATTCGGCGGCGAGCACCATGAGGTGCAGTGCAGTGAATGGGTTTGAATTCCAGCATCAGTGAGCGTGCACTGATGACCAGTAGCTACATATCATGAGTCGTGGGCGTATATCTCAGGGTAGATCGTATAAGTGCCACTACTGGAGGGCAAAGTACCGGCGTTGCTGAAAGTCCATGCCAGGTGTATGCCGCATATACCCGACCCTGCTACTCGCAATCCCCTATCCAATCGCGATCATCCTCAACCTCCGCGGTAAGCACCCTGGTATCAAATGTCACGTCGCATATGTTAAGAAAACTAAGAGCATATAACAGGTTCCAAAGTAGACATTGTGTCCGAGACAAGCGCTGTTGTTCCGCTGGGGGCGCTTAGGCCAATTGTCGCTATGTGCGGCGATGATGTCTATGATCCTGCTTTGTCTTGGTGAGCTCGGAGGGGCGCTTCTTGGATCCACGCACGGTACATGGTACTGCCAAATGGGCGCCCAACAACCTATAAAGCCCGTAGTCGCTCTACGAGGGTTCTTTGCTTGACGCCGCTGGTCTACGTCTGCTCGCTCCGATTCGCTCGTACGCCTGCTCTCGCTGTCTGCTCCCTCGCTCTTTGTATCGACATGTTCAAGACTCTGACTCCCGTCGTCGCTTTCGGACTGGTCTCCGTCGCGGCACTTCCGTTCCCTGATAACTCAACCTTGCACGCCCGAGCAGCATCCAAACTCTTCCCTGTCTCCGATACGACGTCGTGGTCGGTCTCGAGCCAGGTGTCAAACGCCCTACCATTGAGCGACGATACATTGCGCCCAACGCATGATATCAAGGAGCTCACCCACAATTATGTGACGGCGCCTGATGGCGTATTCTCATTGAAGGCACACTATCCTAAGGGTTCCTTCAAGCCGTCTGCGACCCCTCGCGGAGGGATCTCCTTTTATGCCCCAGGTCCAGCGTCGGTGGACCTGACGACGGCTAAGGAGGCTACCCTGTCCTATTCCGTTCTCTTCGAAGATGGCTTCGAGTTCGTAAAGGGCGGAAAACTTCCCGGCTTCTGTGCGTGCAGTACACTTCACCGTATGGAACTTGTTATCGATGACTGACGTCCGATTACTAGATGGCGGAGACAGCGACAAGGTTGCCATTTCCTGCTCTGGCGGCAGGAGAGACGATGACTGCTTCTCCGTGCGCTTTATGTGGCGCAAGGAGGGTGCGGGAGAGCTGTATACGTATCTCCCGCCCTCGAAGGAAGCGAACAAGGCCGTATGCGACGTCCCGCCGTTTTCCACATGCAACGATGTCTTTGGGGCATCTGTCGGCCGGGGCGCCTTCGTCTTCCCGCCGGGCAAGCGTACCACGATCGGGCAGCGCGTCAAGCTGAACGATGTGGGCATGGCGAATGGCGAGATTGAGCTCTTTGTAGAGGGCAAGAGCGTGTTCACCGTCCCCGGCCTGGAGCTGGTGACGTCGGACAAAGGTCGTATCCGCGGCATGCAGATGCAATCCTTCTTTGGAGGTGAGTATACGACCGCCACTTCACCCTCTCGAGATTGAGGTATCCACGGCCAGAGCACTTGGCTAACTACGCTGTACTACAGGCTCGGACAGTTCATGGGCTACGCCTAAGGATCAGGACGTCTTCTTCGGAGACTTCTCAGTTGCCGTCACCCAGACGTTCTAGCGGCGCAAGCCCAGCTCCTCACAGAATGGCAGTCCTGAGCTTCACTTACCTTACGCCTGTCGCTACTGCAGCGTGGATCAATGCTATGCCAGCGTTCATGCTCGATCACATCGCGCTCGCTACTGACTAAGTCTTCAACTATGGTGAACGCTGCCAGACTATGCCGGTGAGTCCTCTCGCCTCCGCCACCGTTCCAACAACGCTGCGCGACAGTAACTGTTGGGCCGCCCCACCAGGTGAAATATCACCGGAGTCTAGCCAGTCCTCTCCATTCCCCGCAGGCGCTCCAAGCTCTAGGGGCTTCGCCAGTTCATAAAACGCCGGACGCACCATCTTGAATGCCGACAGTCTTGCCGGCCACCAATATCGCGACCGGGGACTCGAAGCAAAGCTGTACCGCGGTGTTTGCTCCGCATTGCGGGTACATGCGCGCGGATCAATCCACTGTGATCGACAAGGGTCCGGGGAAATCAGACGCCCATACGCGAGGAGGCCTGTAAAGTGATCATGAATGCTCAAGTTACGGTGCCTGACGTCCGCGGAACCGGGCGGATGCAGGTTATGTTGCCTCGCCATGTCTTCGCGGCTCCGCGAAGGGGCCGATTCGAGCACCGACGGCACCTAGACCTGCAGATGCTGCACGACATGCGGGCGAGGCGAACCAGCGGCGCTATGAGCGTACGATTGGTCGTCGGGTTGCTAGATTTGCGTCCGTTTCCGTTGAGGCACATCAAGGGCCAGACTTTCTACGACCGGCTGGGAGTTCTCTGGCCCACCAGAGCCTAGAACAGCGGCTTTGACATAGGCGCATACTCCGAGATCTCTAGCTGAAGTCTGTCGTAAAACAGGACAGGGCTTGCTCATATGCATGATACAACCCTAGCGCTAGACACGACGGGCATAGCTAGATACGTGACCCCCGAACATTCTCGGAAAAGCCTGGGCGTATGGAAACCTTTTCAGGTGTTGCTCCGATGCGGGTGAAAGTGGCGGAAAAGGCCCAGCAAAGGCTCGCAAAAGGCTTTCAAAGAAGACCTTTTCGGCCACTTTTACGAGGATATCCCGGAGTCCGGAAAAGGATTCCACCCGGCCGGCCTTTTCAGTGACTATTCCGGGGTCGTGAATATCACAAAGCCTGTTGTGAGAGACCTTTCGCAGTCGAGGCATGCGGTGAAGATAAGGATCATGAGGACCCCCGACAATGGGTGAGGAGGCCTGATCCGGGGTCTCGCGATTTTGGCCAAAACGTCCGTAGGGAACAGGCATCATAAGCGCCCAGATTTGTCCGGACTGGCACAGGCGTAGGCCCTTTTTTTGGATTAAAAACGTCCGGATGAGCGGGCGCTAACGGCACAGGCCGGCGGTCCGCCGGTCAGGCGGGCGCCTAATGCTCCGTCCCGGCCTCCCGGACCCCCGAATCCTGCCTCAATGTCCGGACTTCGCCACAGGCGTTTGGGCGCTAAAATGTCGATTTGTCCGGACTGGCACAGGCATAAGCCCTCCGAAAAGGCCTGTTCCGTCCGGACTAAGATCAGGCATACCCACTGATTGTCGGGGGTCCTGGATCATGGCGATGCCTCCATCACCAGTAACCAAGCGAACATGAACGGCTTTCTTCGGCACGCTGCGCCCTGGCCATGCAGATGGCGTTCTGTCTTGGCACTCCATGCATATTGCTGCTACTACCTCCACGGTCCTGGAGGGATAACTCGCGCGCGACTCCTACCACCGAGCTGGCACAACGCGGGTACCTGGTCTCAAGGTACAACGCGGAAGCAACGCACTCTTCTGCATGAACCTGGTACCGGCCCGGCGCTAGCGAAGGAAAGCACAAAAGTGCTGGTCCAAAAAAGGAAGTTAGTACCACTCCACCCGCCGGTGCACGGCATACGCCGAGCCTTGATACGCGAGCGCGCGCTTTTTTCATTTCATCCCACCTTTTCTTCCTCCCTCCTCCTTCCCTCCCTTCCGCCCGGGTGTGTGCCTCTTGCACCAGTCGTTCTTTTAACATACACAGTCCTTTCCGGCTCGGTATAAAGGTCATCGCTCTTTTCAGGACCAGACTCGCCATCGCCTTCCGCCCCAGACCTTCAGTCATGTACGCCTTCACCACTCTCCTTACCTTCGTCGCCATCGGTCTCGCCTCCGTCTCTGCTGCACCTCTGCACCAGCGGAGGACTTGCAAGCCGCAATCTCAAGGCTCCCAGATCGCTGCTGTCTCGACGACCGCTCATGTCTCGTCGACCTCGCACGTGATCAGCACGACGGTTGCTGCGACCTCGGCCCACGCTACGACCACCAAGGTTTCGAGCACTGCGAAGGCTTCCAGTACCAAGGCTGCCAGCACCAAGGCGACAAGTACCAGGGCTTCGAGCACTGCTGCCGCTGCGCCTACGAGCGCGGCCTCCAGCGCTACCTCCAGCCTGCTGAAGAAGCTTTTCCCCGTCTCTCACTCTGCGTTCTGGACTACCTCCACTGCGTCTCCCGATGCCCTCCCTCTCGACGATTCGACGCTCGGCGTCACCAGCCTTCTCAAGGCGCTCTCCCATGACTACGTGAAGGCGCCTGACGGCAAGTACTCGATGAAGGCCACCTACCCCGCAGGCTCGTACACGTTCACCCATCAGCCCCAGGGTGGCCTGTCTTTCTACGCCACCGGCCCGAACTCCGTCAGCCTTGACAATGCGAAGGAAGCTACCTTGTCCTACTCCGTGTACTTCGAGGACGGCTTTGCTTTCAACAAGGGCGGCAAGCTCCCCGGCTTCTGTAAGTAGCATGCTCTGACCGCCTATAGACGTGAGCCTGACGACACTCTTACAGATGGAGGCGATGACGCTACGACCGCTATCTCTTGCTCTGGCGGCAGGAGGGACAACGGCTGCTGGTCCACGCGCTTCATGTGGCGCACGGATGGCGCCGGTGAGCTGTACACCTACCTCCCTCCCAGCTTCGACGCGAACAAGGCCGTCTGCAACGTCGCGCCCTTCTCGACCTGCAACGACGTCTACGGCGCCTCCGTCGGCCGCGGGGCGTTCGCCTTCAAGCCCGGCACGCGCACCACGATCGGTCAGCGCGTCCGCCTCAACGACGTCGGCCAGGAGAATGGCGAGCTCGAGCTCTTCGTCGAGGGCAAGAGCGTCTTTACCGTCAAGGGTCTCGTCTTCCGTGACGCTGCGGCGGGCCGCATCCGTGGCATCCAGATGCAGACATTCTTCGGAGGTATGTTCCTTGAGGCTACCTGAGTTCCGTCAGAATGCTCACGAATATCTTGCAGGTTCTGACTCCTCGTGGGCTTCCCCCAAGGACCAGAGCACCTACTTCTCCGACTTCTCCGTCGCCGTCACCGAGACGTTCTGAGCTGTCTGCTCCGTCTTCCACAGTCATGCCCGCTCGCTTTCCATGACCCTTCACGACTAACCCGGTCATAGTCCACACGCATCCTCGTCGCACACACCCGCACTCGCATCCACGTCTCTCCGCATCTCTCGCATCTCTACTTGCTCTCTTGCTCCTATCTCATCCATTGCTTCATCTCCGGTATCTTATGGGTATACCGCGCCCGTGCTTGACGCACCTTTCCTCCGCCTTCGGTCCCCCCGTCTCATTGGTTCTGGTATCCTACGGTAGATGGGTCGTCGGCGACGGCGCGCTACAGTCGCGTCGCAGGGAGGATAGGCTGGGGCGCTCGTCGTGTATTTGCTAGGCAGATATCTATATGTCAGTCGCTCGCCAGGGGCTTGCGCTGCTATATGTCGCATGTCCCATGTTACATTTTGTGAGCTTAGGTGAGCACGACATTATGCTGTGGCACTGTGACGTTGGCCGGAATTTCGCCTACCGTCAGGATGAGTTGCAATCTACAGTATTTTGTACGGCCCTTACGTCAAAAAGGAGGTATCTTAAGTCTTCTTCGTCCCCGACGATGCATCCGCCGGGAGTCGAACCCGGAGCTAGGCCATGGGAAGACCCAATGTTACCGCTACACCACGAATGCAATGCAAGCTGCCCACTCTGTACTGGGCTACAATATACAGTATTCACAGACTCGCCTCTGTCCGCCGCTAGCATTCTTGATTGTTCTTTGCGGCTCGGTCATCTCAACGGTGAATACCTTGCCTGCAGATGGCATGCATACAAAGCGAAAGGGAAGAGCCAGTCTCACATACATTTACTGCAATAGGTGAGAGCAAAAACTCGAGCTACTTCAGAGACAGACAGCCGCCGAACTTCTTCCTAGCAGCCTCGTCCATCTTCGCTTTCACCTCCTTGAACGCCCTCCACCAGGCCAGTCCGACAACTTCCGAGGTCGTCCGCGTGGGCCGCTCGCCTGCCTGAGCCGTCTCAGTAGCCTTCTCCCAGGCACCAAAGTAGCGACGAAGAAGGACGAGCCACCACTTGACCACAGCCACAGCCCGCTCGACGCCCGTATCACTCGAACGGGTCCCATCGACACATTGCACGAGGAACTTCGCAAAGTAGTCGACATCGCGCTGGTTGGGCGGGTGCTCTTTGAACCCGTCGACCCATGCCTCGATGACACGTTGCAAGTCGTCCGTCTCGCTGAAGTAGAGCTTCTCGCCCTTCTCCTTGCCTTGCTGCTTGAGGGTCGGCGGCTGGAGATAGACGGCCTTCGGGGCCGGAGGAGGACGGAAGACGATCCCGGGGGACTTCGACGACCGCTTCCCGCGTCCACTCGAGGGCTTTAGGACCTTGCGTTCGCCGGCGTACAAAGTGACTCCGGGAGCACGATGCGCCGCGAGCTGCTCGCGCTGCATCTCAGGTGGAAGGGCAGCGAAGACATCGGGATCAATGCCGTACTTCTGCAGCTCGTTCTTGGTGACGCTGACCGAGGATGTGTAGACGCGCTTCGTGAAGAGCTTGTTGGTCGGCGAAAGCAAGGGTCGATTTCGAGGAGCGAGCTGCCGGGTGATGCGCTTCACGTTCGTGCCCTTGACGGTAATGTTGAACTTCTTCTCAGGCTCTGCTGCAGCAGGAGAGGGTTCTTTGGCAGCAGGTCCAGGTGTGGCGGATCGACGCCTATACTCCTCTTCAAGTTCCTTGCGAACGTCGTCCGGGAGAGCCTCGAAGACCGACATGTCGACTTGGGAGAAGGACGGTAGTTCGATATCGGCCTTCACCTGCGCTGGGCCTGCTGGTTTGTCGATGCATTGAATGTCGTCATCTTCCTGAGAAGGCGGCTGCACGGCAATGTTTGGTTGCCAAACCTCCTCGATATCGCCGTTCACGCTCTCCTTTGGGACAGTCTTGGCCCGACTCTTTTCGGAAGTCTCGACGCGCTTGAAGGGGAGCACAGCTTGGCCGAGCTCATTATCCTGCCCTCCTGAAGATTTCTCCAGCTTCTGAATCTGGATTCCGATGCCGCGAAGTTCTCTCGGATCGAAGTTGAAACTCTTGAGCAGTCGCCACGCATGCTCGCCAATGACCTTATCGTCGCTGGTCGCGCGACCACCAGGGGCGATCAGAGGCGTCTGCTTGTTGTACGCTTCGCAGATGCCGTGCCCAAGGAACTAAGACGCCCACGGTCAGCAAAGCGTGAATCCAGTTTCGAATGGTATTACCTTGGGTGCCTCGACGGGCGCACCTGGGTCTCGCACCAGAATCTTTAGAGTGAGAGAACGGCCGCGCATGTCGATGCTGTTGAGACGGCGTGACACCTCTTCAGCCATCTGGTATATAAACGTCTCCGCCTGCTCGTTATCTTCGAAGCGGATGCCATACTGCACCATGCTGATCTTAGCACCGGCGCGAATGATAGCAGGCCCTCGACTCACGTTGATATCACAAGAGACCGACTTGCGCGGCTTGTCGCTCTCAAGCTGCCTATCATCAATCCCGCGAAGCGCCTTGTAGAGCGTCTCGCCCGTCCCCTTGCCCAGCGCCTCGCACAGCGTTGCCTTGCTCTTCTTCGCCAACTCGCCCAGGTTTGTCGCCCCGAGCTTCTCGGCAGCCTTCTGGCGAGCCGAGTGCCCAAAGCCGTGTAGGTCGTCGATATCGAGGGGGGCGAGGAACTCGGGGACGTCTTCGGGACGAAGGTGGAATGATCCTGCGGGCTTGGCTCGGCGGGAGGCGAGTCGGGCGAGCATAATGTTGTGGGAGATGCCGATGCTCACTACGTCGCCGTGAACGATTAGCCATCAAGAATGAGAGTACAGATACGGGGCCCTAGCTTACCCTCGCAGCCAGTAACCTTCCTTACTTGCGCTCGGATAGCCTCCGCGAAGTCTTTGGCAGGGTCGACTGCTTCCAAGATCTTGCCCTCACAACGCTCTGCGAGCTCCGTCCGTATACGGGCGACGCTGCTCGTCACGTCGATGAGGGCCTCGTCGACGGAGACTGCTTGCAGGTCGTCCGCATGTGCCATGAGGATGGTGTAGAATTGCAGCGAGAATTGCTTGTATCTGCAGACGGGGTTTCAGAGAAGACCCCAGGTAAGTGCATGTAGATGATAGACGGACCGCTGGAACTCGTAGGGTATGGTGATCACCGTAGGGCACAGCTGGCGAGCTTGTTGGAGACTGTTCTCTATCAGCGACTGAACACTAACGAAAGAGAGAACGGGCTTACCTCATACCACCCTTGATCCCGAACTTGCGAGCCTCATAGCTCGCACTCGCTATTTCACTCGTACTCGAGCCACTCCCGGTATTCCCCTGAGAGTGACACACCACGACAGGCTTACCACGCAAATGCGGGCGATCAACGAGCCCAGCAGAGACGAAGAAGCTGTCGAAGTCGCAGTGCATGATGACACGCTCTTCATCCACGGCTTTTTCCTTGCCCTTCCCTTTTCCCGGCATCCGTTTGACGAGTCTCGAGCCGCGCATGCTCACGTCTCCCTCGAGCCCACCGCTCCTCAGCCCTCGCCCGCCGATGTTCTCCTGCACAATTCGTTCGACCGCCGCTTGACTTGCACTGGGGATGCCGGAGGATTGGGTGCCGAGCCGGCTCCACGCGTCTGCCCCGCCGTTCTCCGCTTTCTCCTGCGCCTCCGCGACGAGGTTCTTCAGCTCCGCCTTCCACGTCGACAAGTGGTGCAGGCGCGAGTTCTTGTAGAACCCCTCAATGAAGCCCGGAGCGACGGACGTATGTGCGGCCCGCCACGCCGGGTCTTGCATCGCGCGCTCGGCGTTAGGGTTCGACTTGAAGGCGGCGTAGCCGGGGATACGGGCGGCTTCTTCGGGAGTGGCGGGGTCGGTGATGTAGAGCGGCTTGGAGGGCATCTTTGGCGTGCCTTTGTGAGGGGAGAGGAACGTCTGCTTCTTCGGCGTTCGAGGTGGGGTGATCGTCTTGGTCGGGATTCGCGAGGGGCCTGCAAGGGATTCAGTGGCGGGGCGCTCCTCAATTTGTGCTGGGGGATCGGGAGTTGCTGGACGGCTTGTGCCAGGTCCGGCTTGGGCAGGTGAGCGTGTCGCTTGCGACACGAAACCATCGAATAAGGACTTCTGCGTGACTTTCCGCCCTTGCGCTCCCTCGACGCGCTCTCCTGGACGGTAGAGGTAGTCCTGCCAAGGAAGCAGCGTGCCCGCCTGGATGCTGTCTACCAGCCATTCTGGCCTTACGACCTTCATGTGCTTGAACTCCCGTATCTTTGCTGGCGTCAGCGAGCAAGTAATGATATGTGTCCTGGCAATGACTGGGTCAGTTTGTGTACGCAGATGGAGTAAGGTGGCTGAGGGGCATACACGAGGGATTTCTTGTCCAAGTATGCATGGTAGATACCACCGTGCTGGATTATCATTTGTCGCAGATCCTGTACAGAGGGCTCCGTCCAGCCATTGATCTGCAGCGTGTCAGCATCCGTTCGCACTATGATCATGTCCTTGCGCAATACTAACATAGATCTGAAGTCCGCGGAAGATCTTCTCCTGACTGTCGTCCTCGTCTTCGTTCATTTCCGCGTTCTGAATTTGCAGCTTCGCCCTCTTCCGAACCATGTACTCTCCAAACTCGCCGAAACGTGACGCGCCGTATGTGTGCGAGTCTAAGTACGTGCCGTCCGCTTCTGCATCCTTGGCGTCGACGGAAGCGAGCACCGCATGATACTGCGTGCCGTCCAAATATTCGAGCTCATCAGGAGACCGAGGTCGCTTCGGCTGACGCTGCGTCAGCGGAGGAAAGTCGCCTCCATCGTCAACTGGTTGCGGGCGTTGAGTGAGAGGAGGCGCTTCGGGTACATCTTGTGATGTAGAGGTGGGCAGTGAGACTTCCGTAATGGCTCGCAAGAAGTCGGGATCATCATCGAAGTATTCCGAGGAATGGCTGCTGTTCTGAGTCAGCTGCGACATCTTGGGGCGCGCTCATCGATGCTCGAGCCGAAGGTGAGAGTCTTGTGTGGTTCTTGCGCGGCGTCTGAACGGTGTTGGACAGGGTTACAGCCGTGTGGCTGATTGGTTCAGGTTGAGGAACGCGTGCAAGTTGCGTAAAGCGCCGGATGGTTGTTTGGCAAGAGCCTCTGGACCAAACAAACGGTGTACGGCACGGGCGTCTGTCTGAGATGCCGACGCCACAACCACGCCTCCATCATGATGCACCGGAAACAGCGCCGGACGCCTCTCATCCAATCAACGTCACTCGTCCTGCAGCGCTGACACCGGCGGCGTCGCAGACAGCAAAGCTGTACTTCGACAGGCACACAGATTCGTGAGCTGGCCGGCGGCGACTTTCTCCAGCTACTACTGTATATCTTCGCCTTTGGACACCACGACACTACAGCCTCTTGCAAGCCACCATGCCTGACGGATACGACTACCTCTTCAAGCTCCTCCTCATCGGCGATTCCGGAGTCGGCAAGGTAAGATCATGACAGTCCGCCAACCCGTGCACGCATGCTGACGAAGGCATGGAAAGTCATGTCTATTGCTGAGGTTCGCAGAGGACGCGTTCACGGACAGTTACCTGAGCACCATCGGCGTTGACTTCAAGATCCGGACGATTGAGTTGGAGGGGAAGACGGTGAAGCTGCAGATCGTGAGTTTCGTCGTCCCTTCAGCAGATCCAGAGTCCTCAAGGTCGCACGTTCTGTCTTCAGTGGGACACCGCTGGTCAAGAACGGTTTCGTACTATTGCTGCCGCATACTACCGTGGTGCGCACGGCATTATCATGGTGTACGACGTCACCGAGCTGGGTTAGCACTCGTCGCCGCTCTTGTCTCGGAGGCTGCCCAGCTGATCATCTACGCTGCAGAAACCTTCTCGAATGTAAAGGGGTGGATCCAAGAGATTGAGCGGTACGCGTCGGAAGGCGTCAAGAAACTCATCATCGGCAACAAGTCCGATCTGGTGGAGAGGAAAGTCGTGGAGTACTCTGTAGCGAAGGTCAGTCTGGTCTCTCCTGCAGCTGACCTACTATAACTAAACCATACCATCGTCCAGGAATTTGCCGACAGCTTGTCAATACCCTTCATCGAGACGTCCGCGAAAAACTCGACGAACGTGGAGGAGGCATTCACGCTGATGGCGAAGACCATCAAGGACGAGTGCGTCTTACTCTTTCATCCCTCCTGTTGCTACTTACCCATGATCGTGCTCTTCAGTGTCGACTCTCAGCCCGAAGACAACGGCAGCTCAAAGACGACGTCGGTCACTCCCGGACGCAACCTGAACCAAGAGGATGAGTCCGGTGGCTGCTCTTGCTGATTCACCACAGGGACTAGCATGCATAGACCTGTCGTTGACTTGCTCTGCACTTTGGATTGATACCAACGTTCATTATTCCCCGGACTTTGTATTTCTACCTCGCACGCGTACGGCGGAACTATACTATACTGGCCTGTCAAGTGCTTGTCGCAAGCGATTCTGTTCCAAGTGACGCTCCTGACGATATGCATATGTAGCATGATCACTTTACAATGGTGAGTAATCAATGCATCATGCGACATAGCGGTCGGCTTACACCGCCCCACAGGTGAGCCTCGCGGCGTTATCAAGCGACTGGCTTCTCAAGTCTCAAGATGACTTCTCAGATCTCAGGTATCATAGCAAGCGATATCGATACAAATCGCTACTGTCCATGGTGGTGACATACTGTGCATCATAAACTTGCATAATCTTCACTTTCACTTGAGGTGCGCATGGTTCTCCGGAGCGTCCCATGACAGCAGCCCGTCCGGCCCCACTTTCTCCGTGATCAGCTTCTCGCTCAACTCCCACAGCTTCCTGCCCAGCTCCGGGTCCTGCGCCTGCTTCGACTCCTCGGACAGCTTCCCCGCCTCCGTGAAATACTTCCCGTTCCACCCATTCTTCTCCACGTCCTCGCTCGTCGCCGCCCACAGCGTGCTCAGCGCGCCCTTCTCCGGCTTTCGCATCAGCGGCACCACCGCGGCCTTCATGAGCGTCCCCAATACCCTTCCATACGCCTCCTTCATCTGCTCCGGCTGGTTCGTGTGCACCCCGCCGGGGTGCGTGGCGAGTGCGATGATGCGGTCGCCGTTCGGCTTGAACACGCGCTCGACGAGGCCATACTTGATGAACAGGAGCACCGCGAGCTTCGAGCGCGCGTAGTAGCCGTTCGGGCCCAGGCCGATGTCCTCGGTCACCTCGGAGACGTTGGCGAAGCGCACTGAGGAGGGCGCGGTGCGGTGCAGCTCGGAGGAGACGGACACGATGCGTGGCGGAGGTGTGCCCGGGAGCGCGGCGGTGCGCCGGAGGAGAGGGAGGAGGCGGTTGATGAGGAGGAAGTGGCCGAGGTGGTTCACGCCGAAGTGCCGGTCGATGCCCGAGGCGGTAAGTGCGAACGCGTTCACGCCGACGCCTGCATCTGCGATGAGCTACATGTGTACCAATCAGTCCACGTCCATGAGACGCCGTGGGAGGTGAGTGGTGGTACTGACCAGATCTAGTCGCTTCTCGGTCTCGCGGATGCGATCCCCGACGTCTTTGACCATCTGGAGGTTCCCCAGGTCGCACTCAACGAACTCGATGTCGACATCAGGATCTTCCTCCTTGATGGTCGCGACCGTCTTGTCCCCGTTCTCCTCCATCCTGGAGAGAACGAGGACGCGCGCCTTTGCGAGGGCGAGCGCATGAGCGATCTCGAACCCGACGCCTTGCGTACCGCCGGTAACGAGTGCTGTCTAGTCTCACTTGTGAGTGCTCTGTCCTCATAATATAGAAGAAATGCATGTAAGTATGGACATACCCTTCCTCGAAGGTCGGACTCGGAGACGCTGGACTGATTGAACTCCGTGTCCTTGCTTGACACCTTGTTGAGGACTTTCTGCATGATGTCGTGTGGTTTGAACAGTCTGGTATAGCTGGGTATGTACGTGTGCGGGTATAGGTTCGTGTGCAGACTCAGTTACAGTATGTTGTGCCCTCTCATCATCGGAGCTCCTTCTGTGCTTATATCCTTGTGCGATGGTGGGACCACGGTGGATCCACTCCGTCATACACCTTCTCGGCTAAGTCACCATGGCCACCAACTTGAACTTCTCCCTTCGGGCCTTACAACTTGAACTCGAGTATGCTGTCGTGACCATTCGCCGAGTAGCTATACGACCAGCTGCAGAGGCATAGCTGAAGCAGGCACTGTACTACAGTTTGATGGACCAACATCCAAGCCTGGGCGCAGCGGGTTTGGCAAGCTTGCAAGAAGTTTCGGCGGCGGCCCCGGCGGCGCGAGGGCTCATAGGCCTAACCCTAACTCTAACTCTAACCCTAACCTAGCAACCGCCTGGAACCTCGTTGCCAGGTTAGGTCTAGCTGATGGGCGTCTGAAGGGCGCTAAGCCTCGAACGTCGCGCCTCGCCCCGCCACAGACGCGACTTGTCCTCCTCCCAACCACCTTCTCCTGGAGCCCTTCCACAGCGCGGTTGCGTACCTCTTAACGGCTCGTTTGTTGGACCTTTGTATGGCTGTGACGAGGAATAACACACCTCAAGATGGCGAGGAGGACGCAGCTGCGCCGGTCTTCACCAGCAACGGCCGCCCCGTATTCTTCTACCTGTATGGGACAAACGAACCACACTCGTACTGGGCCCTCTCACAAGGACAGAGGGAGGAGCTCTCTGCACTGATTGAGGTGAGTTGAGCTTTTAGGACGCGAATATGCAATCGTATGAGCAGTTCTCTGACCCGCAACAGGAAAACGGCGGTCATATTTGCCGGTCTGCCCGGGATGCAGATACGATCATCGTCAACTCCGCTGGGCTCGATAACCTGCGCAAGAAATACGAACTGGAGCGGACAAAGTATGTTGAACTTCCGTCGTTCGTCCGGAGGTGTATCTCGAAAGGCCGCTACATGCATGATCCCGTCATGAAGTTGCCTATGGGAGGCGTTCCCCCTAAGCGGTGAGTTTCTTCAGTGCTTCCATTTCTAGCGAATGCAAGCGCCCGCGTATTATATGGGAGACGGCGTACAGCTAGACGAACGCATAGACGCGCGCTCTGAACCGCCTTACTCGCACCCCCGCGCTTGGAATCTCCAAGTGGGACCAGTGAGACTACGCGATCTTCGCGGACCTTTCAGTGCTAACGGCCGACCCGCCGTCGCTCACGCTATCAGGCGCTGCCTCTTGTTATCATGAAGCTCACAAAAATTCAGGACCCGTACCAACTTCACCGCGGAGGACGACCGGTATCTGTGCAAATTCCTCGCGTCCTACATACCCTACCCCGAAGCAGGCGGCCGCCTTGGTAGGATGACATACATCACTCTGATGGAGAAGGCCCACGATGTGCGTATCTGCTTTTGTTCGCCGTCCGCGCCACCGTCCGCTCACTGCCGTAGCCCGATCTGGACTACGAATGGGCGAAGCGACATACGGCCGAGTCGTGGAGGGAGCGCTACAAAAAGAAGCAGGTCATATTCGACCCCATTATCGCGCAAATGGTGAAGGAGAACCCACCGCCACTCGACGGGAAGGGTGTCCGGCCGCACGACAGGCGGGTCAACGGCAGCGCTCCACTTAGGCACATACACCTCATGGAAGAGGAAGAGGACGACGAGGATGATGCCCGCCTCGACAACCAGCAGGATGAAGAGCGCGGCGAATTTGAGCAGGAGGCGCATGTCCGAGACGGTCGCGAATCTGGCAGCGCTGCACCCTGGCCCCAGCCTCATTCTCGTCATACGGAGATAGGTCCTCAACCGTCTAACTCGCCGGTTGAGCAGCCGCGCGGCAGGGTTCAGTCAGCGCCTCACCCGCAACAACGTACGTGGCAGCGAGATCAACATGGATCTGAGGATGAGGACACGGGCGAGTTTTCATACAATCCCGAGTGAGTTCGCCGACATATACGATCTATATCCGCCGGCTGATTCCTATCAGTCCCGTGAACGAAGATGAGAATCATCAGCCCGGGTCCGAGGACGCCGGTCCTTCTGAGACGCGACACACCCCGTCACCTCCGCCGCCGCCTCCTCAGCGCACACGAAATCTATCCACGCAGGGAACTCTCGCTCGCCCTCGCGCTGGTATCATTGCGAGGGAACCCAGCGTCGCTGCCCCACGGGCTAACCGGGCCGGGCCATCGCAAGTCCCAATGAGCTCCCAAGCGACCCTCGTCGGTCCTGTACCCACCCAGCTGCGTGGGGCGGCGGCGGCAGCGAAGCTTCCGCCTAGCCAATCGCGTTCTCGAGAGGAGGAGCCCAGGCCCCCCAAAGTAAGGGCTTCGAAGCGCCGCAAGATCGTCCAGCCTCCGCCCGAACCACCCGCCGTCCTACCCGAGCCGCTGAGAGAAACTGGAACTAGGCCGTCGCGGTCCACGGCCCAGAAGGGAAAGCAGCCGGCCCAGACAGTCGCCGCGCGCAAGACTGCCTCGTCCGCTCGGCCACAGCCTCCGCGCGCTCAGTCGGGTACTCCGGACGACCGTGAGGAGGAGGATGAAGATGACGAAATGCGGTCCTCGGACGAGGTATTTGAACCTGGCGAGGCGG
This sequence comes from Pilatotrama ljubarskyi, assembly GCA_022385805.1. Taxonomy (NCBI): domain Eukaryota; kingdom Fungi; phylum Basidiomycota; class Agaricomycetes; order Polyporales; family Polyporaceae; genus Pilatotrama; species Pilatotrama ljubarskyi. Next base: position 157,738 of record MU277677.1, read on the forward strand.
TGCCGCAGACACATGGCGTCGTCCCGACGCTCGAGGACGAGCGCTTTGTGGAGGACCTCCTCGAAACGAGCGCCGAGACGAGCGGGCGCGTCTCCCCAGACGATCCCTTTGCCGCACCGTCCGGAAGCGAAGAGCTGGACAGCGACGACCAGCGTACCCGGGAGAAGCTCCTCCCCGGCCGACAGGAGCGCCACAGTCGCATGAGCTCAATGGCATCATCCAGTAGGAACGCCTTGATGATCTCTCGCCTGCGCGAGATGGGCGAAATGGAGGTGGATTTCGCTAAGACGCTCGATCTGACGCGTCCCGCTACACGTGAGCGGTCCGTCTCTGGTGCCATGCAGGGTGCAGGGCCGTCGCGAGGCCCCAACACGCTTCTACCCGAGCATACACTGCGGCGCGGCGTGACGGAGGGGTCGACGTCTTCGCTTGAGGGAGTCCCGCTCGCCGGGACGAGGGCGAGCGCGCACAAGGAGCAGTCGAGGGAGTACGTCCCCCCGCCTGGCACGAAGGCGAGGAGCGCTCGCGAGAGTGGGCTCCGACCGAGCCCTCCCAAGCTGGAGCTGCGTAACCGCGTCGTCAATCGACCGCGCAAGGTGTGAGGGGACCTGTTAGTGGGTCTCCTGGGTTTGGGCCTCTGCGGTACTCGTTGTTTCCTTGATGAATTTCTTTCTCTGGATGCCCTGGCTGCGACCTCTCTCGTTGATGTATATACTGGAGACAATATGCTACCGTACCTCATCTTAGAGGATGCTCATGTAACCTACAGCGTCTTTGAATTCTGCGTTCTGGCCCATTGTGCCCGTCGGCAGTCTCCAGCGCAAGCTGCTATGCCGGCTTCACTCCCCGTGCGAGGAACCACTGCGTCTCTACGCCTGTCGAGGCCATCTTAGCCGTGAACGCGTCCCTCAGCTCGAATTCCTGGAGACCCGCTCCTTCGAACGCCTGGCGGATGGCATCCTCGGTCAACCCGTGCTTGTGGGGGACGATATGGTGATGCGTCTCGCAGAAGAGCTCGCGGCCGTCTGGAGCTGCCCTGATGTCGGTTACGAGGAGCGAGCCCCCCGGCTTCAGGAAGTGCGCTAGTTTTCGTGTCGTGCCGTCGATGGAGGGAAAATGGTGGTATGACGCGCAACACTATTCCAGCAAAGTCCCGACGCCCGGCCACCATGAGACGTCTGTGACAGGTGCATAGAGGGCAGAACGGTACGCACGACGACGAGGTCAAACTTAGCATCATCAAGTTCACCTGACTCTCCTTTCAGCTCAACACACACTGCACGCATCTCCTCCGGGGAAAGGCCTTGATTCGAAGCTTGATCGTTGTACTGCTGCACGGACGCCGGGCTGATGTCTACCCCGACGATACTCTTCACATGTGGGCAAAGAGCTTGCGACAGCAAGCCTGCACGTTCGTCGAATAGGTCTCTTCAGCCTCCCATGCACTGGAAAACGAAGGCTCACCTGTCCCACAAGCGTAGTCTAGTACTTCGGTCGTGTCCTCGTCGAAGAGCGTTGGGTAGGCGCGCCGCATCGCTGCGACGTTCTTCTGCCCGAGCTTACGCGCTTCCGGGTGCCGATGCCCGTGCGCATGCTCGTCGAAAAACGCCTTGTTTGCTTGTGCGAAGTCATGGTGGGTATGCGCCGAGCTCGAACTAGACATCTGATCAAGTGTATACTAGGGTGGGTTGATGACAGGCGGTGGAGGTCAATGGTGAGTAGAAGTCCGAGTAGTTCGGAGATGGGCTCGATTCCTGATCGATCGAGTTGACCGAGAGGGTACCCACGACGTCGATCTTGTGCCTGATCTCTGCTGTCTCATTCCCCGGGCCGCAGGCCCACTCTGACTTCAACCCGAGGGTTGTCTACCAGCAGACTTGGTGAGCACTGCAGACGAAAAGCACAATGAGAGTGTTCTACTACACATCTGACATCGTGCTAGCGTTACAGACGTATCATGTGAGTTTCCTACAGGCTCCCGACAGGCGGTCCACTAAGCTGACTTGACACCCCGCGCGAGGAACGACTGAAGGTCTGCAGCCGCCCCGTACTGCTTCATGAAGTGCAGTAGGGGCCTGCTCTTGCACTCAACATCGGCCCGCCCGGTATACTCGTACGCTATCCGCATCGGCTCCTCGGACAACCCGTACTTGTGCGGCACGATGTCGTGCCGCCGCTGGGTTTTCCTACTGTGCGGCCATCTGTCCACAATCGAGCTGCAAGTACATACGTGATCCACTACATGATCATACCATGTCCCATTATTAGGCCTTGTCAGCGGGTTTCACACCGCGCGCCAGGAACCATTGCAGGTCCGCCCCGAACATCTTCGCCATGAACTCCGGAGCAGGCATGCTGTTGAACCCAAAGTTCGTCAAGCCCTGTTCTTCGAACGTCTTCCGCATCGTCTCCTCGGTGAGCCCGTGCTTGTGCGGGACGAGGTGGTGGTGCGTCTCCGGGACGAGCACGCGTCCGTCCGGAGCAGCCTTGAGGTCGGTGACGAGGAGCGACCCGCCCGGCTTCAGGAAGAACGCGAGGATGCGTGTGGTCTCTTCGATCGACACCATGTGGTGGTAGGCAGCGCAGCACTGAGCAAACAAACGGTGAGTGGCTGATCGGTGCGTTCAAACGATGTTCGAGGAGACGTACTATGATGACGTCGAACTTCTTTCCATCCCGTTCACCGGGCTCGCCCTTAAGCGGACCGACGACCGCCTTCATCTCGGAGGCGAAGCCTTTGTCCGCCGCCTGCTTATTGAAGAGATCTACAGATCCTTGACTGATGTCGACGCCCAAGATATGCTCCACATAGGGACGCAAAGCCTGCGAGACCAAGCCTTCACCATCCCGGTACATTGCAGACGTTAGAGAGTGACATCTTCAGAGGTCAGACCGAGACGTACCGATGCCGCAGGCATAGTCGAGCACCTCAGTGTGCTCCTTGTCAAACAGAGACGGGTAGTGTTCGCGCATGGTGTTGACGGTGATGACGCCGAGCTCGCGGGCGTAAGGGTGTTCCTCCTCGAGCTTCCCCGCGTGCTCGTCGAAGTGCGCCTTGTTGGCCTGGGCGAAGTCGTGACCACGGTGTTCAGAGGCGGAAGTCATGACTGAGTTGTGCGTGTGACGTAGATCTGAGAGGTGTCGAGAGGGAAGAATGGGACGTGTATCGCGATAGCGGCGTCCCCCTGGAGATGCTGGTTTTATGTATGCAATGAAGGAAAGGACGACGGGGTCTCCAGAGTCAGACGTCGAAATTCGGAATTGCAGTTGAGGCCGGACTGGGGAGGTACTCGTGCATTTGCGAAGCACAGCTGCGATCGAATCGAAGATCCGAATCACACGATCGAGCAGTGCGGTGCTTCTCCCCGCACTGTATGTACCCCAAACTCTCAGGAACACTCCCTACCCTGCCCCTGCCCGCTGTGAGTCCGCGAAGCAAGAAAGAACACCCTCTAACCCAGCCTCTTTGCATCCGTCCTATGAACTCGGCGGCGAGGAGCACTGGCATATCGCGAGCACCGACAATACCTCGAAGTCAAGGCGACAGAACGGCAGATCCTCTATCTCGGAGCGCGGCGCCTTCACTCCGAAAAGTGCCCTGCTGCTCAGCTGCACGGTCATCAGGGTGACCGGCACTTGCTGGATATCAACGCCAAGAGTTTCTCCGCTGTTATGCAATGTCTAATTCGTGCCTGCGCAAACCGCTTCAATACGCACAGAGCGGGCCATTACGCGTACGAGGGGCTCGGATAGAGCAGAGCAGTCAGGTGAAACGCTGACTTTGACCGCCGTCTGGACGAGCAAACAGTGATGGACGGTCACGGTACTCGCCCGTCCCGGTGAAACAGCTCGACACCTACAAGGATTCGTGACCCTCGCGGGCAGACGCAGGCAGTATGAGACCGCGCAGGTCTTCTCGACACCTGTCGCTCCTCATGCAATACAATCTAGACACTGCTTCGTCGACATCGCGAGTTTCCTCCCAGGGGGAGGCCGTAAGAGGTACAGTCTCGCGACCTCTATGAGTATAACAGGAGAGCGGAAACCAGACATGATCATACCATGACTTCGGAAGTACCGCGATGCACCAGTGCGACGCATACTGCTGAAGCCTGCTGAACGTCTACAATCCAGAGACGCGAACGTGTGAAGTTAAGACCCGTTTAGGCATTCTATAGCATGGAGGGAGCAGCCCAATGGTCAGAATTCGAAGCGATAAGCGACGGGGTAAGATCACACGCACCTTCTCCCCCTTCGCCTTGCGCCTACGTCTGCGCCGTCCTCCTCCCTGCCCCCGGTAGGCACTCACATGGATGAGGAACGTGCTTAGGAGGGGATTGTTCCTGGCCTTGTCGATGGGAAAGACCTTCCCGGTCCTGTCGATGTACTTCGCGAGCTCCTTCTCTGACTTGAAGATCCTGGGCCGCGTGTCGGGAGTCTTGTACGAGTCAACAAGGTCGACGATGTTCACGTAGACCCCGTGCAAAGCCTGACAAAGACGAGAGCGGTGAGTCACAAGCGCGTGCCGCTACTCGTTATCGACAAGCATATTGCAAGCCCTTTGGGGGTCAGACTTACTCCCATGCATTCGGTGATGCTCCCCAACACCAGCCCTTCGCCCACCCCGAGATGTTGGAGGAGCTTCTGCCAAGACCTCAAGCTGTTCGAGTTCTTCCCGAACGCCTCCTCAAAGTCCTCCGCCGCGTGGACTCCAAAGAACTGACGTCTCTCGTTCTTGTATGCTTTGGTCTTCTTCCTCAACCCACTCACTATCGCCAGGCGGCGGAACTCGGCCACGAGCGAGGCGCTCGGGTCGCGCTTGAAGACAGGCACGACTGGGCGCGCCTCCTCGGGGGCGGGTTCCTGCGCCTTAGGGGGCGGGGAGTCGACGGTCGACATGGGGGCGAGGGCGATCGGAGGAATGGGAGAAAGAGAGAGAGAGGAGAGGGTGTATAAGGTTCAAGGCAATACGGGTGCTTGATTCGGTCGTCGCTACGCCGATGTGACCTGGAAGCCTGCCTTGACAGCGCCTGTGCTCCAGGGCGAGAAGAAGCTTGTAGGCTGGCAGACGCGACGTCCAGCTCTGGCAGAGCAGGCAAGCTTGTTCCCTCGCAGAGCCGCACGCCAAAACCTGGCGGTGAGGCTCCCGAGGGCAAAGGTCGTTTACTACACGCTCACCACCGCGCCCACAAACGCGTAACAAACGTGCAGAACGGAGGCGATCTGCAGATAAATACTATACATAGTCCAAGAAACCAGGCCGGGACGATTCAGAAAGCATGGCATGCGCAACCAGGAACATCTGCATTGGCCGCGAGAGCTCTGCCGCATCATGAGAACACCCTAGCTGTCCGAGGCACGTAACATATGAGCATATACCATGCAGCAAACCTCCACGCAACTCACATATACGCTCAGCGGAGTCCTGTCAAAGTTGCTAGCCGAACACGACGATGAGGAACTGCCTGAGCAAAGGGTTGGCCTTCGCTTTCTCCTTGAGGAAGACCTTGCCGCTGTTCCGAATGTATTCAGCGAGCGCGCTCTCCGAAGAGAACGTCCTCGGCCTGAAGTTCTGCCTCTTCGAGTCGACTAGATCGATAAGATTGACGTGTATGAGCTTCAACGCTTGCAGATAGAGTAAGTCATCACAACGATGCACAGCGAAAAGTAAAGACACACCTTCTTACATGCTCTGATACCGGTGGGAATCGTCGTCATGCCGAGGTGGCGGCACAGATCCTGCCAGGCATCGAGGCGCGAGTCGTTGTTTCCCCAGAAAGAGGCGAAGTCTTGTGCGGCAGCAGAGCCATAGAAGTTCCGCCGCTCCCTCTTGTACCTTGCGCTCTTCTTACCCCACCCGTTGGCAAGGGAAAGCCTGCGAAATTCGTCCGCTAGCAATGCAGTAGGGTCCCGCTCGAAGTTGACCATTGCAAGACCTGAAGCTGGCGGTTCAAGTTGAGGGAGGGAGATGATGGTGGGTGTCCTGGCCGGGGCGTGGCCAACTTCGACGATACTCGGGCATTGACACCTTTATATCTTCGACCCCGTACACGTGCATACTGCGATACTGGTCGAAAAGGCAGCCCGGATGCATAGGAGGTACCTACTTCGCTGTATGCGGTGATGGGCGTTCCGAGGCAAGGAGCAGATGAGGAAGCGCCCAGCCACAGCGGCCTCGTTCACTTAAACTCCCTCCCTCTGATCCTCAAAATGCCATCTTGCAAGAGTGTGGCCCTTCGTATATGCATAGCAGTGTCACTGCGGTATATGGGCCATCAGTAGGGCTACAAATGTGAATCATTACATGCGCGAGGGCACAAGAGATATACAGCTAGGGTGAATATACAGTGATCGGTCTATCTCGCAAAGATAGTCAAATGTGCATGTCCGTTCAGGGAAACACAAATGTGATAGTGGTCCGAAGATCGAAGGGAGCGTTACTAACAACGAGGCGCATCGAGCGAGTCCGAGTCTAACGCAAGAACGGGTTGCGTGAGCCACCCGTGTCGGTGGCCTGCAGCCAATACGCCCCGCGCGGCGGAGGCGCATCGGCCTGCGCCAGCTGCGTCACCGACCTTGCGTACTCCTGCGCAGGCGTCGGCGCGAGGTGTGTCGTCGGCTGCGCGGGCGGGTCCGGCGTCAGCCAGCTGCTGTACGTCGTGTTCGAGAACCGCGACGGCAGCAAGTCCGCCGCATTGCGCACAGGCTGGCGCGGTTCGGGCGCGCGCCGTGGTTGGCCCGTGACTTGTGAGTACAGCGACTCTTCCGCGAGGAGATCGTTCGTCGTCCGCCCGCGCTCGGAGCCCTTGCTGCTCGCCTTGTGCGAGTGGCGGTCGCTCTCGTAGTCGCGCAACGAGGGAAGCGGGGACGGCGCGCGGCTCGAGCCCGCGCGCGTGTACTCATACGAGCCGATGAGCTTCTCCATCTCGCGGTCGTGGCGGAGCGAGGACTCGCGGAGCCTCGCCATGTCGCGGTCATGCCGCGCGTCCTCGGCGACGCCCAGCTTCTCAAATGCGGGGCCGTACCGCGCCTCCTCGGCCGCGCGGAGTTTCGCGAGCCGGATGTCCTCGGTCTCCTTGGGCATCATCCAGCGCTGGCCTTTGCGGTGTCCAAAAAGCCGCTCGCCGAAGCGCACGAGGCGGTACCGCCAGCTCTTGGAGTGGTCGAGGTTCTTCGCCGCGGCGAAGTTCGCGGTCGCGGCGACGCGGCGCTTGCGCATGCGCCTGCGCCAGCACATGAGGAAGAGGACGAAGATGAAGGCGCAGCCGAGCGCCATCAGCAAGATTTCCCACCATTGGAGGGGACGCTTGACGACGGTGTTGGACGAGGGCGCGATGGGCGTGTCGATGCCGGTGACAGAGGGCAGGGGTGAGCCGGAGCTCGTTCCGGAAGCGGGTGGGACGACGACGAGGTCTGAGAGGCAGATGCCGAGCCCAGAAATTACGCTCGAGCCGCCACTGCACTTCGCAGAGACGCAGGCGCCGCCTTGGAGAACGTTGTTAGAGCTAGAGCACGCGAGACAGTTGCTAGGACCGGCGCCAGAGCAGCTCGAGCAGCTCGCGTCGCACGACTGGCATGAAGACGAGGTCTTGTCGAAGTACTGCGACTTGCTGCACGTGGGCAGACAGCGGCCGTTCGTGAGCACGGGGCGGTCTGCAGGGCAGCTGGAACACTGGTTGAACGAGCTTCCGGAGCAGGTCGCGCAATCCGGGTGGCAGGTGATACACTGGCCAGAGGAGCTGAACGTGTTCGAGGGGCAGGAGGCGACACATCTCCCACTGGAAGCGAGCTGGTTGTTCGCACACGTCAAGCAGAAGGTGGATGAGCCAGCACACGAGCTGCAGGAGGAATCGCAGGCTAGAGGAATGCGGACTCAGTATGACAAGGGCGAGACGGACAGAATCGAGTACTTACCGGTACAGGTGACGTTGTCCTTAGGGTCGAGGAAGGTTCCCGAGGGGCAGCTCTCGACACACTTGCCCTGCGAGAGGACAAAGCCAGGCAGGCATCCGGTGCACTGAACCTGGTCAATCGTCGATGCCACGTTGAAACTCGGGTACTTGCATGTAGTACACTTGGATGGGCAAGCTGGCATCTCCGTCAGTTAGCTGGAGACGGATGGGAGGCTATCATACTCACCATCGCAATTGTGCTTGTTGTTATCTGCAACCAGAACCGATCCGTCGCATACACCGTTTCCATCCGTGCCGACACAATTGCCGTTCAGGCTGTACTTCCCGGCACCACAGATGATACAGTCGTTAGAAGTAGGGCCAGAGCAAGTCTGGCAGAGCGGAGAACAAGGCTGGCACGAGGTCCCATTGCTGAAGCTGCCGTCAGGGCAGACGGTGCCAGTAGAAGTGATCGCCTGAGTGGCGATACACTCCGTACGGTCGTTCGCGTTCTGCGTGAATCCGGACTTGCAGGAGATGCAGTCACCACTTCCGTCTGCACACTGAGTGCAGCCGAGGCCGCACACTGTCAACCGTTGATCAGAATGACATCCATCAGGATAGTGTCTATCCACATACCTTCGCAGTTGCCATCCGAGTTGAGGAAGAACCCGGTATCGCACTTCGCGCACGCGGTACCATTGGTTCCGGTAGTCCAGCCCGCATTGCAGGTGCAGGACCCATCAGAGCCGCATACGCCATTCAAGCAGTTGCACGTGGACGGCGCGTTCTTGATCACGGGCTCGAGACACCTCCCAGTGCCCGTCATCCCATCGTCGCACGTCGCACAATCGGCGGGACATGCCTGGCAAGTGGGCCCGAAGAATCCAGGGGAGCACGTCTCGCAGGACGTCCCGTTGAATCCGGGTGGGCAGGTGCACGTCCCAGATGCAGAGCACACACCAGCGCCAGCGCATGGGGGAGAGCAGGCTGACGACTGAATGTCCAAGAGCTGAGACAGACCAGATGCGCCCGAAGGCAGTTGCGAGACGTCGGGAACGCTGTCCCAGAAGATTACGCGGTCGCTGGAAGAGCCGGAGAGCGCGACCCATACGTTTGAGGCAACTGCAAGTGAGCCAGGGGAGATCTTGGACGTGCTGTTCGACGGCGTGCTAGGAAGCTGGGCGAAGGTTGCTTGGCCCGAGTAGTTCGCTTGCGGGTAGACGGCCACTCCTGGCTGGAGCGCGAGGTTAAGAGGTAGTGACGTGTTCGCCTCGAACCCGGGGGAGGCTGATATTGATGCACTTGAGGAAGTAAGAAGATCGTGGAGAAGAGACGGGTTCGTCGTTGAGGTGTATTGTCCTGGTAGTAGTAGGAGGCTGGTTGCAGCGCCAGACGCGGATAGTGTCGCGCCAACTAGTAGATGGTGAGCTGGCAAACTGAAGACAGTGACGGTGCACACGTACTCGTGGTGTTAGTGAACCCTTCGAGGCATTGACCTGCAACGCAGACTACGGTTGGAGAAGATGGTTGTGCGGCGAACGCTGTGCCGAAAAGGAGCGAAGTCGTGAGGATGCTCGACAGCATGTCGAGGCGAGACGTCTAGTCGATGGTGGTAAGAGCGAAGGACAGAGTCGGCGCGCCTCTCCTGAAATGCCCTTCGGCTCTGCAAGAATTGCCATGGTTTCATTGTTGTGCGCAGGAATTGTCGGGAGAGGCGGCGGCGTTGTTTATTGTCCCTGCTATTGTTCTTAGAATAGGCGCTTAGCGCTCGTCGCCGCAAGTTGGCGCCCATCAACAAACACACACGCAAGCAAGCGCCCGTCACTGTGCGGCCCGGAGACCGGCAAGAGAGCTGCCGGATGCCGGATGCGGGGTACGCGCGACGCCGAAACGGGACCTCTGAGGAAGAGACCTCATGAAATCCGCCGCCACACACCGGGGTGCGGCAGTCCGTAGCCTGCGATCCTATGTATGTTCCCCCGCGTCTGGTAGCAGGATCTCCTGAAACTTAACCGCCTTCACATCTGCAAGGAGGGAGATGAACTCGAAAGGCGAAGACTCGGTGCGCTTCGAGGGCGACCTTTCCCCGAAGCAACGCTCAGCCATCCTCAACTTCGCCGAGATCATCCTCCGCGGACGGGGCCAGTTCGCGCAGCCCACCGGCTCTCGTCTGGAGATGTCGGAGGTTGCGGTATACGAGAGGGAGGAGGACGGCAAGACCCAGGTCCGGATGGTCTTCGAGATCGACATGGGCGAAGGTGCGTCGCAAGAGCCGTGACAGAGAAGCCGCTATATACGAAACGCTGCTTTTGGTGCGCTTCTCAAAGATATGCTCAACTCGGGCGGGAACATGCACGGCGGCTGTTCTATGTATCTCATAGACGTGTATGTCCCTTCTGGTCCATTCTGGGTGCGCCCTAAACTGCTCTCTCGGCGGGCCCACTGCAGCTGTTCCTCGATCGCCCTTGTCGCACTTGGTATCGCAACCCACAGATACGCCAACTTCGTCTCGCAAGCCATTACTACCGTCTTCCATGCACCGGCCACATTGTGAGTCACCAGACTATTGATAAAACTCGTCGGTAGACGTCCTCGTACTAATAAATGTCACGGCCTGGCAGAGGAGCTAGACTACGTATCGTCAACAATACGGTATCATTTGGAGCGCGTACCGTCTCCGCCCGAACGGAGGTATGTGGTCCGTTGTTGACCGTCTGCAGTCTTAACTGATCGCCGCCCATGCCAGATATGGGATACCACGAACCGTAGGCTGGTTGCGACAGGCATACATAATCAGATGCAGCCATCAACGCCGAAACTATAGTGAATACAGTACAGTATCCTTACCGGCGCGACTGCAGCTACCCATACGGCGCGTGCGTTCTGCATCTCGCGATCCAAGATACTCCTCAACGGTGTGGTACATTTGTTCAGGGACGACAGGACGTCTTCATTCGCTCGCATTAGGGTGGACGCCTTACACTTCCAGACAGCTCGACGTTGTGGGTCCCTGAGTACTCTGCATGTTCTGGGCGCTGTGAACATGCTAGTAGGGCGCTGGGGAACATGCTAGTAAGGTGCTGTCGGCCGTGAAGCTGCGTCAACAGCCCTGATCGAAATGCTTTGGGTAAAACTCATAACTCACCTATGAAGTGTCAGTGACCGCCTCCTCATATGTGCAGACTCTGTCTGGCCAATTCCATGCACAAATGGAGCTGTGGCTCCTCGTTCAACGCTGTTCGAGCGAAATGGCACGGTAAGCCGTGTTGAGCACTACGGAGGCCGCTGAGTATATATACTGCCCTCGACAGCACGATTGTAGCTCACTGCGCTGCACGACAACACGACACCGGTGTACAACTCTCCCCCCACGTTCCGACTTCTACAAGACTTCTACAAGATGCAGAGAATTAACGACGACGTGCTGCAAACAATTCTCTCTTACCTCCACGGCGCGGAAGCGCTCCCTCTCACTCTCACTAGCAAGAGAATATCTTACTACGCAACGAAACGTGTTGCCTCGCTTGCCATCTGCGCGACTCCCTCAGCGTTGCTACGGCTTCGCGACTACTTACTTCGATCATCTACGCCGCACGCCGGGGACTTGAAGCTTCTCGCGATCGACTTCCAAGAGGGGCCTTCCGATGATCGGGAGTATAGGGAGTCCGTTCAAGCTTTGACCGAGGTGCTGAACGCTGCACACAATCTTCGCGCGCTGAGAATGCCGGCATGCTTGGAATCCTACCTGACTGAGGCCAGTCTTCGGGTTGCCCTCGGAAATAAGGAACGATTGGAGCAGTTGTCCCTAGGTACAGTCAATGATTCCACCGTCCGTACCATTTCGGAGCGGTTGAGGAGCCGCCTCCATTTTCTTGAACTGTTCTACTATGCACGGAACGGAACATCTGTCGATCACGGGCAGCCTATCTCGTTTCTCCCATTGCTCATGCTGCTCGCGAGGCAGAGTCGCCTCCAAGCTCTGTACCTCCACAACTTCAGGCCGACCGATACCCTTGCGCAAGCGTATGAGCACGTGTATGCGCAAGCCCTCCATATTCCACAACAGTTCAGCTCTCTCCACACCCTTCTCTTGAAGGACAGTAGCGCGCGCACACTCGGGCTGGTCCTCCTGTTTCCAGGACTGCGTGATTTGGAGATTGTGCCGCCGCCGCCGCCTGGCAATGTCCCCGCCGACGCCTTGCCACAGGCGCAATTGGGTATGGCTCTCCCTCCATGGATGGTTGCCCAGGGCTGGCCTCGTCTCAATCGCCTGCGCATCTCTTCCGTCGATGACGAGCCCATGATCACAGGGCGTCTCAATACGGCGCAGCGCCTCGAAATCGCCCACCGATTTGCGATAGGACCCCTTACTCACTCAAACCAGGCTATGACTCAGACCGGCAGATTGGACAACCTCCTGCGTGCCAGCAGGCCGCGCGAGCTAAGCCTTTGGATAGAAATCCGTCCGGGCACCTACTGGCAAGGGTTCCAAACCGCTCTCGGGCACATCTCGAACAGCCTGCGCATGCTGGAGCTCCGTTTGGCCATGAGCCCCGATCCAGCCGCTGAGACGGCGTTGAACTGGCAGGTAAGTCGACGACTCGGGTAGATATCGTGCAGGAAGCAGCTCATGCTATGCCTACAGGGTCAACTCTTGAACGCCCTCAACGGGCTACATCTCTACCACCTGCGGGTGGTGATTGACAGGCCTGTGCCTGGCCGGACGCCCTCGAACATAGAACAAAAGGAAGGAGATGCGTACCGCGGCCAGAATCTTGTTGGCCTCCTGCAGCGCATTCATGGTCAGAGGCGGACGTGGCGTCTTATTGAGATCGCTTGGAAGCGGCTAGGTCGCTCTGAGCCTCAGGAGGAGGATGTGGACCGCCCTGTTGTCGACGCACGCGGTCAAGAAGCATTCTGGGACGACGATCTATCCGGTTACTACTATCACTGCTGGTGGAAACACACGGACGGCGCGGTAATCGGATATCGGCCGCTGTCGAAGGGCGTCGTCGAACAAGTCTTGCGGGGCAATGACAGAGCTTGAACTTCAGCGTCTCTGACCGACCTCGACCTGCCGTGCATAGAGTGAGCACTTCTGCTCCTTCAAGGTTATTAACCGGCTGAGAGTACTGGCAGCAGAGATCCAGAGTTTCCTTGTCGTGTTTTCCCTCAGTTGCCATGGCCTGTATTCACGATGTGATTGTCTACCCAATAAACCATTGAGAGCTTCGCCTATGAGCACATCTCAGACGGCATAGAGATCGTCTTCCCAGAGGATCTCTTGGCCAAGGGTTCTCGTTTAGCCACTCGAACGTATCTGATCGCGTTCTACGTATATAGTGTCCATCATTGGAGGATAATATGTCCACCGTTAACGCATCGGCTTCCAGGCGATGACTCCGGCGCCCGGCATCCTCGAGGACACCGGAAGGCGGCGCGAATACGCCGAGCGCATGTCTGCAGCTACTGACCGTCCTCGAGTATGCCGGTCAGCATGCCTTGTATCAACGATCCAGCTCCTGCTAGGAGAGGGAACTTGGGCGAGCGAGCTATAGTGAGAGAGCGAGAAAAAGCCTGACGCTGAGAATGCCACATGCCAAGGGCGAAGTTGGTAGCGAGCTCAAAGCAAGTTGTGTAAGACAGTAGGACGAGTAAGAGAAGAGTCTACAACGTATATGTACTATGTCGAAGAGGCAGTGCGATCCCTTCCCGCCTGCTTCCCGCGACGCGCAAGTGCGCGTCTATCTTGTGATCGCGAGTTTATGGAGGTTGACGGGCGGTTCCTGGTCTCGTCATCTAGCACTGGATCCCACACTACCCATCACGCAGAGAAACAGTAGAACAGCGGCGACGCAGGTAAGTACTAGTATGGCGGCAGATGAACTGGCTCAGGCTCCTGGTGCTGCGAGTCTCATCGTGGACTTACTCGGGGTGGCCGAGGCTTTGCGTTCGTTCCACATGGAGTACTTTCAACTCCGCTTGGAACAGGATTCCCGCATAGGTCCGGCTGTCATGAAGTTGCAAAATCTCAAGTCATTGTCCCTTACGGGGATTGGCGACCCGACTCTCCGCATCATTGAATCCATGAAGGCAAACCTCAGTATTCTTCGTCTCAGCTTCCGCACGGTCCTCTACTCTGTCCGTGCCAACCCGGCCACAGTGCCAACCCTCTTCAGAGCGCTTGCGAGACACAAGGACTATGTACTTACTCTCGAGCTTGACCTCGACAGAGGTTTCCATCAGGATCCTCAACTGCCCGTCTACACCTCCCTCAGTGAGCCCCTCAACCAGCAGCTTCTCTCCTCGACAATGCTCTACCGATTCGTTCGCCATCTGGCAATTGGAGGGGTTCATGCGGAAGCCATCCACAACTTTGTCCAACATTGTCCAGCCTTGTCCACTCTATCCGTGCATGATTTCCCAGAAGTCGCCGAAGGTCAAGATAACAATATCAACGACCTGGAGATTGCAGCCAGCGCAGGACCAAGCGCCCCGCCGTTGCTTCGAGGCGTCCAGTTTCTATCTAATGGGTCACATTTTTCTCAGATCACGAAACGTCTAGGGACACTGGACCGGCTAGTACAAATCAGTAATTGGATTGATCTTCGGGCACCTCCGCCTGTTGCGCAACAACAAGCTGCCACGTTAGTCGGACAGGACGTTGCATCGCTTGTCATACGCGACATCAATCCCATTCGACTGCATCTCGGATTTGCACTGGACACTTGGCACCAGGTCACGAATGAGGTGGCGGACGCGCTTCGAGCAGTAGCCCAAAAGTCACGACCGCTGCGCATGCTCGAGCTGTGTCTCTCGCAGGTCAAGGAAGGCGAGGTGATGTCACCAGTGAGTCCTATATGTACAGCACTCAGTTGCGATGCCGAACAGCTCAACTTCGCTGTAGGAGACATTGGCAGAGACACTGGCGGAATTGAGTGACCTTCGGAGTCTGCGCCTCATATTTCCCGCTGAAATGCCGTATTCTTTCGAACCGCCAGATCAAGTAGTGAAGCTGACGCAGCTTCTCAGAAGAGACGAACTCGAATGACAGCGCTGACACGTTTGCCAGGAACTCTCCCGCGCTCTGGCCAGCAAGATGGAGAAGCTGGAATTCATAGGTATAACTTACAATCGCCAACTCGGCTCTGATGACGCGGATATAGTGGAAAACGTTTCGCCACGAGACGTGTTCGTGGATAGTGGTTGGTATCCAGACCAGTGGGATAGATACCCAGAGCTCATGCGTCATACGTGGTGGCGTGTCGAAAGATCACCGGTCAAAGACGATGCAAAGCCTACCTAAAGCTTAACCCCTCCGTCGCCACCACGGGCAGCATATGAACCGCGAGTCTCGGAGAAGTCACGCTATGGCCCGTAAGCTGTTCAACCCATCCATGGTACCGGTACACGCGCTTTCCACTACTGAACACCGCTTATTTGGCTCTTACGCCTATAGCTTCATCGGTGACCTGCAGGGCGATTACTGAGCGAGCTCACTGCCACAAGTGGCCCTCATATATGTACATACTGTATCTTAGGCCATTTTGTCTTGGGCGATCGCAAATGACATATGGCTGTATCTCCATCATATTGGCACCCTCGCTCCGTTCTATGAGGGACGGAAGCAGTGCCCGACTTTCCGGCACGGTTGGGAGGCAACTTACTGCCCCCCTTGGTTATCGAACGCTCATAAGCCTCCAAGGTCGGCTTGGAAGAAGTGATCGTACTTTACATACAACAGCGATTATTCGATAAACATCGTGCACGGACGAGATTACAGCAGAAGCGGACTCGAGTGAAAGCAGATACTGGATCGTGAGCGGAAAGGGTAACTATGACTAGGTATGCATCAAGTGCGAAGGTATAGTGATAAGGTCGTGAGATGCCGTGGAAGGAATAATCGAGTGAACATGCACAACGTTCCGCATGTTTGCTAAGACGCGGACGATGAAGTATCATCGGGCGGGGCACGACTGGGAGGCCTCGTCGGCGCCCGCGTCGAAGCCGTCCGCGAAGTCGCGCGTGAGCGCGAGCGGCGCCTATGCCGCTCCTCCTCCTCCCTCTCCCTCTCCTCCTGCTCGCGAACCTCCGCCTCCGTCATCGGGTATCGCTTCACGCACAGGAGAGCAAACGTGCACGGCAGGCCGCCCCTGCAGATCTCGCGCACGAGCGCCTCGTCCTCGATGATGCCGCCGAACATCGTGTCCTGCCCGAGCCAGTCGCACCGCAGGAGCGTCTGCTGGAGGCGTCCGCCGGGCACCCCATGGGCGGTCGAGCGGTTGTGGTAGAATGACTCGGAGAGGAGGCGTTTTTGCTGCCGCGAGGCATTGTCGTACTGTGTCTGCGAGAGCCTGGTGTACATGGCGGTGTGAATCGCTTCGATCACGTCCCCGCAGGTTACGCCCATATCGTCTTGCGTAGCAGGCACGTCGATCGTCCACGGGAAAGAGCGCGAGACGAGGCGGATGGAGGTCACCCGGGGCCAGGTGGCGGGAGCGTGCCGACCGTTGTGCCACGAGCGGCCCGGTCGGTCGTTTGATCGTTGGCAGTTTCCGGTGGGGAACAGCATGTTCCACTTCAGGAAGTGGTGGTCGTCGGACTCGCTGGGGGGCTGAATGAGCGGATTCAATTCCACCTTTGCCTTCATCCGCTGGACAAGCAGCGGTGTCAAGACAGGACCGTCTATGAATGGTAATTAGCGTCGGCCAAGGAACGCAGAAAGCGAGGACGTACAATCATCACCCTCGAGGAACTTGTCTAATTGGTCCCATGGCCCCTTCTCCTTGACGGGGAATCCGAAGCGACCCCCGCCGCTGGAATGCGACTGCTGCATGGGAGGGGCGGCGGGCATTGGAGCGCCTCCTGGCATAGGGCCAGGAGTGTAGGGATAACCCATCGGAATCGCTCCTGGCGGGCCAGCCATGGCGGGATGCATCATATGCGGGGGCATGCCGCCTATGCCATTCGGCATCATGGCTGGAATGTACGGTGTGCTCATCGGCATGGGGGGAGCCATAGCATATCCATAGCCTGGTAGCGGCTGCTGGAAGGCGCTGTAGCCTGTCTGAGATCCGGCAGGCATGTACGGGGTACCTGGTGGCGGCATTCCGGGACGGGTATAGGGGGTCGCGGCGGGACCGCCTCCGAGCCCAGGTGGCGGAAAGCCGGTGAAGTCGGCCGACAGGCCTTGTCCAACTAGTGGAGTCTGCGCGTTGGGTAGGGATACTGGGGGTATGAAGTAGGAGCCCGGCGTGACCATTCCGTAGCTGCCAGGCAGGAGGTACGGCGATTGGTGCGGGAACTCGTGTGGTCCTTGACCCCAGGCGGGCGTGACTGGTGGGTTACCGGGGGAGTGTTGGGGGATAACGGGAGGGGGCGGGTTAAGAGGAGAAGCTCCCCCGCCCCCCGGCGACGGGAAAGGCGGGACGACAGGCGTGTAGGTATGCATTGCGATGCGACGAGGGCGGGCTTGCGTATGACTCGGCTTCTGTCCTGGCGTACTAGGCCCTGCAGAGATGATGACAACGGAGCCGCGAGGACGTCAGTGAGGGCTACCAGCACCGCGACGGGAGCGAGAATGGCAAGTAGAGAGCGGCGACATACCTTTTTAGATCCGCGCACAGCAAACCTGTTCAGATAGATGACTCGGAAAGATTGCAACCTCCACGCGGTCTGCACGAGACTGCCAGGAGCTTCCGTTCTGAATGCTGTCAGGTGGAGAACTGTGTGGGCTTGAGAACGTGCGGGGCGTACCTCCGGCCTGTGAGAGAACTGCTGCCCGACCGAGGCTGGAGTCACTGAACCCGCCTTCCCTGTTATGTTATCCTCGCGCCTCGTGATGGTTTTCAGCCTCGCACTTAGGCCACTGCTTGAGAACGCGCAGACTCGTGGAGGACGCGTTGTGGTCGAGGACAGAGATGTCACCGGGGCCTGACGTTACACAGCTGCGATGGGCGGTGAGAGCACGCCCGGAATTGGCATGTGGGCGTAGGGCACCACTGATCGTCAGCGATGTCGCAGATAAACCGCTGATCTAGGAGCGGGGCAGACTAGAGCTGCTGAACTAGCATTGAGGCATGCAGCATGGACGATGCTCGAAGCATCCTCGCCATCGTTGCCGTCGACGAGCAGGACAGCCGGGAGGTACTGACGCTCGTCAGAGGAAGCGGAGTTGTGGCTGAGTTTACATACGCGTCCGTTTACACGTGATGATTGGCTTCCTGCTCATCTCCGATTGAAACGGCCATCCCCTTCGCTGCCTGTAGCGTTTGTAGCGGCACTGCGTACGACAGTCTCTCAGCTGTGCTCGCGGCCTCGTATCCGCGTGGTGGTTCGGGGAGTCAGAATAACAGTCATTCCCATCTGACATCTGCACACGACACGCCTTCCTTCTCCGTGATACTTCAAACGGGCGCAACCCCGAGGTCCGAATAGTCGAAAGGCGATCTCATCCGATATCGTGGAGGCGCCCTGCTTGTGGAACCAAGGCTGCAGCTCGAGGTGCACAGACTCGCTCGGCAACTCATTCCTTCCGTTCTCAGAGCTTCTACCATCAGGGCCCACCTATAAGATACCCGGCGGCACTGTTCGACGGATACCTCGCTTTCCATACCCTTTATACCAGGCACAAACCAGATACCTGAGCAATTAGGACCATGGACACTGTCGGGAAGTGGACCGCGGGCACATCCTGTGAGTTATCCACGCCGCATGCGCATCCCGGATCGACTGACGGCTGTCGAACAGATGGCCCGGTGCTCAGCCAGACGGACCTATACCTCCTCAACACCGAACTGGAGCTGAACCCGATCCTCGCGAACGAGTCCGGCTCGTTCCAGCTGATCTTCAACCTCTCCAATGGTGAGGGCGCATCTTGCTAGCATCCTGCGCCACCACAAATCGCGCCTCTGGACGTTGCAGGGCAGACGAGCGGATACAACCCAAACTCGCGCGACCGAGACCTTCCATTCACGCAAAAGGACGAACCGGCGACGCTCCCTCGAGTGGAGGAGCTCATCATCATCACCGAGTACTCGCCCTGGTGCACCATCGTGAAGAATCCACAGGGTGTGACGCTCGGCGATGTCTGCACAACCCTGTTCAAGGAGTGCGTCCCTCGCTATGTCGGTCCTTCCCGTAGCTCGCTGACTTGAAGTCCCTCTCTGCGCAGATACTCTGAGAAGATGGTGACGGAGAAGGAGTTCGACTCGCTCCCACCACGGCAACAAGAGCAGCTACGGCGATACGCTCAGTCAGCAGCGGGCGCAGGCAACTGGCAGTACTACTCGCCGGCGCCGGCGCCACCCCCCACGCAGTACAGGCGAGCTGGTGCGTTGATCCGCTGTTATATGTTCGGGGATGAGCACCGACTCGACGTTCGCTAGACTGGCTCAGGGAGAAGATCTTTTTCGATAAGCTGGTCAGGAAGGATGGCTACGCGAAGCAACGGCTTGGCTACGCTGCGCCCAACATTTTCGTCCTTGTCCTCTCTACGTACTGAGCATTTTGTGTTGTTAAGAGTATCATACCACCCTTACTTCGGTTCCCCTTTTGTATCCTTCTCATGCGCCTCTGTCCTACGCTGCTGTGCCGCTGCAAGTACTGTATCCTTGTCATACACTTTCCCTCCATGTTGTCATACCATACCCAGCATGTTTGAGTACCGCCTATGTAGCTCGGTGTAGCGCCCTCACTTGGCTTCAATTGGTTAGTTCAAATGCCCATGTGTATTAACGTCGAATTCAAGCGCTGCTACATGCCATTGACTGTCCTTCGTATGTACTGGGCACCGTGCACCATCACCGAAAGTCCAAGATACACCAACAGTCCATGCACCGACGTGAGTAGTAGTCCGTAACCGATCGTCCAGAGCGACGTCCTCCCTTCATGATCACAGCCCGCAAGCCGTCGCGTTCACCTGCGTCGCGGTCGCGTTGATCCTTCCGACCTGCACTGCGGTGCCGTTTGTGAGCTTGTTCAGCGCGCTGAGCGCGATGTTGAAGCCCTTCCCTCCCGCGTCGATCGCGAGCACGGTGATCGACGTGCCGTTGTGCGTCAGCTCCCAGCACGTCCCGCACGCCTCCGAGTTCCAGCCTGCGATCGCGGGCGCGCCACCGATGTTCGGGAACGTCGGTAGGGAGCCGAAGGTGGTGAAACCTGCGAGTCGGTGTGAGCCATGCGTGCATACAGCGGAGGGGGAGTGAAACGAACCTTTTGTGAGCATGCCGTGCTCGCCGTCCGAGCACGCGACGGTGGAGAGCGAGCCCGAGGCGTTGTCGTACACCTCGTCGTAGGAGACGGAGACGGTCGCGCCGAGGACGGCGGGGACGGCGAGGACCGCAGCTACGAGAGAGGCGAACTTCATGATGCGTACGAGAGTCGTAAAATGCTCAGGGAGTCGTGCTTGGGCAGGCAGCACAAGGAATGTCAGGTCAGACACTGGAGGCCCGCCGATCCTCAGAGGCGGCTTTTATGTGAGTCGGGAGCACCAGAAGCACAGAGAATTCCTATAACAGTGGAGCGAGAAGATCACCGCGTAGCGAGGACCCGGTCACAGGAAGCGTGCAGCATGGCAGGACCGCATGTGTCGGTCAAGCATTCGTGGCGCACAAAACACCGCAGACGGCGGGAGAGCGCACGAGAAGCCTGTTCGAGCAGCGGCCGTCGCGAGCAGAAGGCGGCGAGGGAGTGAGACCGCCTGCGTGGCCGGCCGCATGATCGCGCGCGGGCTCGCAGGTGACCATGTATGGGCGGTTTAGGCTTTGCGGAAGACGTTCTTCGCGGTTCGATAGACCCGAGTCAACACCGAATATGCGTAGCGTTGCCTTTGTCAGGCTAGATATGTTCTCATGGAGACGGGCATGCATACGGTCTGTAACGCTAATGAACATTTAGCTGGACGTATACTTCTTCCGTACCGACCTCCAAGAGCTCTAGACCGTCGGTTCTGGAGACGACTTACACTGCTACGGCTGGCAATTTGGATCCACCACTTGTCCGTGATTTCTTCTGTGAGACATCTGTACTAGTGAGCACATGAAACAGCGTAGGCCGGGGAGGTGGTGGCAGCTTTGTACGCAGCAAGCAAGTGCTGTCCAGGACATGGTGGCTGAGAGACAGAGGCCAGGGATATGACGTCTGCAACAAGATAAGATAAGATCAGATTGTGTGAAATCGACCGATCATCCTGCCCCTCATCGGGCTACCACTCAGCTGCCGCCATTGTGTCCTTCAAGTTAGTCCTGCAAAGTCCCTCTGCCTCATCTGTACATCTCGTCTATCCGGAACACATCGTAAGAATCATTTATGGCACCCAAAGGAGGAAACGCGAAGAAGGAGGCAGGCAGGGCCAAAAAGGCCGAGAACGAGGCCAAGAAGGCCGCCGCTGCCGAGGCTGAGAGGGTACGTCAGTGCATTCTCCCCTGCTCGACCATCGCTCATGGTCTCAGTAACACCAGGAACGCAAGGAGGCCGAGAAATGGGCCGATGGAGCCAAAGGCAAAGCGTCAAAGGAGGAGAAGGAGGAGAAGCGCCGCGCCGAGCTCGCCCGCAAGGCCGAGATCGCACGTCTGCTTGCTGAGGAGGAGGCCAACGCCCCGGCCAAGGTGAAGGCGTCACCGAAGGCTGGCGCGAAGAAGGCTCCTGCGAAGAACGTCAAGCCCGCCGGTCCTGGGGCGATCGCCGCTGGTGGCGGCCTTGGTGCGGTCAGTGCTACTGGCTCGGACGCGGGTGGGGATACTGGGAAGCCTGGAGAAGTCGAGACGTACTCCGCGACCGGCATCGACAACGCGATTGACCTGCTCGAGGTTGTCACTGCGAAAATGGACAAGGCCAGTGTTGGCACCCAGGCAGCGAATATCGAGAGGCATCCAGAGGTACGTGTTGCGAGCGTCCTCGCACGCCTGGTGCACAGGTCGTCTGAGATGTGGTATCCTGGTGCAGAGGCGATTCAAGGCCGCGTTTGAGGCGTACAAGGAGCGCGAGATGCCGAAGATCAGACAGGAGGTGTGTACATGGACCTGCCGCCGTATAGCTGCGCTGACGAGTGCGCCGATCCTCTCAGCACCCTGGACTGCGATTGCAACAGTACCACGTAAGTTCCGAATTGATGCGGCGTAACTGCACCTCCTAACCGCAGCGCAATGCAGGACCTACTGTACAAGCAATTCCAGAAGTCGCCGGAGAATCCGTATGACGTCCACGTCCACGCACTACAAGAGGCTATGCTGACGCAATGCCTCTTTCAGCTTCAACCAAGTCACCGTGGCATATGACGCGTCGAAGGAGGAAAGAGTGGAGGCCCTCAACAAGAGAAAGGCCGAGATTGCCCAGCGGCTGCGGGAGAAGTCGTGATGACCTCCTGCATTCGTTGTACGTGTGCATGATGATCGTCGGTGTATGGTGCGTTCAGGGACTTGGGCCTTCCTTGAAACTCGCTCACCGTACGCACATGCCAGAACACGGTCGTCGCAACGTAGCGGCCCTGCGTTAGAAGCTTTCGTCCCAGCAAGGCCGATGTACTCATTGTAATGTAATTGCCCAACCAGTCGTTGTATTCCCACAACAACTGCCATGCTCAGTGCCTTGCGCCGGATGAACTCTCTTACCGGTTGAAGCAGTCTGAGCTCTTGCAGGCTGTCCTTGCCCTACTTAGAAGCGGCAACCTGATTAGGATGTGGGCTTGAAGCCCGTTTAGAGACTATCCAAGTCGAATGGCTGTGTCTCGGGCACAGCTCGACCTTGTCCGAGGCCATCGTGTATGCAACCGAAGTGTTGTGGAGGCACCTGCCTATCCCAGTGACTGCGCCGCAAGCAGGTACAGTATCGCAGCCTGGATGGACACGTACACGGTGCCCAAGCAGCGCCTCCCACAAGCGAGGAGCACAGCGTACGATCGGCGCTTCGAATATAGCGCTCATGCGACGCTGTAGTGCTTACATAAGCGCGCTCGATTTTTCGGTTAAAGGTCGCACGTCGCACCCCTCTCTCGCCCACCACCACCATCCCCCGTCCATCTTCATTCCGTCTTCCCTCTACAACGCATTGAACATGGTGAACCATCACCTTTCACTCTCTATGCCGTCGTCGCCTGGCTCGCCGACGTCCCCACCCTCGCTGACGATGTCTAGCCCGTCGTCGCGGCACCGCACGAACACATTGGTGATCACGCGCCTGCCTGTTCACTTCTTTGAGCCTCTTATCCAGCAAGCGCTGCGGAGCCACTTCGAGACGTACGGGCCTCTGCATACATGGGCACCTATCAAGGGCCTCGCCCGTGTAATTATGGTGTACTATTCTGAGGACGACGCGGAGATGGCCAAGGAGAGCAACGACGGGCTCGTCCTTGGCGAGATGGGCGACCAGTACGTCATGTCATCTCGCCCGACACGTCCTCGGAAGTATCAGCTGACGCCCGGTCTTTCGCTCCAGCCCTGAGGTGGTATTGCGTGTCTACCGTGCAGACCCCACTCCTATCGAGACGTCAGAGACGCAGGAGCATAACCACTATCTCCGGCCACCAGCAAATGAGAAGAACTTCCTCATTTCTCCACCAGGCTCGCCACCGGTGGGCTGGGAGCAGATCCGCGAGGATCCTCCTAACGCCACTCCCCTCGCGCACGACCTCATCAACGCGCTGCGGAGGCTTGAGATCCAGGCCGAGCAGGAAAGCCGGGGGCCGGGTCCCGCGGTTCTGCTCGAACCGGAAGATGGCGTGGGCATCAGCGTGTACGTCGAGGACTGCGACGCCGTGGGTACCTCGTCTCCCGAGGACAATGGTGAAGACTGGGCGTACGGCGAGACCGCCCCATCGAGGGTGCACTGGCGACCGCCTCCCACGTCAATGCCGCCTGTCTCCGTGATGGGATGAACATAGATATCTATAGGTGTGTAGTGTGATCCGCGTTGTCGTCCTGTAGTGCTTTTGTCTCGCCTTCTATGATGATACCGATAACAGACCTGTACCGACCTTTCGGGGTTTGAAGACAACATTATATTGCCTTTTTATCTCTGATCTCTTGTTCTCACTACTCACCTGCACGAGTACATGGTGCTGACGCCGAGTGTCCCCAGGTTACGCCACGATCGCACGGAATACCTTACCTCTCATGTGAGTTTCTTGCCCTGCCTTGCCTCTCCACCATTCGGGCCTTCGCACAAGATGACAAACATTCAGACCTGTTCTGATCCTACATGGAGATAACCTTTTATTGCCAATTGTTCCTTCTGATGCGACCCGTTTCCCCCGTTCCCCCCTTTCATCTCGCAACGTTGACAGAGCTCGACGCTGACTGTATTTGAACAGAATACCTCTGGAACGCTCTGCAGATGCTGTCACGTCATCTAACGAACCGGATATCCTCTCACTCACTCATGTCTTCATATTGCTCTGGTTGTATGTATAGCACTCTCGGCACTATCTGTATATCTGGTTAGCTCTTTGAAGTACATTATATGCGTCATGCGCTTGCGACTACTTTCGATTCGATTGATCTCAGCAAACTCGCAAGGACTGGGTCGCCCCGATGAGTGTCCCGAGCTACGGGTACGTTCGTATATCTCCTTTCGCAGTACAGATCCCCTCTGCTCATCTACTCCAGATGCGCTAGTTCTCCGCTCTGTCCCAAGACAAGAGACCATCCGGGCCCAGCTTCTCCGTGATGAGCTTCTCGCTCAGTACCCACAAGTTCTTGCCCAGTTCCGGGTCCTGCGCCATCTTCGACCCCGACGAGACGTCACCCGGCTCCGTGAAGTACGCGCCCTGCAGCTCCTTGTTCCGCTCCACTTCGTCGCTCGTCGCCGCCCACAGCGTGCTCAAGCTCCCGTGCTCCGGGTCGCGCATGAAGGGCACGACCGCCGCCTTGATCACCGTGCCCAGCACTCTCCCGTACCCCTCCTTCAGCTGCTCAGGCTGATTCGTATGCACCGGCCCGGGGTGGGTCGCCACCGCGATGATTCGGTCCCCGTTCGGCTTCAGGACGCGCTCGACGAGGCCGTACTTGACGAAGAGGATCACCGCGAGCTTCGAGCGCGCGTAGTAGCCATTCGGCCCCAAGCCGATGTCCTCAGTCACCTCGGAGACGTTGGCGAAGCGCACGGAGGAGGGCGTGCTGGTGTGCCGCTCCGAAGCCACGCAGACGATGCGCGGGGCGGGTGCGCCGGGGAGCGCGGCGGTGCGCCGGAGGAGCGGGAGGAGGCGGTTGATGAGGAGGAAGTGCCCGAGGTGGTTCATGCCGAAGTGGCGGTCGATGCCCGAGGCGGTCAGCTCGAACGCGTTCACGCCGATCCCGGCGTCCGCTATGAGCTGCATGCCGGGAGGAGGAGCTGGTGAGAACGTTTCATGGACGTCTGGCATGTGGTCGCAGGTCACTACTCACGAGATCCAGGCGGGGCTCGCTCTCGCGGATGCGGTCGGCGACGTCGCGGACCATCATGAGGTTCCCGAGGTCGCACTCGACGAACTCGACGTCCGCCGCCGGGTCCTCTTCCTTGATGCTCGCGACGGCTTTCGACCCGTTCTCCTCCTTGCGCGAGAGGAGAAGCACGCGAGCCTTGGCGAGCGCGAGGGCATGCGCTACTTCGTAGCCGATGCCTTGGGTGCCACCCGTTACGAGGGCGGTCTAGACCCGTACTGTGAGTGCGAACGTTTCGGGTCAAGCGGATGTGCGCTTACCCTGCCTCTGAGGTCGGAGACATCAGACTGGTCGAACTGTTGCTGCTCCTTCCCGTGGCCTGTGATTTTGCTGAGGACTTTCTGCATGACGGTTTCCAATGGGGGGTATAACTGCTAATCTGCGACGTACCGTAGGCGAACCCCCTGGCTTCTTATATGCGCGCGGATTGTCGGCATGCGTCATAGGTCACTCATCAACGTTGGAGTATTCCAGCCGGCGTAGCTTTTGTGGGTGTGACCTTGGAGGACCGCACGACAGAAGACATTTGCTGATGGACGATCGTCGCTGGTGGACACAGTGGAGCTACGAGCCACGAACGGGCATTGGCTTCTAGGCTGGAAGTCACCTTGTAACATGAGTCCTACAACACGTTTCCATGAAGTTTGGCGGGCTCCGTCTATGGTTTCCACTCGCTATCAAGTTGTTGACAGCTCCTGGCGACACTCAATGTTTACGATGGTCCTCAGGACTTTACATCAGAAACTCGTATTAGAACACCTTAAACTAGTACAGCTCAGAGGGTGAGGCCTGCGAGGGTGCCGTGTGCGAACATTCCCGATCGCCTCGATCGTCTACTCGATCGCGATTCGCGGCTGTGCTGCTCATACTCTCTGCAGTACCCTCCAGTCAGACGTCGGTCCACGGGGACCGTCCCTTTCACCCGTATGCATTATGACTCGAGGCCAGCGCCATTATACGACGACAAATGCGCGATCACATGACCGCGGCTGTTCGCGTCTGTGGCGGAGCGTGAGAACGCGTCTCCGAGGGTCAAGGTCCGCCATATCTGCCAAGAAGAGACGCCGCACTGAGCGGTCCAATTTCTAGGATGCACTCAGATAGCGCTACGGGTGGGAGAGGGGAAAGAAAAGCCTGGATTGCTTCATTTGAAACATCATGCATAAACCCGTAAAGCATCGAGTCGTAAACTGATGTGTTTACTACTAGAGTAGTAGCTAGCACCAACACCACATACCCTAACAGGTTCCTCAATCCAGCGCTCCGTTACCGTTACAATAATCCACGTTGCCCCTCGCCGGGTTCCCCCACCACGACGGGAACGGCCGCGGCACGCCCGACGCGCCGAACACCGCGAACGACAGGATGAAGATCATGACTTGCGCCCCGCCGTCGAGCGCACCGCCCAGGATGAAGTTGTACTTCTTATACCAGCCCGGGTGGTATTCCCGCAGCCAGAGCTGCGAGACGAGCCCGACGACGATGGTCGACATGACGGGCGAGTTCGTGCCGCTCGACATCCACTGCGAGTACTGGTAGATGACGGGGAGCACGATGCTATCTGTTCGGATGCCCTTGATCGTCGGCCATTTCTGCGTTTTTTCGATGAGCAGATGTCGTTTGGGGGGTTCGCACATGAACGTGCGGAGGCGGAAAGAAGACCGGGTAACTCACCTTGGCGATCAGCCATTGGATGGACGTCGGGATGATACCGAAGAGGAGCGCGAGAGGTATCCAGACGTAGGGGCCGCTGATGCCGTAGAGTTCCTTGGCGAGCGACCAGGTGACCGCGGCGCTGTTCAGGCTCTGCACGTACTGTCCGCTGCAGGAGGTCAGCATCGACCCTGAAGATGGCGCCGATGGAGAGGCACATGCCTCCATATGTTTGTTCCGCTCGGATCGAGGAGAATGTCCCGCTGCGCATCGACGACGGAGACCATAACAACTGAAGGTTTCAGGTAAGTGCCACTACATGCGCTCCGCTATGAAGCAGGCCCCCACCGTAGTTGACGATCGCGCCGAGGATTGTGCCCCACACCTGCGTCAGGAACATGGCGCGCGGCGGGATCTTCAGGTACTGGCCCATCTTGAGGTCTCCGGCCAGGCCAATGGAGGTCGAAACGACGTCGTGACTCCACATTGAGAACTACGTACACCGAAGAGATTGGTGAGAAACCACCCCGCACGCGTTCCTGCCTTTGTACAGGATGGGACGTACGTAGAGGTTCGCCACGGGCTTGCCAGGATTGACCGCCCCGGCTACCATCTTCATGAGCTGGTTCGTTGCGATGCCGTTGCCTAGCCGCGCGTACAGCAACGTCGAGAACGGGGTGACGAAAGCTGTTTTAAGTGAGGCAGGTCAGGATCCTGGAGGAAGCTTCAGGACATGGAGCACGCGCGTACCTCCGAGCAGTAGGGAGATGATGTACGCCCACCAAGGGAGCGTCGTCTGGCCTTTCAGGACTACTATCAAGCCTGTTTCCATCGTCAGTCCTGCAAATCTACCGAGGCAGCGCCGCTCATCACGGACTGACCTGCGAGGAAAGAGAGGACCAGCAGGCCCAGGTACCAGTACCACGGCACCTCTTCGTAGTTTTTGTTCACAATCTGCACGCGTACAGGTCAGCAGGCTGCCCTGGTCGAGCGGTGAAGAAGGTCTGCCGCGTACCTGCCAATGAGGGTCGGGCTGGGTCTTCGCCCGCGCCTGCTTGAACGACTCTACGACAGACGGGCCCCAGAATAGCATCGTGTGCGCAATCAGGCCGCCGATCTATGCGTGAGGTCAGCCGCTACAGGATACAACGTCCAGCAGAAGAAATATGTACGCACGGAGAGGTTAGCGCATAGGTGAGACCACGCGTTTGAGCCTGCGAAATGGAAAAAGCATGAGCTCGTCGTACAGAAGAGCCTCGTTCCCGAGACTGTGAAACGTACCAGTGAGCGCGGGGAGGCCGATCTCGTTCAGCGCGGTCTGGTTCAGCGTGAACGTGGTGCCGAAGACGGCCGCCTGGTTGTAGTGGGTGCCGTTTTGTGAGTAGAGCGACGTGGAGAGCATCGGGAATGCTTTGGACTGGAGATCAGGAGAGATGCATCGTGAGTAATTCTGGTTCCGCGAGAGGAGTTGTGAAGAGAGGACTTACGTTCCAGACGTCGGAGTAGTAGATGCCCATGATGGCGATGTAGCAGACCGCGTACCCGATCCAGGAGTTGGCTTGCTGGATCAACGGATAGCTCATGAACCTGTCGAGTCTTGGTCAGCAGGAGAACGTCGCGGTAGTGCGCGGTACACCACGTACACGGAGGTGATGTACTGCCAGTCGAGGGAGATACTGAGGAATCCAAGTCCTTCGTTCGCATCCGTGCCGCCGAAGAGGTTCGTGATGATGTCCTGGGCAGCGCTAGGCGTGTGCTGGGTCGCGAGGCAGATGACATTGATACCGTTGAGCAGCGGGAAGATATACGCCGGGAACACCTCCCAGACAAACATGCCCGCGAAGGCGGACCAGAACAGCTTCAGCCGCTTGCTGTTACCCTTGCCGTCATAGTGCATGGCTGCGCGTCGTATTAGCCATGAGGGTTACTTTTCGGAAGTGCTGTGATTCTCACTTTGGAAGATGGACACCGCGGGGAGGTTCTATGGCATCGCGTTAGCATCGTCGGCTTTATGATCATTGTGATCACTCACACCCCAGTAGACCATCTCGCTCGGGTACACGGTGAGGGGTCGTAGCAAGCCGACAAGACCGTATCTGCAGCAATGTATGAGATGATCACAGGTCGCACTGTTGAGCCAGGATCAAAGCGTACCCAAAGCATGCTGTAGAGAACGTAGCAAGTACGGCAGTCGTTGCTTCAACGTGAGTATCGTAGTAGAGCTGTTCACATGATCAGCCTGCTACCGGGTCCTCGACACTCATAGATGACTTACACGTTGCACCGCAAAGTTCATTACGGCGCTGCTACCGCCAGCAGCAGTCGAGGCGACCAAGGAAGCGACCACATGCTATGTCCCCATCAGTTCGTCAATACTACGTTCGGGCTGAGGGCGAACCTGAGGCCTACCTCTTTGATCTTGAACTCGCCAGGATTGAGGAAGTGCAGGACGGGAGCGAGCCGTGCAAAGCGTGTCCCCTCCACCCACTCAGCACGGGGTAGGTACTTTGCCCAGATGACGCCGACGGTGTAGATCAGCAGCAACAGGAACACAGTCGAGACGGTGACCTGAACCGGCTTGAACAGGTATATCTATGAACACCGCAACATAATAGTGAGCCAACAGTAAGACAGGGACCGCTGCATGAGACGTACCTCGTAGAGGGCGGCACCCAACCCCGCGAAGACCGTGCCGAGCAGTAGCGACCGAAAGGTGATGGCGGGGTCACCGTCGTCCCGGGGATCCACTAAGTACTTGGACACATCCCGCCCGGTCGTTATCACAGGTTCGCCGTTGACAGACCGCACCTCGTCATCCTCGTCGTAGACCGCCTTATCATGGGGCTCCTTTCCGAGGGACGAGTCGGAGCTGAGGTGTTTCTCGAGCTTGCCACGTCCCGCCTTCTCGTCAAGAAAGTCCGAGGTGGGGGAGTGGCCGCCCTGAGCAGCAGTGAGCTCGGGGAGCTGTTCGACGCTGTCCACGTGAGACGCCATTGCCAGGGACGAGGAGCGTTCCGACTACAGGCGAGTGCTGCTCGAGGGGGCGAACGGCTGGCGAGCAGGCGCATTATATGCATACTCCGTGGGGCTGGATTAGCCCAACTTCGATATACGACATGGTGCCGCTTCCTGGTGCAATTGTCTCGAACGTCCGGACGGCGTCGCCCATGCGGCACCACGGAGACCAAAGGGACTTGCTTCGGTACCTATCTGATTTGGGCGGCGTTACTGCAAAGCGATATTTAGCAAGCCTGCTAGCTATAGAACACTGGTAGAACTCAGCTGCTTGCATCGTCGGGTAAAATCACCTTCCATAGATTGCGCAATCGTAGGTGGGAGTTGCAAATGCACGGAGGTGGAAGTCTCCATGTGGGCTCTTTGATCCGCTGAATACGGGATGTTGAAAAGCAAATTCGGTCCCCCGTCAATGGTACTACTAGCTAGACTTAATCGTGGACAAAAAGGACATGTCCAGCACCACGTACCGCAGCAGACGTTGAGCAAGTGGTGGCGAAGGTGCTATAATATTTACTGTAGTCACCACTATGCATGCGAATCCGAGATGGAGGCGCCACCACGAAACTCGATGGCCCGGCAGTGAGGTACACGTACGTACCTGAGACGGTACTATAGGTTCACGATACGACACAGCAGGCGTCATCTCATGCCTTCAGTGCGTGCTGGGAAGCTGTCATCCCTTTATCGTGGCCAACCGGCCCTGGATGCGGAGATGGTCAGGGATTGACGGTGAAGTACAGGCGGTTACCGCATTTGAACAGCTTCAAACTAGTGGTCTCGGGAACAGTCAGAGGTCTAAGGCATGGGCAGGTGTGTACCTGCGGTGCTGGGGTGCTTCACAGGGGACAGCCATCCTTCTCGCGTCTACTGGCAACAACTGCAGCGCAGATGGGACTGAGTATGTATGCTCAGAACCCCGGCGGTGACCGACGGGGACGCCTCAGAGTTGCAAGGAGCCTCCGGCCCTATGTCACCCGCCCGTGGAGGTCTTCTCTGCTGGTCTTGGTTGGTCACCAGGCCATCGAATGCCGAGGACGTATGCGACATCGACAGACGTTGCTTTCAGCCTGTAGGCTGTGCTCGACCCATCTTGTATTCCCGCTTCGAAGCAGCGCTCTAGTTGACGGAGAGCCGGCGCACGGCGTCACTGGAAAGCCCGCCTCCGCCGGGAGCATAGCGTTTTGAGTACCAAGAGTACCTTGCGCTTATCACCAATCCGGTTCAATCTCGGCTGCGCCTTCTGTAAAGACAGGTCTTGCACTGTGGCCCTGGGTCGGCCCTCGCAACGCGATGAGTCGTGCAGTTCACGAGCGGAGAGTCAGACTCACCTGAACTAGCCTTGAGGTGCATTCGCGCATTCCACACCATCATAGACAGCTACCCAGACTCGCGCGGGGATGGTCACGTACTTAGTATTCTCGAGGACAAATATCAGAGCACCGAAAATCAACAGTGATCACCGCACAACTCGATGAAGCTCGGGGGTGAACTCGATGAATCCTGAGTTACAAGACAAGCGAGCACAACCAGTACTTCTACCTGAATGCCGTTGGGTCTATCTCCAAAACAGGGACCCACTTGGGTATATATCCCTTGACCTCGATGACGGAAGCCACATAAACGTGTTTGAATGTGATTCCGTCGAGACCGATGGCCCAGTTCCTCTCCGTGCACTCGATCTGTTTGCATCTCTGAGAATCGCCGAGATCAGCCCCAGTTCTTATATTCGCGGGTCGGCAGACGCACCGTAACCATGAGGATCCAGTCCGCGAGCGTTTTGCAGACCATGTCGAGCAGGTCGGCTTTTGTGAACGGGACGGAACCGTCTACGACGCCGTCTGGAAGCGGTAAGTAGCGTGTATGGGTATCATAACCCGGCCACTACGTAACAAGGTGGTTAGAACGACATTCGTATCGTATAGGACAGAGATGTGCTTGCCTGGCATTGGTACAATATCTGAGATTCTGAGACAACCTCGTCAAGGCTTTCTGAAGGATCGTCGAGACATAGGTGAGTCTTCCCCTTCTCGGATAGCCGGATCCAGTCGGCCAGGGAGACGCCCGGTCGTCCACGAAAGGAGAACTCGACGCCCTGCTTGACCAGCTTTTGCGAGAACGGGAGAGGAAGAGGAACTCGCGTGGCCAAACCCTCCGGTGCCGCAGGAGAGCACCCAGGATCGTCGTCAGAAACCGCCATGGTGCTGTAAGATGGTGAGGATGCAGAGGAGGCAGCGACGCTCGTAGGTGCAGTGGTGAACAGAGACACGATAGAATGCATTGGCTTTGAGCAGTCGTTCCGACCCGCACGCGTTGAGCCACAGACGGGGCCACGCTTGAGCTTGTGGCCGAGCTCCGAGAACAATGACATCTGTTTTTGTGTTGAGTGGCCGCCGCCCACCAGGAACGGCATATACAACAAGACTTGCAGGTCGTGCATAGTAGCTAATGGTTGAGCGAGGACGTGAGAGCGATCGCGGTAAGCAGGGATAGGGTAGAGGCTGATGTGGTTAGCGGACAACTTTCGAGGGTAGTAGGCAAGCCCCGCGCAGCGAGTCTTATATAGCCATCGCTGAAAGAGGACGTGGTTACCATTCTGTCCTTACACAGCGCGCGCCTTTTGTTGGCAGCAAGGGAGCACGCTTGCTGCGCGGGCTTTGCGTACTGGGTAGACACGCCTTTCAGTGTAAGTGATGAGAATGCTGGGCCCGATCCACACCCCGTCACGGTGTGGCATATGAGCAAAGCTGCGCTTAGTGTCCCTTGTCCGCCAGTGGCACAATGCGAGACGGGGCAGTGCATAGATCTGGTTGTATGTAGGGCATCAGTGAAAGGCTATATCAATCTCTGAGAACTTACAGGTATCGCAAGCAGATAGATATGATATCAATCGAGCGCAGCTGCGAGACGCTTCAGCACGCGACAAGGTTTTCTGCAGAGGCAAGGACGCACTACATACCTCATACAACGCCCGGCGTCACATAAACGCTCGCACAAGGTAGGCCACCAGGACAATCAGCAGCGCCAAAGCAGCCCACATGCCCAAAGGCGTCGGCACGGGTCCCATCGCGACCGTCTCCTGCAGCGCGCTCTCAATATCGCGCGCCATCGCCTCCATCCCAAACTTCTCCCTCGCCCGCCGCTTCGCTCTCTCCGCCAGCTGCCTCCGCGCTTCCTCCGACATGCTGACGATCT
The DNA here is from genome assembly GCA_022385805.1 of Pilatotrama ljubarskyi. Taxonomy (NCBI): domain Eukaryota; kingdom Fungi; phylum Basidiomycota; class Agaricomycetes; order Polyporales; family Polyporaceae; genus Pilatotrama; species Pilatotrama ljubarskyi. The sequence continues at coordinate 190,910 of MU277677.1, forward strand.
CCGCTAGGGCGTCTGCCCAGACTTCCGGGTCTGGCTGGCGCAGCCAACCCGTGCGCTCGGTCGTGGGTTCGTCGACGATGCTCTCGGTGGGGCCGCCGCTGTCGCAGGCGAGGACGGGGAGGCCGCAGACCATCCCTTCTACGGGGCCTATACCGAAGTGCTCGTTCGTGGGCGTGTAAAGGAGGGCAAGGGTTGATGGGGACGTGAGTAGCGCCGAGCGTTGTGCGGTGGAGAAATTCAGGAGGAATAGGATGTCAGGCTCCCCTGTACCGGGACTCGGTACGAAGGAGGGAAGAGGGACGGTGGAGGTCGAAGGAGTAGTGACGATGTACGTCAAGCCATGCGCCCTTGCGCTTTCGAGCAATGACTGCAGGGTCTTCACGTTGTCCAGCAGCCGAGGGTCGTAACCACCTGGACGGTTCCATCAATGGCTTAACGGCCTTGAGTCATCGATGAGCTCTTACCTGCTAGGACTAGGCGGGGTTTCCGAGAAGAAGCATCTGGGCTGGAACGCTTCCGGAGGGCAGCGAACGAATGTATCGCAAGAGCGGCATTCTTCTTTGACTCAAACCGATTGACCGACAGAAGGGTCGGGCGGTCTCTACATTGCGGGTGTCAGCATTTAAACGAGGTGTTATGGATAAGCACGCGCACGATAGTATGCTTGTGATATCAGGATCATTCTGGTCCACTTCCAAGGGAGTATAAGTATCGAGGTTGATCCCAGGATACACAACGCGCGGTGTCGCTTTGATAGAAGGGAAATGTTTCTTGAAGACCCCTCTAGTGAACTTTGAATTCACCAGGATGGTGTCCGCCTGCCCTAACAGCGTAGTCAGAGCCGACCTTCAACGATAATCGCCGAATCACTCACTCGTGGCCAACTCCTCCACTGCGTCCATAGGCAGTCTGTATATGCGCTTCAAAAGGCTACCCTTGGGCGTCGACGGACCCTCCACGTATGCGCCCCCGGCCATCAACTTGTCCGGGAAGTGGCAATAGTACAGGACGCGTGTATGCGCCCCAAGACGCAAGAACGGTATACATGTGGGCAATAGGTCCACAAAGTAGACATCATACGAAGGAACGGATGGGCTCAATAGGTGGCAAGTGAGGTGCAGTTGGCGCGCATGGGAGAATAGGACGTGTAGCTTGCCCTTGATTGCGCGAGGGAATGGCGGGGGTATGTGGTGCACCACGAGGGTTCCTGTAGTAGTCGACTCAGTTTATGTGACTGCAGAGGAGTGCGGTATGGATACATACCGTCCCGAGTCTCTTCGAAACAATGTCCCGGCTCGTGGTGAGAGGTATAGATTTCCACGGTATGCCCTAGCTTCTGTAGCCCTAGCGCCGCATCGACCACCAGACGCTCCGCGCCGCCTGTTCTCCAGAAGTCGTGTTCACGCTTACCCCCGCGCTGATGATTTGCCAGTGCTCACCGATTCCGAGGTCAGGGTGTATGAATGCTATCCGCAGCTTCCGAGACGGCATTGCGTAGATTCTGACTTCAGTGATACCAAACGATCGATAGTAACTCCAGCCAAGTAGACATGCGCGCCAGCCCAAATACCGCGAGTACACAGGGTATTGGAGGGAGTGTCAGAGGTCAGCCAGTCAGCAGAGCAGTGGTAGCAGAGGCAGAAGTACTGAGAGACGCACCGGTGGCAGGTCGTCATGGGCGCTTTTTGTGGCCGGCCCGGCATTCCGAATCCTAACTACTCCCCGCATGCTAATGACCACCAGCATCCCGCTTGGATTTGTTCCAGTACGATACATTGAGATGTATAATCCTTCTCTATGGGGTCTTTTGGGGTATGGGGTGCCAAGTTTCTGGCGAGGAGTCCTCCTCTGCTTGTCCCCACTGCAGCAACTACTCCACTCACCCATGTCTTTGTTCTTCGGCCGAGTCCGCGAGAGCATGGAAAGCTGCATTAGCGCAAGTACTGTACATGTCATGACTGTCCCCGATAGGTCACAGTTATAGGCAAGGTCTTCAAGCAGCAGCAGTACTCTCCGCAACATCAAGAGTTTCTAGTACGCAACGCGTTGCGTCACGAACGCGTCGAAACGCGTCCGCGCTCGTCACGCGTTTACATGAATCTCATGACCGCCGCTATCGCGCCGGATGAGGTGCTCGGTGCGTGAGCTTTGTAAAAGCCATCGATCGCCGGTACTACTCGTCCGTGTACGCGGGATAGTACTCCTGCATCCGCACTCATACCCTCGCCACAGCACGGTAGCTGCTGCTAGCAGGCGCGGAATGCCGATGGCGTTGAACGGCGAGGTCTCGACAAGAATCTTGGACCACATCGTCCACCTCACGCCTCCCGGTACCCTCGAAGAGAGCGTAGCTGCATTTCGCAAGCTAGGATTCAAGTGCGTTGACCGTCATCTGTCGTACATATATACACCGATATTAACCAAGGCCTTTTGCAGAGTCACCCCAGGAGGGACGCACGCAGACGGCCTGACAGCCAACGCCCTGATCGTCTTCCTCGACGGGACCTACCTCGAGCTCCTGCACTTCACCCGCGCCCCACCGCCCTCCAGCACGCACCCCTGGGCGCACAAACAGCCCGGCTGGATCGACTATGCCTCCCTTGGAAACGCCGGCACGCCGTCCATCGCGGACACGATCAACGCGCGAGCGGATGCACACAGCGTCAAGGGGGCGAGGTACGTGAAGGAGGTGCGAGGGGGGAGGAAGAGGGAGGACGGGCGTGTGCTGGAGTGGCTCATCTCTGCGCCGGAGCGAGACGGCGCAAGGGGTAGGCTGCCGTTCTTCTGCGGAGACTTGACTCCCAGGGAGTGGCGTGTGAGTCTGTTGCTGCCGAGTTCTGACGGAGCGTGGACGCACGTCTGGATTGCTTTGGGAGAATAATGGGACTGACCGAGTACTCCGGGCTTCCTAGGTCCCTCTTGAGCCGCGCTCTAACGCCGAGCATCCGAACACCGCACAGGGCATCGCGCACGTCAAACTGCTCGCTGCTACGAACGAGCTCGATGCGTATGCGAAGCAGCTCACCACGGTCCTAGGCGTGCCGCCGGTTGAGTCGACGCCCGCGAAGGTCGTGTGGGAGCTCGAGCAACAGCCGTCTCACCGGGACACCGCACGCACTCCGACCCGGCTCATTCTGAGTGAGCCGAACGACGAGGAAGAGGAGGAGCACCTCCGGACGCGGGACGCGGGCATGTACGAACTCGGCGTCGTGGTCGAGGATCGGAATAGGGAGGGCATAGCGAGAACGCCGTACGGTCGTGTAGTCTCGAAGCTGGCATAGCGTCAGTAGATCTTGGGTGTCCAAAGAGCGACTCACTGTATCGAAGTCGGTTGTCGAACCTTCGAACGCACACCATGCTCAAGAGTCACACGCTTGTGGAGTACGTTAGGCTTGACAGATGCCGGGGTTCGACGCGCGCCCCCTTGACAAACCACGAGCAATTCGCAGTCATGCATCGCCTAGAATCTGCCGTAACCGCTATATCAAACGCCGTCGCCCGGACGACCAATCTGGTCATTGGCCACGCCGCCACTGGTCAAACGTAGCCGCAAACTCGCGTATTGTATGACATCACGACCGACGTTGGGTTGGACAGATCCGCCACTGCCTTTGTGCGATAGAACACATCCGAATACCAAGCACGGGCTGCGATCCAAAATGCCAACCAGAGCTGCGGATGCTGAGACTTGAGATTTACCTTCCGAACATTACCTTCAGGACATTGTGTTCGCGCTGAAATGTGGCAGTAGAGCGGAGACGCGGCTTAGCAAGTATGTTCGTCCCTCCGCTCAAGATGACGGCTCGAATTAGAGCAAATGGGGCGAGGAGATGCACGAGCGGGTTTGCACGTCTACTGTATGATGGAGCAGGCCCGCATGACCTGTATTGTACGCAGTCAGTCAACGCAGAACGTGCGAGCGGCTGCGAAGAATGCACCGGAGAATTCGAAGGCCACTCACCGCAACTGATGTGAACGACCACTCACAAGGCCCACCCAGTATCATTGTCACTGTTTCAAGATGTCGAGGAGCACCTGTCCGGTTCTATCGCTTGGATCGCCGATTGCAACTCTAACGCTGCGTGTTGTGGGGCCCCGCAGCTCGAGGTTTCGAACCTGTAACGTCGACGTCCCACACGGGCGACATCAGACCTGGGCCCCGATCGTGTCAGGCGTTTCACCAAGGCGATGAGCCTCGCGCTGGCCGTCTAGACCGCTAACTTATGAGTGAGGAGGAGTGGCCAGTCGCGACGGTGGTTCTCCACTCATCCGCGGCCGCCGTCCGCGACATGACACGACGGGAGGCAAGGCATGGGATGGAGTATTAGGCGGGATGACATCATCGCTACGCTCAGGAACGCAGCGCGTCGCGAAGGAATGACGACGTTTGCAGCGACGTCGTCGGACGGCGCCCGCTAAACCTGGAGCTCTGGAGCCTACAGGGTCCTGTACGGTGCTGGTCGGACGGCTGCGTGATGCATGTATGATGCTTTGCAGCCGTACGCTTCGAAAAGGCAAGCGATTGTGGCATTGCGGAAGACGCGTCAGTCCTCAGCTGACTCGGGGATGACTACACGAAATGCATCGCATGAGCATGGAATTCTTCGTCGGTGAGCAGGGGATGCATATGACTGACCTCTCGTCTTGCATTGCTTTACCATCGATAGGGTGCAGGAGAACACTGTATGCTTACACAGATTAGCAGATGATGCGACTCTGAGCCGCGGATGGTGGACAGCTGGCTGAACTCACAACCCAGCAAGCCCCTCGCCATCCCTGACAGCCGCGTTAACCGCTGCGACGATGCATCGATGCCTGCGCCTCAGTTCGTGCTCGATGCAACAGCGGTGTCTTCCAGTCAGAATCCATCATATGCAGAGAAACCGCGAAAAGATGGTGGCGGCGCGCGACAGTTGTGGGTGCATTCGCCGCCGCGCCCCCTGCGGTCAGCTGAGCACGCGCGAGCGTCCGTGGCGCCGCGCCGCCCGGCGCGCGGGGGCGCACAGCGAATCGCAGGCGGGCGCGCTGCTCGAAAGGGAGAAAAAAGAGCTGGACTGGGCAATTGTATGACGAGCGCAGCGCGTCAGAGTAATATACCGCCGATCGAGGCGGGCCGACGCGCGCGCCAATTGGGCTTGGACTCGGTGGCGGACTGGAATCGATGGGCTTTGGCCGCCACGGCCTCTCTTGGACGGCCTGGGGGAGTGCCAAGCGGCATACTGAAGCTGGGCCTTTGTGCCCTGTCTAGACTGCGCTGGCGAGAGAGCGGAGGATGTCGAGGAGCGGCTCACAATTGAGCGGAGCAGCAAGAAGGACGGGCGCCTGTGCTGTGTGCTGTATTGATTGATAGGGAGGGACAGCGGGCGCTCCGAGACGGATGGACGATGGAGGCACGCTGGGCCGTCCCCAGGTTTTCGCGACGGACAATCGCATTTTCCCCTGGGGAGGGAAAGATGGAATGTTCGTTCTTGAGCAGAAATCCGGGGTGCTCGCTCGTATGCATGATCGAATGCTGCTGTCTACGCGGCATTTTTTTCTCTTGGACAGCCTGCAGCGGGTGCGTCTTCTTCGAGCTGTAGAGCGACGATGAGAGAGAACCGCTGCGGGCAGGAGGACCGGTCCCGACGCCGTAAGATGTGTATGTATGGCGCGAGATAAGGCGAGAAACAGCTTCTACTGCGCTGAGTCAAACTGCTGCTGGCGAAGTCGCCGGCGGTTGATAAGCACGGCTATCTTACGGACGTTCTGACATCGGAGTGGTGCAGCACTGCAGCGGGAGTGTCATAAAATTTCGTCGCAGCGCAGAGAGGGGAAATGGGGACTGCAGAGAATGCGGGCGAGAAGAACGAACTTGCAAAGGGGAACAGGGGCGCAGAACACGAAATAGACTTCATTCTTTGGGAATTGGTCGTTCTAGTGCGTCGGCAAGGGACGGTAGTCTGGACCGTCGAGAGGAGGGAGTGATCGCGTTTATATGAGATTGAGCGCACACCGCCCCGCTGCAGGCCTCGTCCGATCCCACGTGCGACATCAACCTTTTCACCCAAGCCCTTTTCTTTCCCTCTCTATCTCGACCCACCACGTCCTCGCCCCCCCGGTCGTCGTGTGTAGAGGTCACCGTCCACGACAGCGTCCTGCTGTCCTCCCGTGGTGCGTTCCATTCCGCCCACAGCCCGCCACAGCTCGAACAGGCATACGGCGCGGTGTTCAGCTTGTCTTACTCACGCCGCGACCCGAACAGGATCTTCCGTCTCTCCCCCTCGTCCAGCTTCATCCACGCCCCAAGTCTGACTTGTCCCGCGTCGGAAGCTGCCCAGACGGTCTCGGTTTCTGGTCTGGTGAGTGCTGCTCGCATTTGCCACGTCCTGGTGGCAAAGTGGTCCGGTGCGAGTATCCGAGGACGGTTGGCTGACCACAACGACGATCCTCCCAGTTTGGCTGTCGTCCTGCGCTCCCCCGGTGTTTCTTTTGACTCGCGTCTAGCGACACCTTTCTCTCTATAATTATCGTTTTCCATCGCGAGAACGTCTCCGTCCTCGACCTTCTCACCGCCGGTCTAGCGCCAGACCAACGAACGACGTCACATCACCAGGTGAGCCATCCCGTCAGTCAGCCCGTCAGCCTCGCCTCGGACCACTCCGCCGCCACTGCCTCGCGACGACATTTATGTGCTCACCCGCCCCTCCGCAGATCCCGAACAGACTCGGTCCCCTATGAGCAGCACGGTTGTGAACCTCCACACGTACTCGGCCCCCATGGACTACTCCTTCTCCCGGCACGCCAACAGCGCGGGCGCGCCCCTGCCCTTGATTCCCCGCCGGACGTCCTCCTCCACGCGCACGCCGACCGCGTCCTCCTCCACCGCCGCTGCCATTCACAGCATCTTTGCTGCCGCGGCCTCTACGTACTCGCCCCCCTCGACGCCCGCGGCGCTCGTCATCCACCCTCCCACGCCTCCGCGTCTGGAACCCGCAGCCATGCCCCCATCTGAGTCGGATGAGACCTCGAGCTCGTCGAGCAGCTCGGAGGCGTACGTCCAGATGCTCAACCCTCGCTCGAAGCGCGTCCGCAAGCCCAAGATGCAGCCGCTCCGTGCACCCGCCGACTCGACGCCCACGCCTGCACTCCTGAGAACGAAGAGCGCACCCGTGCATGGTGTGGCATTCCCAGCTCAGAAACCGGCTAAGGACACCGCGGCGGAGGACAACACGTCGGGCAACGAGACGCCTCGGCAGTCCAGCTACTCGTCTCGGGCCAACCTCCGGATAGAGCTCGACTCGCTCAAGAAGCCTCTCGGTGAGTCGTCGTCGACCACGTTCCGCTCGGAGGGCAGCAGCAGTCGCGCTGTCTCCGCACCCCAAGCGGGAGCGGCGGGCGTCGCGCGGAAGAAGTCTGGCGAGCCCCTCAAGTCGTCGCTCAAGAGCCGGCGGCCGGTCGTCCGTGGGGACCTCTCCGTCGTCACCGGCATCTCGGCGACGAAGAGTGAGCCGAGCACGCCCATGGGCCCCAAGTCCGTGCACTTCGACTCGCAGCTCGAGCATGTGAAGCTGTTCCTCGCCGAGCAGAAGCCCCTCGCGATCTCGCGCGAGGGCAGCCCGACGGACACGAGCGGCACGGAGAGCGACTTCCCGAGCTCGATATATGGCTCGAAGGACGACCATAAGATGCTCACGATGCCGGTGACGAACATGCCTGCGGCGCCGAGAACGGACGCGGACCTCGCACTCGAGGAGCTCGTACTCTCGCCAGAGGGTACGGCGCTCAACGGGAAGGTCCGTGTGCGCAACCTCGCGTTCGAGAAGTGGGTCGCGGTGCGGTTTACAGTCGACTGGTGGCAGACGACGAGCGAGGTGACGGCGCGGTACTCGGAGTCGATAGAGGGCGGCGTGTTCGACCGGTTCACGTTTTCGATACGGCTGGGCGATATGCTCGCGCGGATCGAAGAGAAGACGCTGTTCTTCGCGCTGCGGTACAACGTCGCAGGGCGCGAGATCTGGGACAACAACGACTCGCAGAACTACAAGGTCACCTTCGCGAAGGTCCCTCGTCCGCGTCCGTCGTCTTCGGCAGACTCGGGCCTCGCCTCGCTCAAGAGCAAGCTCGAGAGCGTGGTCAAGGGCCGGGAGACTGTCGGGGGTTACGTGACGCACGGCCGCAAGGCGCGCGCGGAGTCGTTCACTCTCGAAGCATCGACGTCTCTCTCTGCGCGGTATGACTTCGCTACGTCACTGAAGAATCCGTGGATGCGCACGCCCGTCGCGGGCGGTAGCAAACCGAGCAAGAGCGGCATGCACTCGCGGACGAGCACATACCCGAACTCAGTCCCGCAGTTCCCGAAGCGCACAGCAAGCAAGCAAGCAGTCGACGACGCGCACTTCCTCACGCGCGGCTCGCCCCGCATCCTCGACGCGGACGACGACACGCCCCCGGCCCCATCGGTCGCTTTCCACGCGTCCGCGGAGCTCGATGACACGCCCGTGCCCATCATGAGTCGGCGGCGCGGGCGGAACCACCAGCGGGGCTACTTCGACCTCGGCATCTCGCAGCACGCCAGCGGGGCTGTCAGACGCACGCCTCCGGGCGGCACTGGCACCTCCTCCCCGGTGGGTGAGTCGCCCAGAGTCGGGTCGCTCAATCCGATGGCAATCCCGCGCTCGGCGCGGACCCCGGAGCAGATGGCGCGCGATGCGTGGTTTGTGGAGCGTGGCGGGAGCGAGGAGTCAACGCCGTCTGCGACGTCTACGTCCGAGTCGTCGCGCTCATCCTCCCCTGCCGGGTCGCCCGTCGAGGACCCGCTGCTGTACAACTTCTTAGGGAGCGGTGGGGATCACGGTGGGGTGCGCAGTCCGGTGGAGAGTGACAGCTACAACGTGTTCCTGAACAAGTGCGTTCCGCTCCTCTCGTCTTTCCTGACGTTGTGTGTATGATCCGGAGGCTGACCCTTGGGCTGTGCAGGTACTGTTATTACACTGGTTCAACGGATCCGTTCCTGGATGCGCAGGCGGACGTCATCCACCGGTCGCATTCGGCCTCGAGTGTGGAGGAGTTCCTGTCGTCGCCGAATCCGAACTACCTGCTCTCGCCCGGGGAGACGCCGACGCGGTCGTCGAGCTTCGACGACGTTGTGTCAATGAGCGGCAACACCACGCCCACCGCGCGCAGCATGATGGGTGCCGCGTCGCCCTCGCTGCTCTCCATCGCGCAATAGACGGCTCGTTTCGACTCTGCCTGGCCTGGTCTTGCGTTCCGGCATAGATGGTTCCCTCGGCCGTGCGCGCCCCACGCGCTGTAACATATCCCCCCGGAGCACGGGGTAGACGGGGCTACTAGAGGCACAAAATCGCACCTTACGACCGCACTACGTGGACATTTGCGCTCGGCGTGCCACGCATGATATTTATTCCCTTGTACGTTTCCTCCGCATTACCCATCATCACCTTTTCTCTTCCCCTCTTGCCCTTTTCCCTTACCCAGACACCCACCCTCTCACGCATGATCGCGCATACACAGCTTACTGTTTCCGCACCATCCCTCCCCATGCGCATGCACGCGTCGCGTCACCTGCGCGTCCCATGTCCCATTCCCACTCTACCTATATCGTTTTCCCCCTCATCTACCAGATCCTCTTTTCTCTCTTCCTTTTCTTCCTCTTCATACTGGATCCTGTGTCGAGCGCCAGGCTTCGATGTGTACTCTTAGCCCCCGATTCCCCCCGTTCCTCACTCCTCCATCTTGCTTCCTCACCCTCCGCGGTCAGCCATACGTACCTACATACAGACATACATACATACGTCTCGTCCTCCACCACGTCTTCACGAGTCTTCCCTCTAATGACATCAACGATGACTTGATACACGGAAGTCGAGCGGCGTGAACACCCTTTTCAAATTTGAGATACAGTGACGGCCAAAAGTCATGCCCCACCCCCGGGTGGTGGTGCATGTAATACAATCCCTTTGGTGTCTCAACAAGATATGTATGTGCATAGTATACTGTGTGTGCAATATCTACAGCAATACAATTTCTAAGAGGTATCAGGGCACTTTTCAAGAGATATGGGCAAATCAGTGCCATGAACCCTCTTGAGGGACGACTTGACTTGTGATTTCTTTGAGGGTTTCAGCACACTACTGAGCCTTGTGGATCCATCACATGGACTGCATAGTAGCTTAGCTTCTTGACTATCAAATTATATTTTCTCAGCAGCTACAATCATTGTCTGTGCGACAATCTTGGTGAAGT